>CM028328.1:9440613-10040613 GCA_016647705.1 Eucommia ulmoides
CAGTTTTACCTTTGTTGGCATTGGGCACATCATCTCTCCTTTTTGGTGGTTCGGCTTTGGACTTTGAAACAACCCCTTCATCTTTCCTCCCATTCGGCCTCCATGAAGTAGAGGAGCCTGAGTTTTGAAATGATCGCGTTCCCTTCCTTTTAAGTTGTCGTTCCACCTTTATTGCCATGTGCACCATGTCCTCCAACTCCACATAGTGTTGCAACTCTACTACGTTGGCAATCTCCCGATTCAGCCCATTCAAGAACCTTGCCATTGTGGCTTCTCTGTCCTCCTCGATATTAGCCCGAATCATGGCGATCTCCATCTCCTTAAAGTAATCATCCACGCTCCGATAGCCTTGAGTAAGACTTTGTAACTTCTGGTACAAGTCCTTATAGTAGTGACTAGGGACAAACCTCCTCCTCATGATGGCCTTCATTTCCGCCCACTACTCGATTGACCTCTCATGGTTTCTCCTTCTGTTCATCACAAGTTGATCCCACCATATTATAGCATAATCAACAAATTCAATTACAGCAAGTTTTACCTTTTTCTCCTCGGAGTAATTGTGGCACTCAAAAATCAACTCCACCTTCTTCTCCCACTCCAAGTAAGTTTCAGGGTCATTTTTCCCTTGGAACGACGGTATCTTTATTTTTATGTTCCCAAGGTTTCGGTCAAGCCCATCTCGCCATCTTGGATCTTTGCGAAAAACTCTACCACGCCTTTCTGCCCTTGGCACGAACCAACCCTCACCGTTCAATGAAGATTGCTCTTCATCATTTTCGAACTCATCCTCGTGGTCACCATCGGAATTTTCCACGTGGGCACGCCTTTCTTGCCTTCTTCTAGCATTTGGGACTCCTTGGGGCTGCCCCTCACGCCAAGCGGCAATAGCAGCGTCTTGCTTATCCATCCGATCCCACATTTCATTAAACACCACATTTATGCGTTTAAATTGTTGTTGCATAGCCTGCAACATGGTGGTCGTCACTTCCCCTCCTTCATTGTTTGATGTGTTACCCCTGGAAGACATATCTTGAAAATAGAAATATTAGAGAATAAGCCCTCACACACTCCCTCACGTGTTTGCACTCAAAGTATGTCACTCACACTCTCTTGCCTTTTTTCACTCGTAGCTTCCTCTTTTAGTTCTTTATTGAACTTAACCTATCTCAATCAGAATTTCTCGCAACAATCCAAACTCTGTGATTCACTTCACTAAGAATGAAATTTAGGAAAGAAAACAAAACGAACAAGGACAACACAAAGGATAAGTTATGGAATCGATCAAGAAGAATATGCTCTCTTTTTTTGCTGCAGGATTTTCGTTTTTTTTTTTTTTTTAAATGGTGATGACAATAACCTTAAATAATATCTAACAAATTTGAAGACTTTAAACAAGATCTGAACAGATTTGAACACTTAACAAGATCTGAACAGAATTGAAGCTTTAAACGAGATCTGAACAGAATTGAAGACTTAAACAAGATCTGAATAGAATTGAAGATGAAATAAAATAAACTAATTAATGAAAAACAAGGATAGATCAAACCTGATTTTAGAACCGTGCTCTGATTACCAAATGATGCGAACCTCAACAAGAATTAGTGAGACCCGAAACCAATTTATGGTGTCTTTGCTAGGATCGATCTAAAATCTGAATTTTTAAATGAAAAGAAAGAAAGGAAGAACACAAAAATACAGAATGTTTGATAGAAACCTTGACCCAACGTTTATGAATGAAACGCGAACCAAAGGTATAAAATAACAAACCTCGACCCAAAGATTATAATGGAATGACGAACCGAAGTTATAGAGTTTGAACGCCACAAGAAATTCTTGATAAGTTCAAAGAAAAGTTCTATGAAGAACTTAAGAGAAAACTCTCTCAATCTGATATATTATTCAAGTAATGTGTTTTTCCCATGGAATACAACTCTCTTAAATAGGCAACCAACACAAAGGAGAGTCTAGACTAGTGGGTGGTCAAGCACACCCTACCTTAGATAGGGGCGGTCTTTCACACCTAGGGGTGTCTTTTTCACACAAGAAGTCTTCAACTTAAGCACACCCTACTATAGATAGTGGGTGGCCTTTCACACCTAAGGGGAGGCTACAAGAACAAAAATCCTAGATGCCTTTCAAACTTATTACAAGATCAATACTAGAAAATAAAAATACTAATTGGCATTGATATCTTACAAAATGATATAAACTAAAATAAATAAGTAGAATTTCGTGGGTCTCATGTTTTGGCCCATTTAAGTTCATGACTAAGCCCATTTGCTTGCCTTTATGAGATGGATTAGGCCTTGATTGCCATTTGGGCCTAACTTGGGCATTACGACTTTAGATTCAGCCCATATATCTTGAATTAGCCCATTAAGTGCTTCTTTGATCTTCTTGGATCTTGCCCTCGTAATAGGACCAATTGGAACATGCAGCGGATCCTTTATTGGTGCACGTTGGTTCTCATCACGATGGATTGATTAAAAAACATGTATTAACAGAATCACTTGTAGAACCAGAATGTTCATCTAAAATCGCACTACGTGCTCTCATATCATTTTGTGTGAATGTTCACAACCCCATTGTCGCTTGATTTGTGAACTTTCGTATATTCGTTTATTATATCTATTTCTGTTACCATTCTTTAACAATTTATGTGAATATTCAAACCCAAAAAAATTATTCGACCAAATGAAGAATAAATGTCCTTCCATTGCATGCATAAACATTCAAAAAAGGTAAACAAAACATTAATCAAACAACACATACCTCAAACACTTGCCGCTTTAGATAACAAAGTCAAAGTTGAACAAACTTCAATATCCAAAAAAAAATAATTTATTTCATTCAAACTTGTTGGGGCGTAAAATTGGTACAAACCTCGAGTATGGTCCGATCGGATAACGAGGGGGGTCCTCTTGGTGAGGTGGAGTTGTTGATCGGAAGTGGAGATAAAAATTCATCATGTGAGTTGTACTGGGTCTTGGGAGGACTAACCTGCTTTATCTAGAGTCTTGCTCCTCAGTAACCTATATCTACAGACAGAACTTGATAATGAGTTTCCCAGAAAGTCCATTCGGCGTGAGAATCAGAGCTCATAGAGAAAAAGAGTTAACTATGCGTTAATTAGAAAAAGCAGCATTAAGGTTCGCGTTGAGTATGCAAATAATAAAATTCACATCACCTTATGACGTTAATTTATTCCAGTATTTATAGAAATGAAAACTGCATAGCAATGGGATTGGGCTTTTGGGCCCATCTGGAGAAGCCCATGGCCTTTTGTCAGGCCTGTAGAGAAACTGTTGGTGATAGTGGACATGGGACTGGAGCCTAGGTGTTGTCTCGGTAAAGCCAAAAAATACCCTCATCAATAGCCTATCTAGCCCTAGGCGACGACAGAAGTGAGACAGTCAAGAATATTAATTTCTAGCTAAAACGGACATCTCAGAGGCTTTATAGCACTCGAAACATATATATATATATATATATTATTTTTTATTTTTTGCTCCGTTGAGCCTTGCTAGACACATTTCAAATACTTGGGAGTTTTTGGAATTGAGCTTTTGGTTCACTTTGCACCTTTGAATTTTTTGAGGGTAGAATTTCAGATAGGCCCCCATATAGCCGGGGTGCGGGGGTTAGGTAGCATGGTAGGGCGACCGCATTTTTTTTCGATTTTCTAGGTGATACTCTTTCAATAGTTAATTTTTTTTAAGAAGCCTAATTTGAGATAGGCCACTATACGACCAAGTCCTGGGGTCAGGTAATACGGTAGGGCGACCCCAAATTTTTACGATTTTCAAGACAACATTTTTCCCACAGTTGATTTTTCCTGAGGAACTAATTTGAAATAGGCCCCCTACGGTCAGGGTCCGGGGTCAGATAGGACAACAAGGCAACCTCGAATTTCTTCTATTTTTTGGGAGACACTTTTCCCACAGTTGGCTTTTTCTGAGGAGTCAATTTGAAATAGGCTCCATATGACTGGGGCTGAGGTCAAGTAGCACGCTAGGGTGACCCTGAATTTTCTTCGGTTTTCTAGGAGGCACTCCTGGACGATATTTTTGGAGAAGGTTGCCATCTAGGCCCTGTCAGCTAGAAGGAGCACGACAGGGCAGTGTCGGTCATCATTCCAGCTAGGAACGACGCAGCAGAGCAGTGCCGATTATAGGGAACTGTGGGTGAACCCTTAGAGGGTACTTTTGGGGATGACCATCATGACGACTATCCACTGCATTCATTCATATTTTTTCGTCGGTCCTGTGGAGATAAAGTTCCTAAAGCCAAAGGATGGTGCCAAGTAGAGAGATACCGGAGAGGACATTGCTGACAAGGAAGCCCCTGAAGAGGGCGAGATTGATGCTACTTCTCCTCGCATGGACTCCCCTCATAACAAGGGCACTAAGAATTGAGCTTTGGATCGTCACTTCTTTAGTACTTAAGATTCTATAGACTCATTTTCACTTACTACTATTTTTCTGCGCACAAGCGTGTAAGCTTCAGAGTGGCATAGCCAGGGTACTTCAAAGTCTACTATTTCCTCCTGGTATTTTTTCAAAGTCGTTTTCTATTTGGTCCTATTTTCAGAGTTGCAAAATTTTGAATTGTTTTTTAAAAAAACTTCTCGTCTCTACCCAGGACCATGGACCACTAACCCCCTAATCTGAGAGATGAGTTGGTTGTGAGGAAATCGTGTCGTGGACTTAGGAGAAAGATTTCCTAAGGTGCCTAGTCCTCTCGGTTTACAGGGGCAGAACACAGTGGTTGGTCCCCCGTGGCCAGTCATCGAGGAGTTCTCCATTGTTAGGCTCATTCTAGAATCTTTTCAGGTTATCTTCATTTAGTCTATGCATGAGCACATTCCCTTTTAGAACACCGAACCTAGTTGATTGGTAGGGTGAGGTACTTAGCTGCAGGCTCTCAAACCTAATCAATACCCCGCTTTTGGTGGATAACCTTGGTCTTTCCTCGGGTACAGACTATTGACTTCCAGAGAGGGTCTAGTTGTCACCCTCAATGGTGAGTGTCGGAATGAGGCTTGTGGAGAGTCACTTGAGACGTTGAGAGTCGAAATGTTGATCCGAAAAATCATCCACGACTCAGGAGGTCAGAATGCAACCGTGGAGAATCACTCACGACGTCGAGAACTGGGATGCCACTTAGGGGGTCAAAGTACAGCTTTGGAGAATCACTCATGATGCCGGGAGTCGGGATGTTGAGTTGAAAAATCATCTGCAACTCAAAAGATTGGAATGCTGCCATAGAGAATCATCCGCGACCTTGGGTATAGGGACACCATTGATTGAAATAAGCTAGAGGGTGCTCGTCTCTGCCTCTAATGGGATGGAGGACTACTCGTCTCCACCTTAAATTTTTCTTGGAGATAGGCTAGAGGGCACTCGTCTCTGCCTTTGGACTTGATGCACTCTTCGGTGGGATGTCCTCAGTTAGGGTAAAACTCAACACTTATTCATCGCTACAGAAGCCCCCATTAATGTTCATGGAGTTGGAGTGTATTGATGAAGAGCTCTTCAACCTGGAGAACTAGGAGGAAAAAAAAAAGTGCTAAGCTCGCCACAAGCCCGACAAGATGGGGCCTAGATAAACGTCAAAGGGTACTTCTCTTGGAGTTTGGCAAGTAGAGGCAGAACACCTGGAGGACTGGGAGAAAAAAATAGTACTAAGCTCACCACGAGCCCGACAAGATGGGGCCTAGATGAATGTTAAAGGTTACTTCTCTTGGAGTTTGGAAAGTAGAGGTAGAACAACGAGATTCTATTGTAGAGGTTCATCTGGGAATGTACAAAGTGTTTAGGCACTACCTTACCCAGGACCTTCTCTACGAAAGGAGGCATCTCCTTGGTAAGGAGCTCAACTGCACCTTCTCGATGATTTTTTGGCACTCAGGATAAAATTTTCTTATCTTCAGCCTAACTGGATGATCTTGGGTGGTTGGGATGTCGTTTATTGGAGAGTTTACACAAGGCACATTCGTACAAAACACATTCTTTATTTTGATAAGTAAAACTGCAACACTTTATACAAACTGGAAGTTATTTTACGAAAGTAGATCTTTCCTACAGAAACTACGCTTCATCTGGTTAGCATTCTGTGGGTGCCTGAGAGACACACCTTCTTCTATTTCATGATCGTATGTGCCCAGACGTGTGACCCTAGTGACTTTTACGTCCTCAAAGCTGAATTCGCTAGGGATAATGTTGATTTCACTATCCACGTGCTGGTGATCATCTCCAGCCTTAACCCCTTGGGGTGGTAGACGGTTGTAATTTTGCCTTCTTCTTTGGGCTTAAGGGTCTCCCCGTGGTTCATCTCTGCTAGGTTGCTCATGATTTTCTCTCTAGGCATAGTCTTTGAGGTAGCCTCTTTAGATGAGAGCTTCAATCTCCTACTGTAGCTGGAAGCAATTTTTTGTGGAATGGCTCCCGTCTTGGTGGAATTCACAATACTCAGTTATTGACCTCCCGATCGGCCTTCCTCTCAGGGGTGGTAGAAGAGGAAAGAAGTCTTGTCCTGAGTTTTCTGTGAAAATGGCAGTCACCGAGGCCGTGAGTAGAGTGAATCCTGGTTGGTAACGTCTTAGAGGAGGAAGTGGCATTTTGTCTCCGGGCAAGGGTCTGAACCCCTCTTCATTTTGTAATCTTCTTATGCCTTGGGCTTGATTCAGACCTCTGTCCTTCGGTTTGTTCATCTTTTCCCTCTCTATCTTGGTCGCAGCACAAATGTTAGTTCCATGGAATCTAATCATACAGTCTAGAGCTTGATCAAGAGTGAGAGTAGGGTTAGAGTAGAGATTATAGGACAACCTCTGATGCTGGGGCCTATTAACAAAGACATTCAATGCTACACTCTCAGAGAGGTCGTCACATGTATTTGCTTCTCGATTTAATCGTTCAACTTAGTCTCCCAAAAATTTAGTGGGATCTTGTCGAAGAGTAGGAATATGGGCCATAGTCTTCGGCCTCCACCGGGAGCGACTAAAACGAGTTAACAACAACTGCTCAAGCTCCCTGAAGGTGGAGATGGATGTTGGCCTCAGACCTTGGAAGTAGGACCTCGCAAGACTTTTGGGGGTGATGGGAAAAGCCCTGCAAAGCAAAGCTACAAAGGCCACCTGCATATCTATATGAGACTTAAACATCGACAAGTGGTCAATAGGATATAACGTACCATCATATGGACTTATCCAACACTTTATCCACAAAGGGAGGTCTTACCTCCCTTATAACTCCTGGTCCTGCTCGGCCTCCTTGTACATCCTGGGGGCGAGCTCCCATATCAGCTAGGCGACGCTCCACAGCTTCCCCTACTCGGGACTCCCCCGTGTATGACTACACACAACTCAGGCCGCAGTGTGACAGAGTTGAGGTGAGTAGAAACCAAATTTATGTTCACGTCGGCCTCTAAAATCGGACTTGGCTGGCCGATAAAGGGCTCGACCATTAGGGGACCCAAACAAGTCCCTCGTCCTAAATTCGCGTGGTGGAATAAGTAGTGATCATGGTATTACTGGGGGGGGATTTCTTATCTTGCAAGGTAGAGGGTGGGCTTCGAGCACAAACCCATTCCAAGTGGTCTTGAAAACATCACAGTCTTGAGATGGCTCCTCGGGCGCCACAGTCTAGAGAGTTGGTCCACCCTAGACAGGGGCAACGACAGGCGCACAAGGAAGAGCTGAACACACAAATTAAACTCACTTATTTGGCGTTCAAGAAGATCAACCCAAGATTCTTCCACAGCTCCTGAGGTCTATCTCGCAATCCCAGGTAGGAGAGTAGATAGTCCTCTCTAGTCTTGGGAGGACAGTTATCCTCGTTGGTAGAAGCTGAAGGGTGTGCACTTTGAGTTATTGACATGTCTTCTCTTTTTTCTGTTCTGGGTCTATTTGTCCGACCAAACCTTGTGATCATCTAGGCTTAGTTGAGTAGAGAGCAATGATCCGGGAAGGCTTTTGGCAAAGTTCCCACAGACGACGCCAAACTGTTGGTTCATAAAATTGGTACACACTTCAATTATGGTCTGGTTGGACGACGAGGGGGTCCTTCTGGTGAGGTAGAGTTGTTGAGTCGAAAGTGAAGTTGAACATTCCTCACGTGAGCTGTACTAGGTCCTAGGAGAACTGACCTGCTATGCCTAGAGTCCTGCTCCTCAATGATCTGTATTTGCACACGGAATCTGGCCGGGGGTTTCCTGAAAAGCCCCCCAAGTGAGAATCAGAGCTCATAGAGAAAAAGAGTTGAATATGCATTAATTAGAAAAAACAGCATTAAGGTTCGCGTCAAGTATGTAAATAGTAAAATTCACATCATCCTATGGTGTTGATTTATTCCAGTATTTATAAAAATAGAAACTGTATAGTAATGGACTTGGACTTTTAGGCTCAATTCGAGAAGCCCACGGACCTTTTGTCAGGCTTGTGGAGAAACTGTTGGCGATAGTGGACATGAGGCTGGGTCCCAAGTACTAACTCAGTGAACCCAAAAATACCCTCATAAAAACTAGCCAATTGTTTCTTCTCAGTTGAACTCTTCTCAAAACTAGTTGTTTCTGTCTCCATCATCGCAATTTCAAAATTACTCAATAACATAATGAACCGCCGTACAAAAAATAATGCGTGCAAATGAAAACTAAATAAAGTTAACTAAATTATAACTTACCTTAATCACCATTTTTATTTCAGATATTCAAAAATCATGTCGGGGTATAGATGTCCGTTCCAATCATTTATGCAACTGTTGAGGATTATTTGCTCAAAACTTTCTTTGAAAGGTGTTTTTTGCCAACATAACTTTTTGATTTGTTAATTTGCTACAATAATTCTTAAATTAGGTTTATAGAATTGTTTTTTTTTTTTTTTGTTTATAAACAGCAACAACAACAACCAAGCATATGTCCTACTTATGTAGGGTTGGCTACACGAATCCATTTACGCCATAGAGATTGATCAAGGTCCATCCTCTTTGTGACGACCCGGTTTCCCAGGGCCGCGAGTATGGTTTCTCCTATAGAGAATTAATATCCTAAAACTGACTCGTCAACTTCCAAATCTACAATATGCGTTAAGTTTTACAAAAATGCGCAATATTCTTGTTACCGATTTTACGACGATAATTATTAAATATAAAAGTCACCATTTAAAATATCACTAAATAACCAACCATCTATTTTATATTAATCCACTCATTTTTTACACAACACGGCGACCAATTTAAAAGTCTCGAGTTTTTATAGTTTAAATCCCAATTTTTCAACATTTTATCAACCAAACAATTTTATCCGATATTCTCGACACCATTTTATATTTAACCGAATATTCAATATATATTACAATCTAGAGAAATATTTTACAACAACTACGATAATGGTAATTACCGTTTTCGTCGACTACAACAATAAATAATAAATACAATTTTTACAAAATAAAATTTTCAAATAAAATTTCTTCACTCGTTTTCTCCTAACCGTCCCTGCAACTAAACACTGTGGGGTTGTAAGCTGACACTCAGTAGAACTCCAATCCCTCTAATACGTGTATTTAATTAATATAACACATAAACCACATAAGCATGCTCGTCATATAGATTCCACATCGTCCAACTTATTTCATATAATTTCGACAGGTAAAATATCACAACAATATATCAAACAACTTCATAATCACCCATGAGACAATTAAATACATATATTAGGAGAGTTCATAATTGTACATTTCCCGGATTTTTCACATATCCGCGAGATGAGTTTTAGGTTTTATTGGGGTGGTTTGTGCATTTTTTTTATTTTTTTTCCTTTTTCCCCTTCTTCTTCATTTTTCTTTGTTTTCTGTTTTGTGTTTTTGTCTTCTGTTTTGTTGCCAACGAGCCTCGCCAACACAACACACACACACACACACACAAGCTCACACACCGCCACCTCATGGCTGAACACAAACACACCCACAAACTCATTATCGACGATACTCACACACCACCGGACCGAACAACACACACATACATAACTGAATTGATCAGCACACACAAAACCATCGGGAACACACCCATACACAGTTGATAGAAAAACAGAGCACAAACATCCACACTTAAACTGTCAAAAAATCAAACAACACCCACACACGCCCACAGTTACCCACACCAAACAACCACCATTGGACCAACTGAACGATGGCACATACACATACATACATACATACACAACAGGCACACACACACACCCACTTCACCGACGACTCCCTCTGTCGACTAACAAAGACGATCACATGCACACAACAACGCACACAACACATGGTCGAACAATGGAACAACACACACGCATATGAACAAATAAGAAACAGAGCATACACACACTTACCAGAGTAACAACCACACCGTCGAACAGACGGACAACACATACACCGATCACATACGCACAACGAAACACACACATACATGCCGGATCAAACAAAGGAACACACACGCACACCGCCGAACGACGATACCCACCACCGACCAAAACCCATTTCCCTCTCTCTCTCATCTGTTTCGATTTTGGTCATCCTCATTGCCCACGTCTCTCATAAATGTAAGGATGGTCATATATATATATATATATATATATATATATATATATATATATGATTTGAAAAAGATGGTCAAATCTCACCGACCTACTGTTTCCTTTGATCTTATCTCCGTTCTCAATTCTTCGGTTCATTTCCCTGAGATCCATGTATGTGTGTGTGTGTGTGTGTATATATATATAATATTTAATTTGCACCAATCTCCCCTCCATTTTTTGTTAAGTTATAAATTAAACCAAATTCTAATTTTAATGTTTTTAAAATTATGAATTAACCCCTCAAATTTTAAATTAAATTATAAATAACACAATCTACCCCATATTTTCCTAAATGTGTGAAAACACGCCTTAAAAAAAATTAGGGTCTTACAACCCTTCCTCCCTAAAAGAAATTTCGTCCCGAAATTTTTGTTTAAAAATAATAAGAATTAAAATTTTGGTCAAAACAATAACATTTTAGATTTATTTTAGATTCGCACCGCATGGTCATGTTAGAAACCAATTTTCCACTGCCACCAATGTTTAAAACACCAAATCCAAATATTTTAAGTCAAGTCATTCAAACATTTTAAATCCACCAATCCAAACATTTACGTCATATAATAAATACCGCACACCATTAGCCATAGGATCATTTAACCGCATGATCAACGTTTGTAACAGTACCGTGACCTGCACAACTGTGTCATCTAATGTGATCAACAGCGTCAAGGCCATTTATTTTCCCCAATGGTAAGGGTACACCGGTAGGATTTGCAATCCAGACGTGCCAACGCTCTGCTCACTTAGCAGATAATCAACGCTCTGTAGGGTTATGCCCAACAGATAAACAACGCTCTGCCATAGCAAATAATCAACGCTCTTCCGAAATAGATAATCAATGCTCTGTAGCACTAGGCCTGACATATAATCAACGCTCTGCCAAAACAAATAATCAACGCTCTTCCGAAGCTATTAATCACCACTCTGCCGAAGTAGATAATCACCACTTTGTACAGATAATAGTACAGCATCGCAGGATAATAAAAATAATTTTTTTCACCTTTTAAAATTTTTACTTGATCCATAAATCATTGTAAAATCATCCGTCTTATCAACACTTGTTTTTCCATACTTGAATATGGAAATATATTTTCTTTAATTATATAGGAAACAGTACACACCTTTAAATTAATAACTTCCATTTAACGACTATCTCCAATGGTTCACAACTAACATGGCACTCACCCAAATTTATTTAATTTATTATAGATAATTTACACTAATCACCCGCCACCTCAAATGTTAATATATACAACTTATTTATCCACCGTTATCTCAAATGTTAATAGGTTCAAATATTAATTATAGGGACCAAAGTGAAATAATGGTAGTAACACATAAGTGCAAAATGCCCAACTATCCATAATAATATGTAATAATAATAATTTTAATGGAAATTGTGAAATAAAAAGTAAAATATGTTTTATGTGTGTATATATGAAATTAATATAATACGTGACTCATATGCTTTTCATAGATTCATGATATGTGATCTACGTGTCGTATTTGTTCCCATCTAGAATTACATGATATTATCAAGTGGCGATATATGTGCATTAATATTTTCATATGTACACCAATTGTTCACACATTTATACGTAGAAATAAAGGTGAAGAATAGCATGGGGTTAATAACATATATATCAGCATTGACGTTTCCGTTATGTTTTGAGTGGTTGGGCACTTTGCACTAATGTGTTACTACCATTATTTCACTTTGGTCCCTATAATTAATATTTGAACCTATTAACATTTGAGATAACGGTGGATAAATAAGTTGTATATATTAACATTTGAGGTGACTGGTGATTAGTGTAAATTATCTATAATAAGTTAAATAAATCTGGGTGAGTGTTGTGTTAGTCGTGGACCATTGAAGATAGTCGTTAAATGGAAGTTATTAATTTAAAGGTGTGTACTGTCTTCTATATAAATGATGAAGATATATTTTCATATTAAAGTATGAAAAAACAAGTGTTGATAAGACAAATGATTTTACGATGAGTTATGGATCAAGTAAAAATTTAAAAAGGTGAAAACAATGATTTTTATTATCCAGCGATGTCGTAGTGTTATCTGTAGAGAGTGGTGATTATCTACTTCGGCAGAGTGGTGATTAATAGCTTCGGCATAGCGTTGATTATCTGTTTCAGCATAGCGTTGATTATCTGTCAGGCCCAGTCCTACAGAGCATTGATTATCTATACAAAGGGTTGATTATCTATTTCGACAGAGTGTTGATTATCTATTTCAGCAGAGCGTTGATTATCTGTTACGGCAAAGCGTTGTTTATCTGTTGGAAATGACCCTACAGAGCGTTGATTATCTGTTAGGCGAGCAGAGCGTTGGCCCGTCTGGACTGCAAATCCCATGGGTGTACGGCAGAGCGTTGTTTATCTGTTGGAAATGACCCTACAGAGCGTTGATTATCTGTTAGGCGAGCAGAGCGTTAGCCCGTCTAGACTGCAAATCCCACGGGTGTACCCTTACCATTGGGAAAAATAAATGGCCCTGATGCTATTGATCATATTAGATGACACAGTTGTGCAGGTCATGATACTGTCGCAAACGCTGATCATGTGTTTAAATGATCCTATGGCCAATGGCGTGTGGTATTTTATTATATGATGTAAATGTTTGGATTGGTGAATTTAAAATATTTGGAATGGGTTGACTTAAAATATTTGAATTTGGTGTTTTAAACATTGGTGGCAGTGGAAAATTAGTTTATAACATGACCATGCAGTACGAATCTAAAATAAATCTAAAATGTTATTGTTTTGACCAAAATTTTAATTCTTATTATTTTTGAACAAAAATTTTGGGACAAAATTTCTTTTAGGGAGGAAAGGTTGTAAGACCCTGATTTTTTTTAAGACGCGTTTTCGCATATTTAGGAAAATATGGGGTAGATTGTGTTATTTATAATTTAATTTAAAATTCGAGGGGTTAATTCGTAATTTTAAAAACATTAAAATTAGAATTTGGTTTAATTTATAACTTAACAAAAAATGGACGGGAGGTTGGTGCAAATTATATATATATATATAAATCTCAGGAAAATGAACCGAAGAATCGAGAATGGAGATAAGATCAAAGGAAACAGTAGGTCGGTGAGGTTTGGCCATATTTTTCAACTCATATATATTTATAACCATCATTACATTTATGAGAGACGTGAGCGGTGAGGAAGAGCAAAACCAAAACAAATGAGAGAGAGAGAGAGAGAGAGAGGGAAATGGGTTTCAGTCGGTGGTGGGTATCGTTGTTCGGCGGTGTGCATGTATGTTCTTTTGTCTGATCCGGCATGTATGTATGTGTTTCGTTGTGCGTATGTGATCGGGGTATGTGTGTATGTGTTGTCTGTCCGTTCGACGGTGTGGTCGTCACTCCAATGAGTGTGTGTATGCTCTATTTCTGATTTGTTCATGCGCGTGTGTGCTGTTCCGTTGTCCTACCATGTGTTGTGTGCGTCGTTGTGTGCGTATGATCGTTGTTGTTGGTTGACGGAGGGAGTCGTCGGTGAAGTAGGTGTGTGTGTGTGTGTGTGTGTGTGTGTGTGTGTGCGCGCCTGCTGTATGTGTATGTATGTGTATGTGACGTCGTTCAGTTGGTCCGATGGTAGTTGTTTGGTGTGCGTAGCTGTGGGCGTGTGTGGGTGTTGTCTGATTTTTCGACGGTTTAGGTATGGATGTGTGTGCTCTGTTTTTCTGTCGACTGTGTATGGGTGTGTTCCCGGTGGTTTTGTGTGTCTTGATCAATTTGGTTGTGTATGTGTGTGTTGTTCGGTCCGGTGGCGTGTGGGTATCGTCGATGGTGCTGACGGTGGCGTTAGTGTTCCGGTGTGGGTGTGCTCGTCGTTGATCGTGTGTGTCGTCGATGGAGTGGGAAGTCGCCTGTGGGTTTGTGGGTGAGTCTGTGTTCAGCCGTGAGGTGACAGAGTGTGTGTGTGTGTGTGTGTGTGTGTGTGTGTGTGGTTATCCTTGTTTCGACGTTGGTGTGTGTGTGTGTTGTGTCAGCGAGGCTCGTTGGCAGCAAAACAGAAGACAAAAACATAAAACAGAAAAAAAAAAAAAAAAAATGAAGAAGAAGGGGAAAAAAGGAAAAAAGGAAAAATGTACAAACCACCCCAATAAAACCTAAGACTCATCTCGCGGACAGATGGAAAATCCGAGAAATATAGAATTCTGAACTCTCCTAATATATGTATTTAATTATCTCATGGGTGATTATGAAGTTATTTAATATATTGTTGTGATATTTTACCTGTCAAAATTATATGAAATAAGTTAGACAATGTGGAATCTATGTGACGAGCATACTTATGTGATTTATGTGTTATATTAATTAAATGCACGGATTAGAAAAATTGGAGTTCTACTGAGCGTTAACTCACAACCCTACAATATTTGATTATAGGGACTGCTGGGAGAAATCGAGTGAAGAAATTTTATTTGAAAATTCTATTTTGTAAAAATTGTATTTATTATTTATTGTTGTAGTCGATAAAAACGGTAATTACCATTATCGTAGTTGTTGTAAAATATTTCTCTAAATTGTAATATATATTGAATATTCAGTTAAATATAAAATGGTGTTGGAATATCGGATAAAATTGTTTGGTGGATAAAATGTTGAAAAATTGGGATTTAAATTATAAAAATTCGAGACTTTTAAATTGGTCGCTGTGTTGTGTAGAAAATGAGTGGATTAATATAAAATAGATGGTTGGTTATTTAATGATACTTTAAATGGTGACTTTTATATTTAATAATTACCGTCGTAAAATCGGTAACAAAAATATTGCGCATTTTTGTAAAACTTAATGCATATTGTAGATTGGGAAGTTGAAGAGTCGGTTTTATGATAGTAATTCTCTATAGGAGAAACCATACTCGCAGTCCTGGAAAACTGGGTCGTCACACCCTCTGTCAGGTTTAACGTTGCCATATTATTTCTAATAATCTCGTCTAACGTCTTCTTATGTCTATCTCTTTCTCTAGTAGTCCCCTGAACTTGAAGTAACTCATACTTTCTCACTTATGCTTTATGGGACTTTTATGCACATGCCCAAACTATCGTAAACGATTTTTTCTAATTTTCTATTCGATGGATGTTATTTCTAAATTCTCTCTAATAGTTTCATTGTTAATTTTATCAATTCTCGTCTTCCCACTTATCCACCGCAGCGGCCTCATTTCTATCACCCCAAGTTTTTAGATATGATTCGTTTTTACTGTCCAACATTCTAAACCATAAAGAAACGTTGGTCTTATAACAGTTTTGTAGAATTTTTCTTTAAGTTTTAACGGAATCCTACGATCACAAATCATCCCAACTACACTTCTCCACTTTAACCAACCTGCCTTGATTCTATGCGTAATATCATCTTCGATTTCGTCATTACTCTAAATCATTGAACCTAAATATTTAAAACAATCAACTTTTGGCATCTTCTCATCTCCAATTTTGACCGCACCACTGTCTCTTCAGGCATTACTAAAATTGCAATGCATGTATTCCGTCTTACTTCTGCCAACCTTCAAACTTTTAGACTCTAACGCTTCTCTCTATCTTTCTAACTTAGTATTAAGGCTTATTCTACTTTCATCCACTAATATGATGTCATCCGCAAATAATGTACTCCAACTTGAATATATTTTGTGAGTTCATCCATCACTAAAACGAAAAAGTAAGGAATTAAAGATGATCCTTGATGTAAGTCTATATTAATAGGAAATGTACAAGTATCGCCCCTCTTGTTCGAACACTAGTGACTATTCCTTCATACATATCCTTAATTACTTCGATGGATATATTGGATACATATTTATTTTCTAGCACCCACAACAAAACTTCTCTGGGTACCCTATCATAAGTCTTTTTCAAATCCACAAATATCATATGTAAATCTCTCTTATTTTCTCTATATTTTTTCATTAATGTAAAGTAAATAGATAACTTTAGTGGTTGATTGACTGGACATAAATCCAAATTAGTTATCTTCTATGCTTGTTTCATGTTTTATTCTATATTTTATCACTCTCTCCCAAAGTTTCATTGTATGACTCATAAGTTTTATACGCCGATAGTTCTTACAACTTTGAGCATCCTTTTTATTTTTATAGATGGGCATTAAGATACTCCTCTTCCAGTCGATAAGCATTCTCTTAGTCCTCAAAATGTTATTAAAAAGTCTGGTTAACCATTCTATCTCAATATCTCCCAAATTTTTTTTACAGTTCTATAGGGGTTTCATCTGTCCCTACTGCTTTTCCAATTCGCATATTACTTAATACTATTCTAACTTCTGAAGTCCTAAATCTTCTATGGAACCTATAAACCAATTTTATGTATATATAAATAAATTTAGTTAATATAAATATCATTACCGAATTATTTATTTATTTATTTTTCTCTAGCAAAAACAGGATAAAAATCTGAATCATGTGCTCTAGTGCCACTATCAAGACAAGATCACAAAATCTTTCTTTATATAATATTTCATACAACCATATCTTCTTAAATTAATTTATATTTATTTCTTTTGGGAGATGAGTTGGGTGGTGGTTTTTTTATTGAGAAAATCGTCGAAATGTTTCATTATAGTTTTGATAAGTTTTATTTCTGTCAATTTTAAAACTTCACGTGTAATCCAATAATCTTACCGTACTAAAACTATTTCCACAACAATAATATACAAAGACGAGTCAATCATAACTAATTTTTAGCTAACTATTAAAATAACAAAGATACTACATAATATTTAAATATAAAATTGCATGGGTAATTAATTAACTCTACAGAATTCATTTTAATTATTTGTCAAGCGTGTAAATCAGCTGGTGAAAGATTATTCTAATTTAACCAAGGTCCTTAGTTCTAGCTTAACCAAGAATTCATTTTAATTATATTTCCAAATTTCAAGAAAAAAAATTCAGAAAATAGATTGAAATTACTCCTTTATTCTTTGTTATGATTTTTTTATAAAACAAAAACAAATATCTGGATCACAAATTGAGACATGACACAATCTCAACACGAATATAGCGAGTTGAAGTTGAGATTTTGTACGAACCAGAAAGTGTCATGAGATAAGAATGACAAGTAAATTTTTTATCAGGGTTCGGTTAATCCTGAGAACTCGCTTCCAATTTGAACTACCTGTTTTTAGCTTTGAAAAAAATATTTGTACTTCACTACTGATTTTTTATGCTGATTTTTGCACTTTGACTCTTACTATTTCAGAGAAATCCTAATTTAGTCCCCTTGTAATTTCAATTTGGACGTTTTTAAACTTCAAATCATGTAGAATGAGTTCAAATTGTTAAGCTTATCATTTTTTTTTTACGGAAATCACCCACGTGAATGATTTTCATGCTGGACACATGGGTGATTTTCTTAAAAAAACGTTGACAATATTAGGTAAAAATCCTCCAATTGATCTAAAAATTGAGATGTTACAATATCGGTGACATCTTTAATCCAACAACTCTTACATTTAGATTCAAGTGTCCATCCAAAAATACATTTGTAACCTAAGGCTTTTTATCAATGTATGACACCAAGACAAATCCAAACTTTCCAAATTTCTTAAACATCTGGTAACTGACACAACATTGTTATGGGCAAGAGAAGGAATAGAAACCTATTTTGGTGGTGACGCGACGAATGATTGACAACAGAGAAGGAAAATCTACTCATTTTCTCTCATAATCTAACCAGATCTACGTAGATCTGGACAGATCTAAGTAGGAAGAAGAGACGACGAAGCAACGAGGTGGTGACGGCAAAAAACAGAGTCGGTGGTGGTGTCAATCACAATGAGGCTGAACAAGATGGTGGGCGGCCAGGTTGGACGAGATGGTTGGCAGGAGCTTACGAAACTTGTAATTAATATGAGAGAGAAATAAATTAAAAAAAAAAAAAGTTAGGTAGTTTGGGTAATTTTTGTCATTAAATTGGTTAAAGAGAGTTGGTATTAATTTATTTCTTAGTGTGGAGTTATGAAGAATGTTTTATTTGATTGGTTCTTAAATAATTGTTTGAATTAAAATTGGACTTATGGAGGAAAAATTCAAAAATAAAAGGATAGTTGATGGGAGGTACTAATAATTACACCAAATTAATAAAATCTCTCTTAATATATATATATATATATACACACACACACACTTTACTTTTAGTCTCATCTTTTAGAGATCATGCAAATTAATGTTCCAATTAAGATTGCGTCACCTATCGCCGCCTGTTAGATTTCGGCCATCATAGTTTGTTGAAACTCTGGTCACCAGTCGTTTGAATTTTTTTTTAGTTACATTCAACTAATTTTTTATATTATTGTTATAATATACTTTTTAATTATATTGTTTAGTTACATTTAATTAATTTTTCAGTTATTGATCGTCGAAAATTACATGAATATAATTAAAAAATATATTAAGATATAACTAAAAATATACTTAAAAAATATAACTAGAAAATAAATTTAAAAAATAAGTACATATAACTAAAATATATATTAAAAAAAATAGTTACATATAATAAATAGTTACATGTAATTAAAAAAATTTAGATACTGGTGGCCAAATTTCAGTGTCCATAAGCTTGAGGTCTGACGGTGGGCAATTGCGGGTGGCAACGGAGGATGGCGTCAATAATTGACAATACAATTAGAAATATTTAATTGAAAATATAATGGAGCATTAATCATGATACTAAATACATAAGACAAAATATAATGAAGAGCTTATACTCATTTTTTTTTTAAAAAAAAAGAAAAAAAGGGTAAGGTCAATTTTTTGTCATATTTATTAAACACGTTGCCACTATCATGACAAGCGTCCCAATCTTTTTTTTTTTTTTTAATATATATAATATAATATATTTCCTTAGGAGTAATTTCTTTTTAATTAATTAATTAATTAATTAATTAATTAATTTTATCTTTTTCAATATAAAAAATTCATTTACTTATATTTTAGTGGGATATGTTGGTTGGTTGGGCGGGTGGTGGGTTATGATTTCTTATTTGGGGGTGGGGTTAAGGAGCAATAATTTTGTTCATGTGGAACTCAATTAGAGGATATGTAATATGTTTGAATTATAAATTCCAAAATAAAATTATTTTAAGTTTTTTCTGGATATAATTTTTCGTGTAAAAATAATTTATTTTGACAGATATCACTGATGATATCAAGTAAATAAAAATAAAAATGCCTGTAAATTGAAATTGAAGAACCCAGTTAATCTATTATACATTCTCGATTAAGTTCTGTAAATTATTTTGCATTGTGATTTTTAACAGTGTTTAGATTAGATGTAAATCGCTATTGAAAAGTTAATAACTAATTCCAATTAAGAGAATTAAAAATTGCTTTTCTTACATGTTACAAGTGCATATAGAGGGAGATTTAGTTCTTCAAACTACATATTTTTATTTTTTTTTATGGTAGAGTGTGGTCAGGTCAGTTTGTACGCACCGATTCTTTACCTTTAAATCAATATTAGATTTTTTTTTCCTTTCGAATATAGGTAAGTTTTAAAAAAATCTCAAACCCATGTAAAGCGAGAGTGGTACCCAAGTTACCTCGCCAGGTAACACAAAGTCCCTTTACTATTTAAAAATATCAATAAAGCATCTTATTATTTGAAATAATTATGTAATGGGTTAGATTTTGGGAATTTTGTTGAGGGTTTACAAAGTGAGGAAAAAAAAAATCCTTTCTAATGACTGGTCAAATTAAATTTATGCCAAAAGTACACAAATATTTTTATTTTAAAATTACCCCTTCTTCATGTGTACAAAACACATTTTTCATTGGTGGTGATGACGACGATGGATGGAGACAGTGAATGGGCGATGAATCAGAGCGATGGTGGTGGAAAAACACAACGGAAGTGAAGAAGATAGCACCAGAAGTAGCAACAACGATGACGGTGGAGACGATGACGAAGAAATCATCCCTAATTCTCACAAATGGTTTAACGACTCAAC
Organism: Eucommia ulmoides; assembly: GCA_016647705.1. Lineage (NCBI taxonomy): Eukaryota > Viridiplantae > Streptophyta > Magnoliopsida > Garryales > Eucommiaceae > Eucommia > Eucommia ulmoides. Next base: position 9,461,228 of record CM028328.1, read on the forward strand.
CCTTTTTCTTTCAAATGTATTTTATTAATTAAAATAAAATGCATTAATTATTAATCATCACACACACAAGTTACGATAACCATTTAGAGTTTTTACATACATCGTATAAAAACATCAAATTAACATACTCGACAAACATGATAGATGATACCCCGCGCTCGGGCAAAACAAAGCAAATCAACCAGCATACTCAATGGTGGCGCCGCCGATGGTAACCTCTCCACTCCCTTCCCTCGGCACAAGCGTCACCAGAACAGCATCGTCGTCTTCAGCCTCCAAGCCCTCTAACAACTCCGTTATCCCGAACCTCTGGTTCGTCTTTATCATCATGTTCCCCTTGTGTTTATGCGGCAAATGCGCGAAGCTCCCTACGAACTCCGTCTTGTCCAGACTGACCGCCTCGTCATCCTCGTCGTTCAGGAAAACGTCAAACTTCACGTACTGGTCTCTCTCCACCTCTATGTCTTGGATCACGAGTATCTCGTCTTCCTCCTCCTTCTCGTTCTTCGTCCTCTTCTTCTTCGGCCGTTGGACGAGCACCTTGACCACCTGGTCGAGCGTCACAGGGAAAACTCCAGCTGCAGTCGCCTCCGCAGCGCCGGAAGTCTTTGCCACCTTCGATTTCTTCACATGCGGCACCGGCTTGTTCCTCATCCAGGGGATCCCCACGTTCTGGTAGACGTACCCGAGCTTCTTGTGATCAACGCAGTCCCGGACCTTGACGCGCACCGGCTGTGCGTTCTCATCGTAGAACAAGAACGAGGCGTTTAGCCAGTCGGGATCCGTCAAATCCTTATGCTTGCCACCTTCATTCATCCATAGCGTCCACATGCGGTCCACGTTGGCGTGGTGGCTGTAAAACATGGTGTCCCGCCCAGCCGAGTAAAAATTACCCATGTCCTCCCCATTCGGCTGGTTCGGATCCCCAGCCCACCGATGGACCGGCACATGAGGAGTTGTCTCGATGGAGCCAGCGCCAGGGCTGGGCTTGTCGCCAGCCCTATAAGGGCTCCCAAAGAAGAGCAAAGGGGTGGTGGCGTTACTCACCATTTGTCGATACATTATCGCCAAATTGTTGGTCACTCTGTCTATATCAGACACGTCGGTGTCCTTCCCATTGTAACCCAAATCCAGAATCGCCGGCGGCTGATGAACGGCACTCCGGTAAGGGTCGTAAAGCGGGGATTTGGGGTTCAAAAACATGGGAGGCATTTTCATGCCAGCCGGATTGTCCCAATTCCAGAAGGGAAGACCAAAAGTTGGATCATCAATGAGTTTTCCCAAGATTCTCTCATAGAAATACAAGTACCACCTATGGAAGGGGAAGAATAGCCACGAGTTATGGACTTGGAGCTCAAGATTTGGAAAGCCAACTTGTTCATAGGCTCCATTGCAGTAGGCGCAATGGACATTGGCCTGTTGGATAAAATTACGTGGATCTTCTTCGGGTAGGGCCTTCATGAGTTCTATGGCCTTTGAAAACTTAGCTATGTACTCCTTGTTAGCCAAATGGGCCGCGGGCCTGACCCGTTTGGGTCCGCCCGGCTTCGGCTTGAAATCAACGATGTTGGTTGCCAGAGGGGGGCAACATTTGTTCATCACCACCGCGTGCTCCGGCAGGTCAGCCGGAGGCCCACATTTCGTGACCTCCGGTGCTGTTATTGGAATCGCCTTGGCCGATGGGCCAGCGGTGAGGTTCGCTGCGGCACCATAAAGCCCGCCGAGCCCGAGGAGGACATTCCTCCGGTCAAACTTGGTGTCCCCGTTTTCTGGCAAGGGGGTATTTTCATCATTTTCTTTGGCCCTGCATGAGATTTTCGAATATTGGCGGTTTTTGGCGGTTTGTGAAGGTTTAATGAGCAAGATCCAAGAGGATAAGGCGGAGTTACGGGTGGCGGCGGTGGTGGAAGGCGGAGCATAGGCGGCGGCGGTGGTGGTCGCGGTGGTTAGATGCTGGAGAGAAGCCATGGGTTATTTGTCGAGTAAGTGATGCTTCAGAAGGCAGCTTTATAGTGATCCCCCGGTGATCCCACGATGATTTTCTATATTCAAATCCTGCTCGTATTGAAAAACAGTACTTAAATGCATGGATCAAGTGGTCAAAAGTGGTCAAAATTTTAAGGGATGCACTATTTAGTCTCAAAATATAAAAAAATTTACCAATTACTCTTATCACTTTTTTTTTTTTCCACCAATAAATCCTTTTATCTTTTTCTAACTAAAATACCCCTTATATAGATATTAAATGTAACATCAAAATTATTAATTTTTTTACTTATTTATTTTTTTTATACAATTTTTTTTTTTACCAAAATACTCCTCATGTGAATGTTGAATGTAACATTCAACACCCTCAATTATTTGTTTGTTTTGTTTTGTTTTGTTTTTATTTTTTTTATTTTTTATGATACTATTTTTTTCTGACCAAAATACCCCTCATGTGAATATTGAATGTAACATTCAACATCCTCAATTGTTTGTTTGTTTTGTTTTTGTTTTTTTTTTTTTTTTTTTTATGATGCTATTTTTTTCTGACCAAAACACCCCTCATGTGGATGTTGAATGTAACATCAATTGTTCAGTTTTTTTTTGTTTGTTTGTTTGTTTGTTTCTTTTTTTATTTTTTATTTTTTTTTATGATGTTATTTTTTTCTGACCAAAATACCCCTCATGTGGATGTTGAATATAACATTCAACACCTGTGGATGTTGAATGTAACATCCATTATTCTCTTATTTTTGTATGCAGAGTAAAATACATATGATATTACATTGAACACCTGTGAATGTTACATTCAACACCTGTAAGTGTTGAATATAACATCGATTGTTCTCTTATTTTGCGTTACATTTAGTAACGATTTTATCCTAAAATCAAGATTTTTTTTTTTTTTTTTGGAACATATAAAAAGTGACAAAAAGTCATAAAGTTTGGGGTAAAAATTGTAATTTATGGCGACGGTGACCGGCAATTGGCAACAGGCGGCGGCGGCAACCGCTGCAGCGGCGGCGGTGCACCAGTTTGACGACCTTCCTTCTCGATGTGAAACTCACGGGAGGACATTTCGGTAAACTCAATACTCACCATTTTTTAAAACGGGACTAATTGGTGCAAGAAAATGTGTTGATGGGACTAATTGGTGCAAGAAAAAGGTGTTGATGGGACTAATCGCTACAAAAAAAAGTCGATGGGAGTAGGTGGTAAATAATTTTTTTTGGGGGGATTAATAGGTAATTTTCCCAAATTTTAACGTTAAATTATACTTTGAGCCCCAAAGATTTATTCCTATTTGCACTTTATTTACTAAAGTTACATCTGATCTGACCGAGTAATAGATTTTTTTATTTTTTTTTCCCAAACGGTAAGGTGTATCCGTAACCATTTACGTGTACATTGACTAATCACCTCCTCGGGCGATTTTAAAGGCACATTTTTCTACATCGATCAGGTGCATTCAGGATTAAATTTGAGATTTAATTACGGACAAAATTGATACACCCCGATTTTTCAAAAGGAATAAATATAAATAAATATATAAAGCTTTTTTTTTTCTTCAAATGGTAAGGTGTATCCGTACCCATTTGCGTGCACATTGACTAATCACCTCCCCGGGCGACCATAAAGGCACACTTCCCTACATCGATCAGGTGCATTCAGGATTAAATTCAAGATTTAATTATGGACAAAATTTATGTACTCCGATTTTCCAAAAAGAATAAATATAAATAAATATATAAAGGTTTTTTTTTTTTTTTTTTTAAATTAAAGAGGAGGGATTTTTAAAGCGCCAATTTTCTCATAAAAATACTCAAGTCAATTTTGGAAAGGAAAAAATAAGTCACCACCTAGCATTTATGGTGTCCTAGGTCATTGGATTTTTCTTAAAACGTTTTGAAAAATGACTTAAGTAAAATTTTGACTCTAAAAAGCACGGTCTGACTAGAGATTCATTTTAAAGGGTTTGGGGGTCGATTATGCTTAGGAAAGGTGTTAGGCAGGCACCCCAAAACGCCTGTAAAAAAAATGGTATTTTATTCAATTAAGTCTAATCAAAATTTAAGTCCGAACTATTTATTTGATTTTGAAATCTCTTAAAAAAATCTTTCTATTATTTTATTATTTTTTTATTTTTTTAAATAAAATATTTTGATATTCTTTGAAATAAATATAAAAAATAAATTCTTCTTCCTTTTTTTTTTTTTTTAAAAATAAAATGATTTTACCGACATGTGTTTGGCGATTAGTATCCTCACCCGTGCCCCTTAATAGTCGATTTAATAATAAAAAAAATTGATATTTCATTTCCTCCCGTCAATTTAAGAATAAAAAATTGATATTTCATTTCCTCGGATCCTCACCAGTGACCTCTAGCTATCTTAATTATTCTATAATTCCTGTGCTAATATTCTCTCTCTTCTTGTTTACCATTTTTAATATTTTCTAAGGTGTAAAAGAAAAATGGTAAACAAGAAGAGAGAGAATATTAGCACAGGAATTATAGAATTATTAAGATAGCTAGAGGTCACTGGTGAGGATCCGAGGAAATGAAATATCAATTTTTTATTCTTAAATTGACGGGAGGAAATGAAATATCAATGCATCTACTCCCAAAATATAAAAAAAAAAATTACTAATTATTTTCATCACTGTTTTTTTTTTTTCACCAATAAGTTTTTTTGTCTTTTTCTGACCAAAATACCCTTCATATGGATGTTGAATGTAACATCAATTGTGAATTTTTTTTTATACTATTTTTTTCTAACCAAAATACCCTTAATGTGGATATTGAATGTAACATTCAAAACCTGTAGGTTTTGAATGTAACATCATATATATATATATATATATTATTTTTTTATTTTTTTTAATTTTTTTTTAGAACATATAGAAAGTGACAAAAAATCATAAAATTTGGGGTGAAAACTGTAATTTATGATGGCGGCGGGGCTGCTGACAGCGATGGTGCACTTGTTTGACGACCTTCCTTATCGATGTGAAACTCACGAGAGGGCATTTCGGTAAACTCATTCCTCGTCATTTTTGAAAACGAGACTAATTGATGTAAGAAAAAGGTGTTAACGGAACTAATCGATGCAAAGAAAAGTCGATGAGAGTATGCAAAGAAAAGTCGATGAGAGTAAGTGTTAATCACAAACAAAAATGTATATTATTATGTTAAATTGCAAGGAATATATATATATATATATACAATATGTAAATATATCTATATATAGATACGAAAATGAAAGACAGTAAATAAATTGCATAACGAGAAAGTTGCTGGAAAATACAAGCGCAAAACAAGAAATAACAGGTATTTAAATACAGAAAAGTAAATGACTAAAAATAAATGCGAAAAATAAACCGATTTTTAGTGTTCATTGGGAACATCCTCTTAGGTTTTTGTTATTTTTAAGTCCGATTCTTTCAAGCGGTTTAAGAAGAAAAATAAAGTGTAGTAGTCGGTTAGAATTATATACCTTGTCCTGATAACAACGTAGGATTTCGACTTTTTTTTTTTTTTTGAATGAATCATTTTCCCAAAAGAAACTTCTCTCTAAAAAAAAAAAAAAAACTATGTTTCCCAAAGACTCCTCTCAAGATTTTTCTTCAAAATTTCTCAAACTCTAAGAAAAACCCTCTTCAAATTCTATCTTGAAAACAAATCTCTTCTCCCCAAATTTTGTCAATTTTTTGGTCTTGGTTTGTTGGAATGGGCTGCCTACAAGAATTCATTTTTGTATTTTTTTTATTTATTTTATTATGTTAATATTTTTCTTACTTTTATTTTCTTTTATTTTATTTGAGTGGGCAAATTTTAGTCATTCCTTCAGCAAATGGGCAGTGTGCCCTTTTTTTTTCTTCTTGTAGAGGGGGCAGCGGCTGCTGCCCCTGATTTTTTTTTAAACATTACATTTTGACCCCAACATTTTTCATCAATTTTCCGAACCTCAACTGGAGTTCCGATTCCGGTTCTTTCAAAATTAATCATGTTTAAAGATTCAATAGAAAATTTTGAATAAAAAATTGATCCCTTTTGAGAGCGGGTTTAATTTTTTTTTCAAAATTCTAATTAGCCCCCTAAACTTTTCAATTTGACATCAATTAGAATCATGAAACATTTCATGTAACTTCGCTTGAAAATTAATTGAACTATCAAAAGATTGATGTTGAGTTTTTGGGTCTCAACACTAATGTCTTGAATTTTCAATTTAGTCCCCAAAACTTTCAAAAAGCATAATTTTTGTTCCAAATCCTTAATTGGAGAACCTTTTTGCTTAATTAGATTTTTGAAATATTAATTTAAACCTTAGAGATTTAATTTATTATTTCAAATTTCTAATTTAGCCCATAAAATTTCCAATTGCAAAATTCAAGCTTAAATCAATTCTCAAAACCTTCGAATCGGGACTCTCCATGAACAAATTGACTTGGCAAAATTATTAGTTTTTTTTTCTTTTCTTTTTTAAATTCTTATATTTTTAGAATGAATTGTCATACGTGAGTGGGACAAAATGCGGTGTCTATAGTTATCCCTTTTTGTCATGCGAGTTTACACGTGATGATAAAGATAGGAGACACACATCATTCTGTTCTGCCGTTCATGTGAGTGCAATGCAAGATGGTAATGCATGAAATCTCATAAAATATGTTGCAGCCTACGGCTGGGGTAATCCATGCTTCAAAAGGAAACTTACCTGAGAATGGATCCGAAAATCTAGACGAAGATGTGACCGGACCCATGTGGGCTGCCTACGTACCTCAGGGATCAGGTCAAATATAACTCAGTAGATGCCCTTGGCGGGGCAATAAATGAATACAAAATAAAATGACACTCACGGAGAGGCAATGCAGAATGAAAATCCATCTCGGAAAGACAAAATGCAAAAAATAAAAAGCCATCACAGAGGGGCAATATAGAATATATGAGCTATCATGGAAATGCGAATGTAAAAATTAAGAGCCATCACAGAGAGGCAAATGCAAAAATAGAAAGCCGTCATGAAAAGGCAAAATGCTAAATGAGAGGTCATCACAGAGAGACAAATTGGACATAAAAAAGCCATCACGGAAAGGCAATGCAGAATATATGAGTCATTACAGATAGGCAAATGGGACATGAAAAAGCTATCACGGAGAGGCAGTGTGGAATATATGAGCCATCATGGAAAGGCAAATGCAAAAATTAAGAGCCTTCACGGATAGGCGAATAGAAAAATTAAGAGCCATAACGGAGAGGCAAATGCAGGATATACGAGCCATCACGAAGAGACACTGCAAAATGTATGAGCTATCACAGAGAGGCAAATGCAAAATGTATGAGTTATCATGGAGAGACAAATACAAAATATATGATCCATCACGAATATTATGGTGCCGCACTATTTTCAAATACATTTAAATAAATTCTTGGTGCAATTTCATTCCCACCGGTCCTACAATCAAAACTGTGAGGTTGTGAGCCAACGCTCAATAGAATTTCAACCCTCTAATACTTTCATTTAATTAATACAACCAAAATAAAACACATTGGTATGATTTTCACATAATCATAATTATATCAAGAAAATTTACAACTATAATTCGACACAATAATCACATAAACTTCATAATAAAGAAAATTAAATACATATATTAAAAGAGTTAGAAATTCTATCTGAAATCCGAAGTCGAAATCCGAATCCGAATAGAAATTGATATTTTATTTAATTAATATTCTAGCTCAAAACCCTTTTGATTCTTTACACTGTAATTTTTTTTCCACCATTTCTCCATTTGTGCACGGTCTTGTGCCTTCTTCTCTAATTTTCTCTGTGCCAGTCTCCTAACACAGATAACAACAGCATATGTAAGAACAAAGTGGGACCCACATGTCATTTCTCCCTTCCATCTTATCTCTCTCATTTTCCCATATTCCACCACGTCCCCCCTAGTTTGTCCTCAAATATATATATATTTCCAAGAAGTATAAAACATAATATGTGCTAACACAAATCCCTAAATGTCAACCTGACTAAGGTTTTAACACTTTGTGTCCTTAAAATTTCATAATATACAAAAATCATCCCAAAAAATTAAATTATATTTTATTTTAAAATTAAGTTCAAAAATATAAATTGTTGCCAAAGTCATCCCCTAAAAATTATAAATTATTTAAATAGAATAATATTTTAAAGTATAAATTTTTGAAGTATTATAATCTACCCCTCTTACATAAATTTCGTCCTCAAAATTTCATTTGAAAAAATAATAATTCAGAATCGCATCATACCAGTCACTCTCGGTTAAACAATAATAACTGAAAGTCACCACCACACTCCTACTGTACTACTCTGATAAAAATAACAATAAATATATTTTAAATATAACGGTATTCTCACTTGGATTGGGTCTATCGCAATTCCGACAGATCTACGACCTCAAAAAAAATTTCACTTGGCATTTCTTTCAAAGTCCACTGCCATATCTCATAATTAGCATTTACCAATTTCATTCGACATTTCAAGCTAACATATTGTAGCCAAACATCTTATCCAAGAGATAACCCAATTTTTTGTTAATTGTCCCGTGAGACTAGAAATAATCAATCCTAATACCCATATTAAAATTTTAAAAGTCTCGTAAACTTTTTCATAAATATCAACACATTCCAAACTTTAAATAATAATTATTTTTTTTTGCAATACGTCTAAAACACATAAATACTTCTCAAGCGCATAAATACATCTCAAAACGCCTAAATACGTCAAAAGCTTATAAATATATCTCAAAACACATAATTATGTCTCTAAAGCCACATAAGATAATGAGTTCAATACTGAATTCAATACTCACATAAACTATATAAATAAAAATATTACATAAAGCCCCTACTCGTATTTCTACAACACCGATTAAGCTCAAAGATTTAAATTAAAATTTTCAAGTAATAGTGGACTCCCACTAATCTCATAATGACCCCACATTCCGACTCCACCTAACGCTAATCATGGACCGATATCTATCTAAATATTTTATCGATGTATTATCTTCGTAAAATAAAAATATTTTATGAATTATCAAAATTCACTTTCCAATAAAATATAGCTACATTGGGCAGTATCCAAATCCCAACAAAAATATCATCGTAACAAAACAACCAAATTTAAATCAACTGGTCAACTCACTTGTATATAATAAAATAACATATTTCCTCGTCACCCATATGATCGTCTACCTCACGATCAGAAGTTATAACGGTACTGTAACATGTCCAACTGTGCCATCTAAAGTGGCTATTAGTGTTAGAGTCATTTAATATCTCCAATGATAAGAGCCAACACTTGTTATAAACCACCATATCAAGATGATACTAATCATCATCGACAACAACAACATATATCAACCACCTACAGGACTTGCCCTCCTGTTTGGTCACAACATAACGTCTGATAGGACATGCCCTCATGTTAAGACCAACAACATCCCGCTGGATATGCCTTACTGTCAAGATCATAGTATGGCATAGCCGGATAATAAAAATCACTTTTCACATTTAAAAATTTACTTGATCCACGTAACATTATAAAATAATCCATTTTAATAAAAAAAAAAAATTGGGTACATTTTAGTACGAAAATATAATTTGACAATTTACATAAAAGACAATGCACATTCTATCTTCATAATATAAAAAGAATTTATGGATCAAGTATATTTATCAAACCTACTTTTCAAAATATACTATAATATAACCGCACACCAAGTCGGAATAAAATTCCACTGCTACCATTACAATAAAATAATACTTTTAAGTCAACCAATCAAATTCTTTTGATATATAATAAAATATCGCACACATATTTCTCTACAAACCATAGGATCATTTCGCCTCATGATTGGGAGTTACGATAGTACCGTAATCTGTACAACTGTACCATCTAAGGTGGCTATCAGTGCTTAATATCTCCAATGGTAGGAGTAACTACCCTGCATGACTTACCTAACAAGTATCAACATATATCCACCTTGCAGGATTTGCGTGACAGGTAACAACATATATTCACATCTCGCAGGACATGCCCTCCTGATGAGAAGACAATTATGACATAGCAGGATAATAAAATAATTTTTCAAATTAAAATTTTCTTGATCCATTTAGTATTATAAAACTATCTAATTTCAACAACCCCATTTTTTTTTATCAATTTAATACGAAAATATAATTTGACAATTTATATAGAACACAATAAACACCTTTAAATTTATTTTTTAATTCAACGATAAATCTTATGATCTACGACTAACACGGCACTCACCAAGTCTTATTTACTTACTATAGGTAAGTTGTTATTTACTTACTATAGGTAAGTTGCATTAATCGAATGCCACCTAAAATGTCAATATGTTCAAATTATAGCTGTAGGGACCAAAATGATATTTTGATCAACTTCGAGGATGCAAAGTGTCAAAACCCAAAACAAAAAGCAATAGAATGCATGCCTAGTAAGTAATAACATGGACATTCTAATGAGCTTTTCCAGTAAACTAGTAATGCTATAATTCTGAATCTAGATCAGCGGCTTAGATCAACTCATTATATCTTATAAGTCCCTCTCCCCAGGCTCACTCACCTTCGACATGTCCAACTCTTCAATGGATATAAACCAAAAGGCAACAATTTTGTTTTTCAATTCAGTTTTAAAATTTTATTCCAGAGTTTATACTAAAATTATTATTGCTAATATTATTTAATTTATTATGAGTAATGGGTACTATAACTTAAGCCTAGGATGATCGCAAACTTGGATATGATACCAACTGTAACGACTCAGTCTCTTAGAGCCACCACTTGATTTCTCCCGTTGGAGAATTTACAATAACACCGAACGACCAATATTTTTTTTTTCTATAAAATCTGATAAATTTTACAATACTACAACACCAATTATATTTATTGAATAAATCAATTCAATTTTACAACCGTAAATAATAAATACAACTATCATAAATTCAGGTATAATTTATTAAAGAGTAACTGAGGTGGCGTTTGGTAACCGTTTCTGTTTCCATTCCAACAGTGGGATGAGAATGGAATGAGAATTTTGTTTCCTTCTTGGGAGTAGAATCGTATTTGGTAACGATAATTTTTTTTTTTTTTTGGGAACAGAATCGCGTTTGGTAACGATTTTATCCTAAAACCTTTTTTTTTTTTTTTTTTGAGATTTTTTTTTTGTTTTGGCCGATCGGCGACGGCGGCGGTGGCTTGCCGGCAATGCCGGAGGTGACCGGAGATGGCCGGCGATGGCGGCGGATGGTGGTCGGCCGGCGGATGAACAGTGACAGTGTTTTGGGAATGGAATGAGAATAATGAGAAACAACTTTTTTTATTTCTCATTTCCCAAAAAAAAAAAAAAATAGGTACAATTTTCAAATGAGAATGGAATAGGAAATAAAAAAAAAATTACCAAACGCTATTTCCAAACAGAATTCTCAAAAATCTGGGAATAGAATGGAAATGGTTACCAAATGGGGCCTAAGTTAATTGCTACTATTATTTAGTAACTAAATTAATTGAGCGGATTTTTTTTTTTGAACAGTGAATAGTAGGTTCAATCCTTCGAAGTTCAAATACAAATCTGATTGACACTTAGGCCCTGTTTGGTAACCGTTTTCATTCCAGAATTTCTCATTCCATTCCCAGATTTTTAAGAATTCTGTTTAGGAATAGCGTTTGGTAATTTTTGTTTTTGTTTTCATTCCATTCTCATTTGAGAATTGTGCTTATTTTTTTCTTAAGAAATGAGAAATAAAAAAAAAGTTGTTTCTCATAATTCTCATTTCATTCCCAAAACCATTTGTTACTGTTCATCTATCGGCCACTACCGTCTGCTGGTCAACGCCGCCGCTGTCTGTCGTTCATCTCCGGTGACCGTCGCCGGTCACCTCCGTCAACACTGACCACCCACTATCCGGCCACCGCCGCCGCCGGCAACTTTTCATCCACCTTCCAGCCGCTGGCCACCGTCGGCCATCCGGCACCGTCACCCCTGCCGCCGTCTCCGCATGCTGTCCGGCCAAAAAGAAAACAAAATTCTCATCCCATCCCATTCCATTCTCATCCCACTGCTAAAATGGAAACAGAAACGGTTACCAAATGCCACCTTAGAATTTGTCCCAAAATCCTAAATGGATTTTTTTTTCTTCTTTCAAAACTACCAATGTCGTGGCCTAAAATCTCAAATACCACACACTACCTAACCCAATATATATATATATATATATATATATATATATATATATATATACAAATTAAATAGAAATTCAATAAAATTTATGGTGCCACACTATTTTCAAATACATTCAAATAAATTCTTGGCACAATTTCATTCTCATCGGCCTTCCAATCAAAACTGTGGGGTTGTGAGTCAATACTTAGTAGAATTTCAAAACTCTCTAATACATGCATTTAATTAATACAACAAATAAGACTCATTGACATGATTTTCACATAATCATAATTATATCAAGAAGATTTACAACTATAATTCGACACAATAATCACATAAACTTCATAATAAATAATAAAGAAAATTAAATACATATATTAACAGAGGTAGAAATTTTACCTAAGATCTGAAGTTGGAATCCGAATCCGAATCGAAATCGATATTTTATTTAATTAATATTCTCGCTCAAAACCCTTTTGATTCTTCACACTGTAATTTTTTTTTTCACAATTTCTCTATTTTTGCATTGTCTTGTGCCTTCTCCTCTAATTTCCTCCGTGCCAGTCCCCGAACACACATAACAACAACATATGTAAGAACAAAGTGGGACCTACGTGTCATTTCTTCCATCCATCTTATCTCTCTCATTTTTCTATATTCCCCCACGTCTCCTCTAATTTTCTCTCTCTCTCTCTCTCTCTCTCTCTCTATATATATATATTAAATTAAGTTAAAAAATATAAATTGTTGTCAAAGTCATCTCTTAAAAATTATAACTCATTTAAATAAAATAATATTTTAAAATATAAACTTTTGGGGTATTACAATCTATCTCCTTTAAATAAATTTCTTCCTCGAAATTTCATTGAAAAACAATAATAATTCAGAATCGGACCGTATCAGCCACTTTCGGTTAAACAATAATAACCGAAAGTCACCACCACGTTCCCACTGCCATATCTTATAATCAACATTTATCAATTTCATCCGACATTTCAAACCAACATATCGTAACCAACATCATACCCAACAAATAGCCCAATTTCTTATGTACTGTCCCGTGAGACTAAAAATAATAAATCCCAATACCTATATTAAAATTTCAATAATCTCATAAACTTTTTCATAAATATCAACACATTCCAAACTTTAAACAATATATATATATATATATATATATATATATTTGCAATATGTTTAAAACACATAAATACTTCTTAAGCGCATAAATACGTCTCAAAACGCCTAAATACATCAAAAGCATATAAATACATCTTAAAACACATAATTACATCTCCACAACCACGTAGCATAATGAGTTAAATATTGAATTCAATACTCACGTAAACTATATAAAGAAAAATATTACATAAAGCCCCACTTGTATTTCTACAACACCGATTAAATTCAAACATTCAAATTAATATTTTCAAGTAACAATGGGCTCCCACTAGTTTCATAATGACCGCACACTTCGACTCCATCTAATGATAGTCGTTGTCCAATATCTATCTAAATATTTTATCGATGTATTTTCTTGATCCATTTAATATTATAAAACTATCCAATTTCAACAACCTCATTTTTTTTCTCAATTTAATATGAAAATATAATTTGATAATTTATATAGAAGACAGTAAACATCTTTAAATTGATATTTTTAATTCAACGACAAATCATATGGTTCACGCCTAACATGACACTCATCAAGATTTATTTACTTACTATAGGTAAGTTGCATTAATCGAACGCCACCTAAAATGTCAATATGTTCAAATTAAAATTGTAGGGACCAAAATGATATTTTGATCAAACTTAGTGGATGCAAAGTGTTAAAACCCAAAACAAAAAGTAATAGAATGCATGCCTAATAAGTAATAACATGAACATTCTAATGAATTTTTTCAGTAAACTAGTGATGTTATAGTTTTGAATTTAAATCAACAGCTTAGATCAACTCATTATATCTTGTAACTCTCTCTCCCCAGGGTCACTCACCTTCGGCACGTCCAACTCTTCAATGGATATAAACCAAAAGGCAACAGTTTTGTTTTTCAATTCGGTTTAAAATTTTAATTTCATAGTTTATACTAAAATTATTATTGCTAATATTACTTAATTTATTATGAGTAATGGATACCATAACCCAATCCTAGGGTGATCGCAAACGTGACTCTGATATCAATTGTAACGATCTAATCTCTAAGGGCCGCCATTTGGTTTCTCCCGTTGGAGAATTTATACTAACACCGAACAACCAATATTTTATTCTATAAAATTCGATAAATTTTACAACACTACAATGACCAATTATATTTAGTAATTGAATTAATCGAGCGGATTTTTTGAATAGTGAATAGTAAGTTCAATCCTTAGAAGTTCAAATACAAATCTAATTGACAATTAGAATTGCCCCAAAATCTTAAAGGAATTTCCTTTTCTTTCAAAATTTCCAATGTCGTGGCCCAAAATCTCAAATACCACACACCACCTAACCTAGGTTATATATATATACAGACACACACATACACACACACAAATACATACATACAATTATTACAAATTAAATAAAAATTAAATGAAATTTATGGTGCCACACTATTTTTAAATACATTCAAATAAATTATTGGTGCAATTTCATTCTCACCAGCTCTGCAATCAAAATTTTGGGGTTGTGAGCCTACGTTTAGTAGAATTTCAACCTCTCTAAAACATACATTTAATTAATATAATAAATAAAATATATTGACATGATTTTTACATAATTTTCACATAAATATAATTATTTCAAAAAAATTTACAACTATAATTCGACACAATAATCACATAAACTTCACAATAAAGAAAATTAAATACATATATTAAAAGAGTAAAAAATTCTACCTGAAATCCGAAATTAGAATCTAATGGAAATCGATATTTTATATAATTAATATTCTCGCTTTTCCCTTTTGATTCTTCACACTGTAATTTTTTTTTTCTTCTATTTTCACTATTTCACCATTATTGCACTGTCTTGTGCCTTCTCCTCTAATTTCTATCATGTCAGTATCCCAATACACATAACAATAGCATATGTAAAAATAAAGTGGGACCCACGTGTCATTTTTCCCTTCCATCTTATATCTCTCCTTTTATATATATATATATATATATATATATTTCCAAGAAGTATAAAACACAATATGTGCTAAGACAAATCCCTAGATGTCAACCTAAAAAATATTGTGTTAAAATCTTAGTTAGGTTGACATTTAGGGATTTGTGTTAGCACATATTGTGTTTTATACTTCTTGGAAATATATATATATATATATATATATATATATATATATATATATATATTTTAAAATTAGGTTCAAAACTATAAATTGTTGCCAAAGTCATCCCCTAAAAAATATAAATTATTTAAATAAAATAATATTTTAAAATATAAATTTTTGGAGTATTATATTCTACTCCTTTAAATAAATTTTGTCCTCAAAATTTCATTCAAAACAATAATAATTCAGAATCACACCGTACCAACCACTCTCGGTTAAACAATAATAATTGAAAGTCACCACCATGCTCCCACTATCATATCCCATTACCAGCATTTATCAATTTTATCTGACATTTCAAGCCAACATCTTATTCAACAGATAGTCCAATTCCTTGTGGACTGTCCCGTGAGACTAGAAATAATTAATCTCTATACCCACATTAAAATTTCAATAATTTCGTAAATTTTTTCATAAATATCAACATATTCTAAAATTCAAATAATAATTTATTTATTTTTTCCAATACATCTAAATCACATAAATACTTCTCAAGCACATAAATACGTCTCAAAACGCTTAAATGCGTCAAAAGCATATAAATACGTCTTAAAACACATAATTACATCTCCAAAGACACGTAATATGACGAGTTCAATACTGAATTTAACACTCACGTAAACTATATAAACAAAAATATTACATATAGTCCCACTTGTATTTCTACAACACCGATTAAGCTGAAAGATTCAAATTAATATTTTCAAGCAACAACGGGCTCCCATTAGTCTCATAGTGACCCCACACTCCGACTTCATCTAACGATGGTCGTGGACCAATATCTATCTAAATATTTTATCGGTGTATTTTCTTGATCCATTTAGCATTATAAAACTATCCAATTTCAACAACCTCATTTTTTTTTCTCAATTTAATATGAAAATATAATTTGATAATTTATATAGAAGACAATAAACACATTTAAATTGATATTTTTAATTCAACGACAAATCTTATGGTTCACGACTAACACGACACTCACCAAGACTTATTTACTTACTATAGGTAAGTTGTATTAATCAAACGCCACCTAAAATGTCATTATGTTCAAATTAAAACTGTAGGGACCAAAATGGTATTTTGATCAAACTTTAAGGATTGAAAGTGTCAAAACCCAAAACAAAAAGTAATAGAATGCATGCCTAATAAGTAATAAGATGAACATTCTAATGAGTTTTTCCAGTAAACTAGTAATGCTATAGTTCTGAATCTAGATCAGCTACTTAGATCAACTCATTATATCTTATAACTCCCTCTCCCCAGGCTCGCTTACTTCGGCACGTCCAACTCTTCAGTGGATGTAAACCAAAAGGCTACAGTTTTTTTTTTTTTTTCAATTCTGTTTAAAAATTTAATTACAGAGTTTATACTAAAATTATTATTGCTAATATCACTTAATTTATTATGAGTAATATGTACCATAACCCAAGCCTAGGGTAGTCGCAAACTTGGTTCTGATACCAATTGTAACGACCTGGTCTCCTAGGGCCACCATTTGGTTTCTCCCGTTGGAGAATTTACACTAACACTGAACAACCAATATTTTATTCTATAAATTTGATAAATTTTACAATGATTCAACGACCAATTATATTTATTGAATACATCGATTCAATTTTACAATCATAAATAATAAACACAACTATCATAAATTCAGGTATAATTTATCAAAGGGTAACTAAATTAATTGTTACTATTATTTAGTAACTGAATTAATCGAGCGGATTTTTTTGAACAATGAATAGTAAGTTCAATCTTTGGAAGTTCAAATACAAATTTATTTGACACTTAGAATTTGTCGCAAAATCCTAAATGAATTTTTTTTTTTCTTTCAAAATTTCCAATATTGTGGCCCCAAATCTCAAATATCACACACTACACACACCACCTAACCCAAGTTATATATATATATATATATATATATATATATATATATATTTCTATTTCCAAGAAATATAAAACACAACATGTGCTAACACAAAATTGTTGCCAAAGTCATCCCCTAAATATTATAACTTATTTAAATAGAATAATTTTTTAAAGTATATATTTTTGGAGTATTATAATTTCAATGCAAATTCGAGCCATACTCGATGTTCTTTTTCATAGATTCAAACTCTTTTCAAATCCATAATGTTCCGAACACGAAATTTTTTTACGGTCAATGAAAATTAGTCGTAGTGGAATTTCAAAAAGGGGCCTGCATGCGATATATATGTTTTTTTTTTTACGGTCCATACCTTCTTTTCATGGCCCTCTTTTGAATTTTCATCACGATCGAGCCGCACCTTTTTTGTTTTTTTTTTTTAAAGAAATAGATAATCACAAATCGAAACAACTTACTTGAAAAAGAAAGGTATTTATTAAGTAAAATATTTACAAAATTTGAGTTTAGAGACTCGAGAAATACACCACCATCCATTTCCTGGAGAATTAACGCTCCACCGCTCAAGGTCTTTTGAGCAACAAAAGAACCTTCCCAATTTGGGGTAAACTTGCTCTTGGCTTCATCTTAGAAATGAAATATATTCTTTAATATCAACTCATCAACCCTAAAAACTCTATGGCGGACCTACTTATTGTGAGCTTCGGCAATTCTTTGTGTGTAACACTATTTGTGGTATATTGTTGTCAGCCACTTTTCGTTGATTAAGCAAAGTCAGTCCAATCTCTGTTGTACCCATTCAGTTCCATCGAGCTCAGCCTCCATGAGCACTCGCAAAGATGGAATTTCCACTTCGACTAGTATTACCGCTTCGGTGCAATAGACTAGAGAGTAGGGGTCATCCTTGTAAAATTTCGAACTAAAGTCTAGTAAGCCATTAAAGCATATGGCAACATATCATCCTACTTGTTATAGTTATTGATAATTTTTCGAAGAATTTTCTTTATATTCTTACTAGCGGCTTCCATTTCTCGATTCATTTTTGGACAGTAAAGTGTCAAGTTTTTGTGCCCAATCTTGAACTGCTGACATGTTTCATGTATTTATGACCCCTTCAAGTTTTTGGTGATATTTTCTTTGATGAACTGGGCTACTGTCCTTTGCTTCACTTGGGCCAGGGAGACAACCTTTACCCACTTGGTAAAATAATCAATCGCCACCAAGATGAAACGATGACCAGTCGGCGCCTTAGGGGTGACTTATTCAATGACGTCCATACCCCACATTGAGAAGGTCCACAGGGCCACTAAACAATGAAGTTGCAAATGTGGGAGTTATTGATCATTTTCTGAAGAATTTTCTTCATATTCTTACTAGCGGCTTCCACTGATCCATTCATTTTGAGACAGTAAAGTGTCAAGTTTCTGTGCTCGATCTTGATCTGTTGACATATTTAATGTATTTATGACCCTTTCAAGTTTTTGGCGATATTTTCTTTAATGAACTAAGCTATTGTCCTTTGCTTTACTTAGGCCAGGGAGACAACCTCCACCCACTTGGTAAAATAATCAATCGCAACCAGGATAAAGCGATGACCACTCGGCACCTTAGGGGTGACTTATCCAATGACGTCCATACCCCACATTGAGAAGGTCCACAGGGCCACCAAGCAATGAAGTTGCAAATGTGGGCTATGAATTTGATTGCGTGAATCTGACACTTATGGCATCTTCGAACAAACTGCACACAATCATTTTTCATTGTTAGCCAAAAATGTCTGGTCCTCAAAATCTTCTTTGCGAGCATAAAGCCGCTCATGTGAGGTCCACACATGCCACCATGGACTTCTTTCATCAACTTGATGGCCTCTTCAACTCCAACACATCTCAATAGGCCTATGTCGGGGGAATGTTTGTACAAAGTCTCCCCACTTAGGAAGAATTAGCCTGATAATCTCTGAAGGGTCTTCTGATCAACATTTGATGCCCCTTCTAAATACTCCCGATTTTTTAGGAAGTTATTTATGTCGCGGTACCATAGGTCTTTGGCAGGTTCGGCTTCGAGCTGGCAATAGTGGGCTGGTCAGCGTTGAACTCAGATTGCCACCGGAATGATATCATCCACCTCTCGGGTGATAGAGATCATAAATACCCAGGTAGCTAAGTCATCAGCAAAGTCGTTCTTCAACCTCGATATGCTTTCAAATTCAATTATCATAAACTGCTCGCACAGTTCTAGGAGATGATTATTATAGGCTACCAAGGTCGGATTTCTTGTGGCATACTTATCTGGCACCTGATTGATTATTAACTCAGAATTCCCGAATACTAGAAACTCTTTGATCTTTATGTTGATGGCCAGTTGTAGCCCCAAAATACATGCTTCGTACTCATCTCGAGTATTAGTGCTTTGGAACTTCATCTTGGAAGCCATTGGATAATGTTGCTTGCTTGGAGACACAAGAATGGCTTCGATTTTGACCTCTCTAGAGTTCACGGCTCTGTCAAAATACATTTTTCAGATTGTTTCCTCATATTCTTCCTCTATTGCAAAAATCGGCTTGTTAGGAAATAGCGTCTCAAGAGGCTAGTGATCCGTTTGAGCTGGACAACTAGCCAACTGATCTGCTATCGCCTAACCCTTTACTAACTTTTGGGTCCTGTAGATGATATCGAACTCCGTTAGCAACATCTTCCATTTTGCAATATTTCCATCATCACTATCAAGTAGGTAGTTAATGAGAACATATAATGGTGCATTTTCTGAGTCGACAACACTTGAAGCCTTGGATGATAGCATTAAATGTAACAAATAACCTTTTAAAATGCCTTGTTTCTTTGTCATAATCAAATACCTAGAGACTCCCCGGATTCGTACACATGCAAGCATCCAGATACCATTACAATTGATCATACGACGACTTATGGCCACCATACAAATCATCACTTGCATTCTCTACCCCAATCTATGCAATGTGATATGGGATGTCAAGACCATAATCATTCTTAAATGTACGAACAACATCAATAAGAAGAGTAGTCGACTTGTTTTGTACTAAATCAATCAAACAAGACTTCACCATGCTTGAATTGATCTTCTCATTCTTGTTTATCCTAAAAGCAACCCTACAACAGTAGTTGTTTTCTCGCTTTATGTAAAAAAGTCATTCATTTCATCTACTCTATCGCGTATGCTCTAGTTAAAATCTCATTCCTCCTTCAGTGAACATTTAATAGTAACCCTATTTTTGTTATTCTTCTTGTATTTAAAACTGAATCATATCTTAATAGCATATTTTCTCAATGTTTTCCTAAATTCTAGTATTCCACCCTTAAAAAACTGTTTAGCTTCTTCAATACCTTCAACACAGTGATTTGATAATAACATTTTTTGGGCGTAATGGACAAAAAACTGGCAATAAATCATCATTCCTATTGGGGTCACAACCGCCCCCTCTTCAACCCTTATGTTTAATTAGCATATTATTACAACTGTCACCCGACCTGCTCCTGCTACCGCATACCTTGACATCAACTCCCATATATTCCAACTTTAATGCACACGCAAGACTAACAACCACTTCTAAATCACATTGACATTATATTAAACACAATCATGTCTGGAGAGTGAGTAATACAATTCACAGTGTTAAGATAATTGAAAAGTGGGGGAATGAATTATGTATTGAGAATATGAGAAAATGAGAATAATACATACACTACAACGTTATTCACAGGTATTTATAGGGAAAGTAGGGTTAGGATTTTGCCCTAGTGGGCCACGTGGGCTAAGCCCATTATTACATTAGCATTCTCCCTCAAACTCAAGGCGGTAAGTGGGCGGTAAACTTGAGTTTGGAAACCAAAGAATGAAAGTATCCAAGTGGATGAGCTTTAGTGAAAATGTCTGCAATTTGATTGGCTGAACTGACGGATTGTAGGCAAACTGTATTATGATGAATGTGATGGTGGATGAAGTGGCAATCAGTCTTGATATGTTTCGTACGCTCGTGAAAGACGTCATTGTGAGCGATCCGAATAACACTCTTATTGTTACAGTGTAGGGTAGTAGCAATAAGAGAAGAAATACCCATATTGGCTAGTAACCATCGAAGCCAAAGATATTTCTTGAGTTGCATTAGCCATGACACAATATTCAACTTCAGTGCTACAGCGAGAAACCACAATTTGTTTCTTACTATGCCAGGAAATGAGAGAGTTACCCAAGAAGAAATAGTAATCAGTGGTTGAACGTCTGTCAGTGGGGTCACCAGACCAATCGACATCAGAATAAACTTGTAAGATAAGAGCAGACTAAGCTGAGAAATGAAGTCCATGAAACATAGTACCCTTGACATACTGAAGGATGCAAAGAACAGTCGAGTAATGAGTGGTCCTAGGAGTAGACAAGAACTGATTGACCCGGTGAACGACATAGGCAATGTCGGGCCAAGTGACAGTGAGGTATATAAGACTTCCAACTAATTGGCGATATAGAGTGACCTACTGAACAGGGGAACCATTGAGTTGAGTAAGTTTGATGTTTGGCTCGAGAAGAGTAGTGAAAGTAGTAGAGTCAGTAATCCTAGCCTTGGAAAGAAAATTAGAGGCATATTTAGCCTGAGAGAGAAAATATCCATCTGAATCAAATGAGACTTCTGACCAAGAAAATAGGTGAGTACGTCAAGATCTTTCATCCTGAATTGGCCACTGAGAAACTGTTTGAGTTCAGAAATGCCACGTAGATCATCTCTAGTAATAATGATATTATCCACATACAGTAAAAGAAGGATAATACTATTGGCAGTGTGGAGAATAAATAGTGTTGAATCATGATCACTAGATGTGAACCCAAACTAATGAATAGTAGTACTAAATTTGGCGAACCAGGCACGTGGAGCTTGTTTTAATCCATATAGACTTCCTCAAGTAGGTCGCCATTGAGAAATGCATTTTTTACATCCATTTGAAAAAGAGTCCACTTTCAAATTGCAGCAACGACAAGAAGTGTACGAACATATATGAGTCTCACCACTGGAGCAAAGGTCTCTTCATAGTCAATGCCATATTCATGAGCAAAGTCCTTGGTAATAAGTCGGGCTTTATATCGGTCAACCGAGCCATCAAAAAGCGTCTTGATCTTAAACATCCATTTGCACCCAATAGGAATTTTCCCAGGAGGCAGATCCACGATATCCCAAGTATGAGTTTTGGCTAGGGTCTGAAGTTCTTCTTTTATTGCTTTCTACAAAAGAGGATTAGTACTAGTCTTCTTATAGGATTGAGACTCATGCAAATGAAGTACAGTAGAAAAATAATGGAAATCATGGAGATGAGAGGGGTGATGAGTTACGCTGGTAGATTTGCGGGGGTAATCTGGAAGATGGCCCTCAGAGGAAGTCGGTGCAGACTTATCAGACATAAGAATATTTTTAGGGATGACCAATTGAGTCGAAGGGGTGAGGTCAGCTGGCGACTTTGGAGCTGGAACTGGATCTGGAGAGGTGAAATCAGCTGGTGGGTCAAAGGTGGACTCGACAGTACCTGAAACTAGGTCCACATGAATTAACGCAATAGATGGATCAGTAAAGAATTTGGAGTTAGGGATGATAGACATATTAAATGAGCATAAAGAAGAAAATATTTGATGTTCCCAAAAAATGACATGACGAGAGATATGAAAAGTTTTAGAAATAAGATCCTAACACCGATACCTATTATGTTCAATACCATATCCAATGAAACAACATAGGTGAGACGCTCAAATGGGGACTTATTTTGGATTGTGGCGGAAGGATCATGATTAACTGTGTGCACTACGGTTAAGGCTGCCTCATCCCAGAAGCACTCAGGACATGAAGAAGAAATTAGTAGAGCACGAACGGTGTTAAGAATGTGTTTACATTTGTGTTCGGCTCGTCCATTTTGTTGGGAGGTTCCAGGACACGAGTGGTGGGAAAGAGTGTCATTTTTGTGAAGTATGTTTAGAAAAGCACGGTCTTTATATTCCATTGCATTATCTGATGGAAAAACTTTTATATTCCGAGAGAATTGAGTTTGAACTATAGAATAAAAATCAGAATATATTTGAAATAATTCAGATTTGTTTTTCAAAAGAAACAACCATATATATCGAGAATAGTCATCCACAAATATAACAAAATATTGTGCACCACCCATTGTTGCATGACGAGAGGGCCCCCAAATATCATAATGTACTAAATCAAAAGGTGCAAGGAAAACAAACTGACTCTCATTAAAAGGTAAAACTGATTGTTTTGCAAGTTGACAATGAATACAATGGAAAGACTTATACGGAAACGAACCTAACTGACCACTAGAAATAAGAGAACGAAGGCAACTAGATGAAGTGTGACCTAACCAAGAGTGCCACAATTCCACGGGTGAGAGTCTTGGGATGGATGCGGTTGATTGGTTTGGTGATGATGAGGATGAGACTTGGAGGTGAGTGATGTAAGACCTCGAATTAACACGTACGTCATTTTAGTGGTATTTTAGAGTAATTATGAAAAATTAGGGGTGAAATTGGATCAAATTGAAAAGTTAGAAACATTAAATCCCAACTTAGGGAGGTAAATTGACAGTTAACTTTTAATTGAAACTTAAAGGGGTGAAATTGCAAATCTTAGAAATTTTAAAAAAAAAAAAAGAGTTGAAATTGATTAAAATTAGGATTTAAAGAAAGTTGGGGGAGGAAAGAGTAATTAATTAAAAAGTTTAATATATATACACACACACACACACACACACATACGTAATCGGATGAGCAACCGCCGGCAGGAAAAAGAGAGAGGGCAGCGACGTGGCACGTTGGGATGAATTAAACCCACTAATTACATGCAATATATACCTACCTTCATGTGTAATGATCAAAGAAAATCTCATCAAATCTGGAAATCAAGAGAGAAAAAAAAAAAAAAAAAACAGAGAAAGAAGAGAGAGAGAGGAGCAGTCGGGTTCGGTGCCGGCAGGGGTGGTCGGCGTTTGTGTGGGGGCTATACAGTTCATGCGAGGGTGTGGTTTTCTGCGGTGGTTGCGAGTGGGCGTATGATCGGAGAGGGCGGTGTGATCATCCAGAGGTGGTGTGTTCCGGCGAGGGGGGTGTCCGTCGTTCAACCATCGTCGTCGTGTGTGTGTTTCCTCTATTTATTTTAGTATGGGTATGCGTGGGAGGGGTTGGTCCGTCGCCGGTGGTGACGAACCATCGTGTATACGATGTAAGTGTGTTGTCCGTCCAATCAACGGCGGGGTCGTCCACTTCGGTGGGATGTCGCCGACGGTAGGTTAGAGAGAGAGAACTCACCGGCGGTATGGGTTTTAGTGGGTGGTGTGTGTGTGATCATCGCCGGTGATGGGTGTGTGGTGTGCATGCGTGTGTGTGTGTGTGTGTGTGTGTGTGTGTTATCTTGGCCGGCGGTAAGTGAGAGATAGAGAGAGAAGGAAATGGGTACAACGTGTGTGCTGGGATTAGTATGTGTTGTGTGTGTGCTGTGTGCGTGTTCGGGTCGGGGGTGAAGAACGGAGGAAGGAGGAAGTGTTGGCCGGTGTGGAGGTGGTGCGGTCGGAGCTCCAAACTGAAACAAGGACGATAAGGCAGAAGCTGAAACAAAGAAAGAGGAAAGAAAAAAAAAAGGAAGGAAAGAAGAGAAAATCAGAAATTACGCAAACCCCCCCCAGTAGAATCCAAAAATCCATCTCGCGGCAGATGGAAAATCCGGGAGAAGTAAAATTCCGAGCTTTCTTAATTGATGAATTTAATTGTCTCGTGGGTGGTTATGAAACTAATTATTAGCATTGGAATGTCAAAAACGAAAATAATAAATAATGGGACCGTTAATATGAACACAATTTATATAGTAAACCGGAACGGAGTAATGTTAATTTAATAATAATATTCCAAAAGAAAAGGCGAGAAATAGGAATTAAGGAAACTAGGGTTGCATGGCGTGGTTTGGGGGTTTGTATACAAAATATTAATTTAGGTCCTGTCACTATTAGGTTCGCAGGCACCGGAGTCCCGGTAGGGAATAAGCGGTCGAGTCTACGGAAACGGATACTCAGGTGAGTGTACTGTCTTCTTGCCAAACTATTTTTCTATGAATATATATGATGAAATATGTGATTATTTAAACTGTATGAATTTATAAATGATATGGATCAAGCAGGATTTCGATAGTTTTCAAAAAGAAGTTGAAAATGAATTTCTCCTGGATTTGGTGAAATTAGACGGTGTTTTTTTTTTAAAAGAGAATAGAAAACATATATTTTTCTAAAATGCCTGATTTTCTAAAAAATAAAGGGTGGAAAAGTGGTTTGATAAAATCGGACGTTTTCTTTAAAAGAAAGTGTGAAATATGATTTTTGGACTTAAAAGTTGGTTTGGAAGAAAAGAGGTAGACGTGGTGATTTGACGATGTTGAGTAGACGATATTTATTGAGTTGTGATTCGATGATGCTGTATTTGATTTTGACGATGCCATGGTTGTTCTCCCCGAAAGGGGTGTGATTTCTCCCCGAAAGGGGAGTGAATTGTATTTCTCCCCGTAAGGGGTGTGGATTCTTCCCATGGGATATAGATGTTTCTCCATGTAAGGGGTGTGGATTATATTTCTCCTCAAAAAGGGGTGTGGATATTTCGTAGGAAGGCATTCCTACGAATGTTACGGTACTGTTGTAACTCCCGATCGTGAGGTTAAAACGATCACTATGGCTAGCCAGTGTGTGTTGTGGTGGAATGGTGTTTGAGATGTGGGGTTTTACTTATATTGGGTGAGTTGTTATTTATTATGGTGAGTGGTATGATTTTATGGATTGGGATGAAACTAAGAAGGCAGTACACTCGCAAATACAACAGCTAGGAGTCGGTCTCCTACTGGCACTAGGTAGAGCTATGTGATGGAATCATGTAGGCAATTGGAAGAAGCTATCAAAGGCGAACCTAAAAAGGTTCATGAATAAATATTTTAGTTAGAGAAATTTTAAGGGGGGTGTGTTCCCCCCGTAATAGATGTATGTATTATGCAGTGGGTGTATATTGTCATTCATTAGGTTATTTAAGTTTTGATAATGTCATGTTGTAGTCACGCCAGTCTCGGGATGACGGATGTCCGGGACGGGTTGTGACAAGTGAGCTCAGGCGTCCAACTTTACGGTAGGTCCCAAGGAGTTTTCCTATCTGAGGGTTCTGCACACGACAACCAGTAGAAGAAAAATACAAATCAAGTCCAAGATCACATGATTGTCCAACATATATAAGGTTGAGCGTAAGCTTAGGGACCAAATATATATCAGGGAAGGATAAATGAGAACTGTCAACATGTCCAGTATGGCTGACCAACATATTTGATCCATTAGCAGTGTGAATAGTAGGTGCATGCTCATCACGAGTTTTAGAATAAAAGATAGAGGAATCAGATGTCATGTGATTGCTATAGGCAGAATCAAAATACCATTGAGATGTACCTGGTGTAGCTGACATGACTACATTTTTACCAATTTTATTTAGAGCCTTGGTAAGCGCGGTGCAGAAACCACTGCAATCAGGTGGACAGTTAGATGAAGTTGGTGTAGCATCAGTGGCTACAACAGCAGTATTCTTTGGCTTGAAATAGGACCGATTGCGAGAGCCTCGAGAGTAATATTGATTCCTATTTGACTGATTTCCAGATCGAAGTTTTGGGTAATCTGCAAGATAGTGGCCCGGTTTTCTACAGACCTTACACAGGCAAGGACATTTGAGCAATTCATGCCCTTGTGAATAACAATACCTGCAGTATAAACGCTTTTGGGATGGGTTTAACTTCCCTCTTGGTGTTGCAAAAGTAACTGGTGTTGTAGGAGCAACTGGCGCTGCTAGGGCAACATCTGTATGTGAGCTTTGTAGTGTCACAAGATGTGTTTCCTTATTGAGTAGATCATAAAGGACATTGTTTAGAAAAGCTAGCGTGCCCCGGTGGAGGATTGAAGCTCGTACAGTCTCAAATTATTCCCTCAAGCCCATCAGGAATTGCATAATATGTGCTTCTGTTCGGTATTTGGCATGAATGGTGGCGTCTTTTGTACATTCCCAGGTGGTCTCAGTGATAGCCAGCTGATCCTACACGGCAGTCATCTGGCATAGGAAACTATTGACAGCTTGCCCAGGTTCCTGGCACATGCTATGGATGGTGGAGAGAAGACGATACCGATTCGAGATATCTGCCTTGGTATAACGGTCTTGGAGAAGATCCCAAACTTCTTTAACTGTCTAGATTGTAGCAAATTCACTACAATAAAAATGACCTTTGGCTACGAATTAATTCATAGGTAAAACTTAACATTTCATAGCAAAATTGTTTTGACAACGAATATTTGTCGTAGCTAGGTTCATAGCGGTAGGTCCGTGACAAAAGGTATTCGGCAACGAAGTGTACATTTTCGTAGCAAAATGATAATCTTTCGCAACGATTATTGGGACATTTGTTTTGGAGACAAATGTCAATTTCGTAACTAAAAGAACATCTTTCACAACAAAAACATTTTGTAGGGAAAAATAATTACCAACGATTATCTGCTTTGTAACTAAATTTGATTTATTTTTGGTAACGATAAAAATGTCGTAGAAAAAAACAATCGCTATAAAATAAATTTGTAGAAAATAAAATTATTAGCAATGAAAATTCATATTATGAACTGTAGTAAATTAACAAACTATTTTTGCTACAAACATGATTATTTCGAAGTTAAACCATCATTTTCAACAAGATTAGTTGCCAAAATATTACATGTTCTTTATATCAAAATGTTAACACAATTTTACCAATTGAAACAATTGAACTAAAAAAAATTGCATCAAATAATTTTACATGTTTTTAAACACAATTCAAAAATTCATAATATATATCGAAAAACAAATCAAGCTAAAATTTCGAATCATGTACTAAACCATCTATATCCATCACCAATGAGAAAGCTTCTCACAACAAAGAGAAAGCTTCCCTTTGTTGATTGAGTAGCAATTGTCTTGCTCTGTTGCCTCAGTTCTTCAGATGTTCCATATTGCTTGACTTCCTTGCTATTCCCCACTCAGCTTCCAACCGGGATGCTCAATATGTCGGAACAACTGGTAGTTGAAAATATAAACTCACTTGGAAATATAGATAGGAAGAAATACTACTGAATACATTCTCCAAAACAAAAACATGGTGACTAACCGCCAAATCTTCATCGCTTTCTCTAAGAGTCCTACAAACCAAGTCAAGAAAAATCGATGATGAATTACTCAAGTAATTATGAAAATCAACAGATAGAGATCAGGTAATTATTTCTATGTGGGATTCTAACAAAAATGAAAATGATAATGGTAATAGATAGAGATCGAGAAAGTGCTGAAGATAAATCATTCAAGACATCATTTGCCTGTACTTTACTTCTCCCAGAACCAAATGCCCCTGGATGATTTTTTAGCAAGTCCATCAACAGTCGACAAGGAATAAAAATTATAACTTAGTTTGCCAAATCTTTTAGGAGTAACTACTAACTATCTTTTACAAATGTAGCCACGGGTAAGCGGTAGAACACTCAGACTACAAGGGGAAAGGCTAGTCACGAGCCCGCACCAAAAATAAGTGCCAAACTATAACAGAAGTATGACAAAAAACAAGAGAAAATTAAAAGTTTATAACGTTTTTCTACAATACTTACAGTGGAGAAGCACATAGCAGAACTAATATTACATTTCCTGCAACAGATTTAAGGATAAAAAAGCTAAACAAATGACACCTATATTAGCCACAAGTGTTGATTTCACTGGCCAAGGGTTTTTACAAGTAAACAGAGGCTAAATAATTCCTAACCTGCACAATTAGAAATTGATTTTTAACACAAAGCAATAAGGAATTCACTTCGCCCTTGCAATGAGTAGCATTATCCATGTTATAACAGAAATCTTTGAATTTTGGCTTGTTTAAATAAACAGCATAATTTGAAAAATAAATTCAAAATGTACCTTCATATAAACATGATTAATACGTAATACTGTGAACTCAAGGAGCAAAAACTTACATTTGAGGACCATATTACAACAAAATCGCGATGAGAGAGAAAGAATCATAGTATAAAATTGAACGACAGTTGCTTACCTGATAGGAATGCGGCGAGAGAGAGAGAAGCACAGTATAAAATTCCTCATTTTCTGATTTGGACAATAAGTTGAACCCATGGGAATCAAATGGAAAAACTTCTTCCGAGGGACAAGTTAGGGTTCTAAGATCTACCTAGATTTAGTGGCTTCGAGACAAAACGATGAGGAGGAGAGCGATTGAATTCTAGGTATGTTGATTTTGTTCAATGTGAAATCCGATGGGAAGTCTAGGGTTTTGGCAGCTTCAAGATGGGACAGAGAACAAGGATGACTTCGGGAGGGAGAGAGAAGAAGGGCGAATTGGTGAACTTCGCAAGGGAGAGAGACTTGGCGATGGAAAGAGCAAAGCAAGCAGCGAATGGGTAGACGTCGGATGGAAGAGAGACTTGACGAACTTGAAGAAGGCGGTTGAAGAACAATAGTGATTCCAATGGGTAGTGTTGTTGATGGGGCCTTTATAGTAGTGTTGTTTATGAGATGAACTAGTGACGACGTTTTACTTCGCAAATATATTTGCGAGAAAATTTCCCCCTTTTCTATTTTGGCGCCAACTAAGCTGTTAGAAATTGGCGACGAAATCCAAAATTGCCTTCTACTACATTTTTATATATATATATATGGCATTGTCATCAAAAGGTGCTTATAATTGGCTACAATAATTTTATAGTCATTTTTTATTTTAGTTTTCCCTACAAAATTATTTTCTAGTGCAAAGTATTAGTTTTTCGCCACAATATCATTCGTAGCAATATTACTTCCGGTTGTTAAAAGTTTAGAGCCAAATTTGTTGGCGATGAAAAAAAATGCCCATTGTGACTAATAAATAAAAAATATTTTTGGCTATGAATCAATTTCGTAACTATAACATTTGCTCCAAAAATATTTTGACGGGAATACATTTGACTACAAATTACTTTTTGTAGGTTAAAAAAAGGGAAGAAAAAATAACTTTCGGCGACAACTTTTATAGTTCGTCATGAAAAACTAACATTTAGCTACGAAATTTTTATTCATAGCCAAAAGTCATTCTTCTTGTAGTGATTGAAGTTTGATCTTTGGAATGATCGTAGGCACGAAACCATGTGGGAATCTGGTGATTTTTGCTATCCTAGTCCTCTAGACGGTCAATGTATTTGGCCTTATCTTCGTTGTCCTTATGCTCGAGTTCAGTGATATTTCCAATCGCAAAACGCCACATTTGTCGTCCACGACGAAAACTAGACATCTCTTGAGCTCATACGACATAATTAGTTTTATTCATAACAGTAGTGATAACCCGAGGTACATCAGATTCAGCCATAGGAGTAAAAGAGGAGGTGAACTAGTGTAGAAAACACTCAAATAAAGAAGGAATTGTATTCTGTGATTACCAGGTCAAAAAACGGAGGCCAGAAACAGATTCAGAACGTCAAAAAACCCCAAGTATTAGTCCAAGTTTGCAACAAATCGGTCAACAAAGGCCTAAACCGAGACAAAGAAGTACTGATGACGTGGCAGGAGTTGAGGAGACAATAGGGCGCTGACGTGGCAGAAGGTCAACACTGATATGGCATGTCAATGCTGATGTGATGCTAACGTGGCAATGTGTGTGGCGCTGACTTGGCATTGACTGGGCAGTTAGGGCTGATGTGGCAATAAGAGCAGTAATAGGCGCGTAAATCTGAGGGCACAACGACAATGCAGTCTACGTGCCGTGCGTGAGGGCGCGTGCGACTGTGCAATTTTGTTGGTTTGAATCGTCTTGGCGAGACGGTTTCGATGGTATATCGTAAGGTGAATTTGGAGCCCTACTTGAGGTGTTAGAGTCCAAAATTTGAGACTTCGAAGGGTGGATGTACTGCGGACTATTGGAGGCGTGTGAGAGTGCGTCTGGACTCCGATTGCGGTGATTTTGGTGGCTTTGTGTACGTCTCTGCAAGACGAAAATGGCAGTACAGTTTTTGTTGATACCGGAGAAGAGACGAAGCCTACAATAGTGACGAAAGCCTTGGAAAAATAAGGGCGGCGGCAGTAGCGGCAAAAACGTTAGGGTTGCGAAAAAATTATTGAGAACAGGTCCAGGAAGAATTTGCTCTTGATACCATGTTAAAATAATTGAAAAGTGAGGAATGAATCATGTATTGAGAATATGAAAATAATACATAGACTATAACGCTATACATAGGAATTTATAGGGGAAGTAGGGATTAGGGTTTTGCACTAATGGGACACGTAGACCAAACCTATTATTACATTAACACAAAGAATTCATCACGTAACACTTCCCACTTTGTTATTAACCTCTGAAGTAACAACTCAAACACGACATTATCATCAACCCTTATACCTAAGGAGTATCTATTGAACTTGCAAATCAAGACTAGATGGGTCGTCATTTTTTCAACGTTTTCTCTCGCAAAAAATGTTAAAATAGGCAAAAAAAAAAAGAAAGAAAGGATAACGATCTTTTTGGTCCCTGACAAATGGCTCGGATGTCTAATTGGCCTCTATTATTTGCAACTCGACACATTTGCCCTTGACATTTCAAAATGATTCCAAATTGGTCTCTGAGACAGATTCTATTAAATCAAACTAAGGGTTAACATCTTATTAAGGGTATTTTGGTTTTTTTATTTAATATGGTTAATTTGAAAAGTCATCTAAATTTTTAGGAGTCAAAATATTTTATTTTTTTAATTTTCCCTGCGTGCCTTTCTTTCTCAAATTGAGAGAGAGAAAATCTCAAGAAGAAGCTCTCCCTCATTCATGAAGAAGAAGCAAGCACAAGAAATTAGCCAGACGTTGAAAACGTTGAAAAAATGACAACCCGTCTAGTCTTGATTTGCAAGTTCCATAGATACTCCTTAAACTATCTATATTTATTTCTTTGGGGAAATAAGTTAGGTGGTGGTATTTTTATTGAGAAAATGATTGGAATGTTTTATTTTAATTTTAATACGTTCAATTTTAAAACTTCGGTAAAATCCAAAAATCTTACCGTGCTAAAACTATTTTAAGAAACGAAAACAAATATATGGATGATGAATTGAGACACAACCCAAAAACACAACACAAACTCAACAGAAAATTAGCCAGACGGAATTGAGATTTTTACAATACAATCCAGAAAGTGACATGAGATAAGAATGACAAGCAAATTTTCGCGCGGGTTGCACTTCCAATTCAAACAACCCGTTTTTAGCGTTGCAAAAATTTTGGTTACAAAAATTTTGGTAGTTCACAAATTACTACTGATTTTTTATGGAGGTTTTTGCACTTTGCACCCTTAATTTTTAAAAAAATCTCAATATAGTCCCTGTACTTTTAATTTGAAAACTTTAAACCTTAAAGTATTCAAATTGTGTCAGATGAGTTATAATTGTAAACCTCATCATTTGTTTTATGGAAATCACCTACATCGACGATTTTTATATTTGATATGTGACTAATTTTATAAAATACAATAACATAGTTTGGATTCATTTGATACGATTTGGATAGTTTAAAATTTTAAGTGTTAAAATTAAAAGGATAAGTGCCAAAATAGAGTTTCTCCAAAACTTCAGTGCAAAGTGTAAAAACCTCTTTATGAGTTTCGTATTTTTGTTCAAAATTTCTATGACCTTTTGCTACTTCAAATTTTTGGCTCTTTACTTAGTATTATAATATGAATCCATTGTTGATTATTTTAGGATGAATGACTTTTTGAATTGGATAGTTAAAGCATATGATTTTAATATTTATTTAATTTTGATTATTCATATATATTATTTTCAAATAAAGAATTTAAAAATGTAAAGAGATGTGAAGAGTGAAAAAAAAATTACTTCTACTGCTAAAATTATAAGTTCTGAATATATTAAGTGTTCAATTTTGTAATACTTTTAACTTAAACAAATATTTTTGAAAAGAAAAAATTATTCCTAAAATAATTTTTACAACTTTATTTTTCTAAAATATTCTCCCTCGACAACTTTCTTTCTCTATTTTTTGTCAATTTGATATTTTCTTCATTTCTAATTTTTTGTATATTTTTGTATGATTTTACAGTTTTGGTGTAAAATGTCGGTTGTGATAATTATTTTTTTTTTATTTATTTTATTTTTTTATTAAGTGATAAGTACTTAAAAGTAAATAAAACTCACATCACTAAAAATTTTGAATAATTTTTTTAAGTAATTGTTTGATTTTGTTATCGAATACAGTTAATTTGATAAATTACAGTTAAAATGTTATGCGCTTGGGCTAATTACTACTTAATGTATTTAATTTTAAATACTTCATTGTGTTGTCAATGGGCCTCAGTGTTTTTTCGATTTAGTTGATCAAGTATAGTAAATCGAACACAATTTCTTTAATAAATGGGTTTTACTTTGATCAAATTTGGATAACCCCAAAAGTAAAGGGATCTTCTTTAAGCCTTCCAAAGTTTGACAAAATACATTTCAAAGGACCATTCAAATGAAACTCAAACCAAAAGAACGCATTTTTTAGAGTAGTTATTGGTAATTTTCTCTTTTTTTTTTTTAATTCCAAAACTGCCTTTGTGTAGCAAACAATTTCTACAGATTTTTTTTTAATATTTTTTTTTCCCATAATTCCACCTATTTTGGATTTCAATCAAAATTACACTAAACTTTATTTTTTATTCAGAATTTACAATTTTTTTAAAATACCATAATACCTTTACTTAAGTTCCATTGAATTTTAATTTTTTATAAGATTGCAATAAAATTTTTAAATGTAAAAAATATTAAAAATAATTAATGAGAACTTATATATATAAACAAATTAATTGTCAAAATATTATGAAAAAATCAATAAACATTGTTCCACCAAATTTCTATAATTCACTGAATATTAACAATTGCACTAAAATTTATAATTCCAATTACAAATAATTATTCCATAAAATATAAGGAAAATAAACAATTCCACTAAAAAAAAACTCATATATCATCATCTACAAAATTCAAAATTAAAAAAATATATATAAAATCAAACAACCAAAATGAAAATTCACTTAAACAAAAAATTAAAAATATACTACATATTCACATCTAAATTTTAAATTTATTTTGAGTTGCATTCTATTGGAAAAAAAAATATAAAATATCAAAATTAATAATCTAATAACATTTCATTAAAATTTAATCAACTCAAAATTTACTAAAATATTGTGAAATTAAAAAAAAAAAAATCTCGAACTTATAGTTAAAATATAATTGAAAAACGTATACAATACCACATAATAATTAAGTAAAAATCCTCTAAAAATTAAGTAGAATAAAAATCCATTAAAAATATTAACATATTTATACGTATATATTTACTAATTAACTAGTCTACCAACAGACCAAAACATTCAAAGAACCACCACAATCAAACCCCTAGAACTTTATGCTGGTGAAAATCTATACAAATTAATGAAGATGCAATGAAAAATCTGAAATTTTGAATTAGTGGAATTCATTCTCCAAACTAACATGCAAATTAATGATCTATAAAAAAAAATAAAAGATCTTACACATTAGGAATTCATTTGAATTAATAAATTTAAAAAGATATTTACAAATAATAATCAAATTTATAAATGATAAAGTGGAAATGCACCAATAATGCAACAAATTGATTAAAAATCTACAAACAAATAATAAAATTTAGGTAAAAATCCTCCAACTAATAGACGTTCCAATATTGGCAACATTTTCAATCCAACAATTTTTACATTCAGATTTGAATGTCCATCCAAAAATACACTTTGTAACCAACCTAAGGCTTCATTTGTCAAATTGTGACACCAAGAGAAATCCGGACATTCCAAATTTCTTGAACATATGGTAACTAACACAACAGCATTATGGGCAAGAGAAGGAGAAGATACTGGCTTTGGTGGCGATGCAACGGAAGATTGACAATGAATAAGATAAATCTACCCATTTTATTTCATGATCTAGCTAGATCTACTTAGATCTGGCCCGATCTAAGTAAGAAGAAGCGAAGATGAATCAACAAGGGGGTGGCGATGAAAAATAGAGTTGGTAGCTGCCAAGGAAGATAAAGAAGCACAAAAAAACATGGATGAGGCAATTATGAGTTGATGTGGCGACGACGACGACAACGAGCAATAAGGCGGTGATGGGGATGAACGTGATGGTCGATGGTGAGGCTATGGGCGAATGAACGAGATGGTGCCCGACGAGGCTATGGATGGCGGGGATGAACGAGATGGTGGTTGGAGTTGGTACTATTTTTTCCCCTTATTTTGGAATTATAGAAAATATTTTATTTGACTGGTTCTTAAAAAGTTGTTTGATTTTAAAACTCGACTTTTGGAGAAAACAATTCAAAAATAAAAGGATGGCTAGTGAGAGGTCCTAATAATGACTCCCAATTAAAAAAATTTATCAAACCAAATAAGTACTTTATTTTTAATCTCATCTATTAGAGTTCGTTCAAAATAATGTTCAAATTAAGGTTGCATCACCCATTCCGCCGGCCACCATAGTCCGCCCACAGAATTTCAGTCGTTGTCATTTGTCGAAACTCCAGTCACCGATAACCTAATTTTTTTTATTATAGTCAACTAATTTTTAGGTAATTTTTTTGTAATATACTTTTTAATTATATTTTTTATTTATATTAAACTAATTTTTCAGTTGCGGTAAAAAATATACTATAATATAACAAAAAATATATTTAAAAAATGCAACTAAAAAATACATTTAAAAAATACTTATATATATAACTAAAAAAGATATTTTAAAATATAGTTATGTATAACTGAAAAATATAGTAAAAAATAGCAGCATGGAACAAAGAAAAATTTGGCTATCAGTGGCCAAATTTCGGCGACCATAGGCATGAGGTCTGATGGTGAGTGGCTGCAAGTGGCAACAGAGGGTGGCGTTAATGACTAATGGTACAAACCTTAATTGGAAATACTTAATTGAAGATATAAGGAAACAATGATTATGATACTAAACACAGAAGACAAAATAGAATGGAGAAATTATATTTAACTTAAAATTAAAGTAAAATAAATTAAGAATTAAACTTATCAATTATCTCAAAATTAAATAAGTCTATGGTGGGGAATGATACCTCTATTAACTTATGGACTGATTGATGGTGTGAGAATAAACCTTTAGAGTGTCAGGAAATTCAAGATACCTTTGATCTTAAAGTTGTTGATATTGTTGATGATGTTGGAAACTGATTTCTGAACCCTATCCTCCATCTTATTGACACTGCCACTGAAATGAATATTAAGGCCATGCAACCTCCCTCTTTCGAATTTATTGATAAACCCCTGTGGATGTCGGATAATTCATGGCTATTTTCTATTAGATCGGCTTACCATCTGGGTATATCGAATAATGATGATAGAGGTTCTGATAATAGATGGAGTTGGATTTGGAAACTGAAGATCCTTCAAAATCTGAAAATTTTCTACTGGTTTATTTTTCACAAAAGACTCGTCACAAATTATTTTCGTGCGAATCGAGGTGGAAATATTTCTAGTATATTTAAAAGATGTAATAATGCAGTGAAGACTATTGGACATACTATTTGCACTTGGGATAGTTACTCTAACCATATTTGGGATCAAGTTAGTTGCTCTAATTTCAGGTATAACCAATCCCCTATCGACTTTTGGGTTTGGTTGAAACAGAAACTTAAAGGGAATATCCTTAATTCTTCTTACTTTTGCTTTGTTGCCACCAATTGGGATATTTGGAAAGATAGAAATAAAGAGGTTATTGACAGAGTTTGTAATTCTTCAAGTTCTGTACTTGTAAAAATTATAAACTACACTAATGATCTTTCAAAATCTATCTTCGAACCAAACTTCTCAAATGATTTTGAAAGACTTATCATTTTCTGGTTTCCTCTTAAAATAGGATGCCTCAAGCTCAATACGGATGGTAGCATTAAAGGTAATCCTGGGAAAGGGGGCATTGGAAGTTGAAGTCAAAAGTATAGCCATGGGTATTAAAATTTCGAGAAACAGATACTATCCTAGAGTTCTAGTTGAGACGGATTTGGAAGACGTTACCCTAATTCAAAACACTTGTCTTGAAAATCACCGATTCAGAGATTTGATTGAGGAGTGTAGAAATCTTCTTTATCTATATAACGACACCTTCCAATTTGCTCATTGGGAAACTAACCGTTGTGCAGATATTTTGACAATGAGAGGTGCTAAGGAAAATTACAACCTAAAGATTCTTGATACTCCAGCTATGAATATTGAAAATATTCTCTTTAAGAGATGGACAAACGGACATTTGATTTATGCCCGAAACCTGAATTGTTCTAGTTTGTTTTGTTTTATGTTGTTTCTGTTTGTTATATTTTTCATTCTCTACCAAAACAAAAACTATCATAACAAGCATCCCAATTATATATATATATATATATATATATATATATATATATATATATATATTTCCTTTAGAGCAATTTTTTTTAAAGAATTAATTAATTAATTAATTTTATCTTTTTCAATTTAAAAAAATCATGTAATTATATTTTAGTGGGATATTAGGTGGGTGGATGGTGGATTTTGATTTCTTATTTGAGGTGGGGTACGTTAGGGAGCAATAATTGTGTTTATGTGGAATTCAATTAGAGGATACGTAATATGTTTGAATTATAAATTCCTCCCCTCATGCAGATTTCTTTAAGCTTAATATGGATGGAAGAGCTAGGGGAACCCCGGGAAAGGAGGCATTGGAGGAATCTTGAGGGATAACCAAGGCATGTGGAAGTTAGGGTATTTTGGAAGCCTTGCTAGCTGCACTCCTCTTGAAGTTGAGTTAAAGAATCTTGCAATGGGGATTAAGCTTGTGGCAGGAAGGAAGTACTCACAGATTCGTGTGGAAACTGACTCGGCTGAAGTCGTAGATCTCGTGCTCAATCCTTGCCCCAAAAATCATCGCCACAATAATTGATTTGCGGAATGCAAGAGGGCCCTTCTCACCAATGACTATACTCTGCAATTCACCATAAGAGAAGCGAACAAATGTGCCGACACCCTTGCCAAGAAGGTAGCCAAGGAAAACTGCGCGCTCAAGATCTTGGACGATCCTATTCCAGAAATTTTAGAATTTGATTTTTGAAGAGATGAATCAAGGGACTCAGGATTCTAACCCTTCTAGCTAGTCCGGTCCTTGGTGTGTTTTTTGGACTGTTGTTTGTATTTCTCTTTCTGTTTCTGTTTTTTTTTTCTCTACTACCAAAAAAAATTATAAATTCCAAAATAATTTTTTTTTTTAATTTGTTTTTGAATATAATTTTTAATGTGAAAATAATTTATTTTGACAAATATCGCACATGATATCAAGTAAATAAAAAACAAAACATAAAAATGTGTGTAAATTGAAATTGACAACCCAGTAATCTATTATACATTCTCGATTAAGTTCTGTAAATTACTTTGCATTTTGATTTTTATTAGTGTTTGGATTAGATGTAAACCACTATTGAAAAGTTAATAACTAATTCCAATTAAGAGAAGAAAAAAATTGCCCTTCTTACAAGTAAAAATTCACACATGTTCCAACACAAGTTACAACTTACAAGTGCATATAGAGGAAGACGGCATTCTTCAACCTTTTTTTAGGGTGTGTTCGGATTAGCGTATGCATACCAATTCTTCACTTTTTAATTAATATTATATTTTTTGTTTTAAATTTAAATATAGGTAAGTTTGAGAAAATTCTCAAACCAACATAAAGCGGCAGTGTTATTCTCAATTTTACTATAACTGAGAGTGGTAATCAGAATTCCTACAACAGGTTATGCCGCCAATTTTTTTTTAATCTACATATATATATATATGTATGTATGTGTTTGTAATGTATGTGTGTGTACCTCCGGTTTTTAAAAATGTGTAGGTTCAAAGTGTTTCTCTCTCTATTTGGAAGGAGGAGAGAGGGAGCAAAACAACGAGATAGGAGAGCATTGAAATTAAACTTGGGGAGATTCACCCCATAATTATACTACGGACTCAGAATTAATTTCGATAACATCCCCATTACTTTTTAAAAATATCAATAAAGCATCTTATTATTTGAAATGAATACGTAATGGGTTAAATTTTCAGAATTTCGTCAGAGACTCCCAAAGTTAAGAAAAACAACTTTCCAATGACTTATCAAATCAAATTTATGACAAAAGTATATAAATATTTTTATTCCAAAATTACCCTTGTTTGTATGTGTACAAAATATTTTCCATTGGTGATGGCGATGATGGATGGAGACGGAGAATGGGCGATGAATCGGAGCAATAGTGGTGGAAAAACGCAATGGAAGCGAAGAAATCAAATTTGATAGCACCAGAAGTAGCGACGGCGATGGCAAAGAAATCCTCCCTGATTCTTATAAATGGTTTAATGTCTCAACCCTTTTTCTTTTAAATGTATTTTATTAATTAAAATAAAATACATTAATTATTAATCGTCGTACATAAGTTACGACAACCATTTACTAGAATTATAATTATTACATATGTTGTATAAAACATCAAATTAACGTACTCGACAAATATGATACCACACGTGTAGGCACGCGCACACAACAAATCAAATCAACCAGCATACTTGATAGTGTCACCGTCGATGGTAACCGCTCCACTCCATTCCCTCGGCACAAGTGTCACCAGAACAACATCGTCGTCTTCAGCCTCCAAGTCCTCTAAAAACTCCGTTATCCTGAACATCTGGTTCATTTTTATCTTCATGTTCCCTTTGTGTTTATGCGGCAAATGCGCGAAGCTCCCCACGAACTCCATCTTGTCCAGACCGACTACCTTGTCATCCTCGTCTTTTAGGAACTAATACCAATTGTTGTCGTTCTCTACATCTGACACCGCAAATACAACTGGAAATATACATTCACACAAAACATAGAATACCAATTAGATAAGTGTTTTTTTTACATGTGAACCTAGTGTTAATTTACCACAAACATATTTTACAATTTGATCCATCCTTCGCAATTGTCATGAATAAACATCCCTTATATCAACCCCCCTTCCCAAAAAAAAAAAATGTACCATCCAAAAATAACATTGGCCGGCAGTACATGAAGCCTTGGATGATAGCATTAAATATAACAAATAACCTTTTAAAATAACCCATTTCTTTGTCATAATCAAATACGTAGTGACTCCCTAGATTCGTACGCATGCAAGCATCCAAATACCATCGCAATTGATCATAGATGACTTATGGCCACCATACAAATCATCACGTGCTTTCTCTGTCCCATTCCAAGCAATGTGATATGGCATGTCAAGACTATAATCATTCTTAAACGTATGAATAACATCAATAAGATGAGTAGTCGGCATGTTCCGCACTAAATCAATCAAACAAGACTTCATCATGCTTGAATTTATCTTCTAGTTCTTGTTTGACCTAAAAGCAGCCCCACAAGAGTTGTTTTCTCACTACTATATGTAAAAAATCCATTCATTTCATTTACTCTGCTGTGTATCCTTTACTTACAATCCCATTCTTCCATCAGTAAACATTTAGCAATAAC
This sequence comes from Eucommia ulmoides, assembly GCA_016647705.1. Lineage (NCBI taxonomy): Eukaryota > Viridiplantae > Streptophyta > Magnoliopsida > Garryales > Eucommiaceae > Eucommia > Eucommia ulmoides. The sequence continues at coordinate 9,502,320 of CM028328.1, forward strand.
CATGTTATTGTCATTCTTCTTGTATTTAAACTGAATCCAACATTAATAGCATATTTTCTCAATGTTTTCCTAAACTTTGTTATTCCATCCTTAACAATATGTCCTGCTTCTTTAATACCTTCAAATCAACGATTGGATAATAACGTTTTTTGGGGGTAATAGACAAAAAATTGGCAATAAATTATAATCCCTATTGGTGTCACTACTAACTCCATTTGTGGGGTTTGATACTTTATTCCTTATACACATCCGATCCCAAGCCCGGGTAAAATAGGAGGATTGCGTTAGGTGGCTGACAGCCAATAGAAAATTTTGTCAGAACTTTTATGATATGAATCCAATGATATTAAATATTGGATCATTTCCTACTAGCGACACGCTACATTTTCACCGCTTGGATGTATTGAATAAATGGGTTAGGGTGGGGTAGGGCATCACCTGGAAGCAACGCGCCGTGTTTTTGCCTGGATACGGTGTCAAATAAACGGGGTTGCCACATTATGGTGGACGGGTACGGATAAAGAAGTTAGTCCATGAGAATATGCTTAAGTTAACAACTTGGAATATGGGAACGCAGAAGGATAAGACTTGAGAATTAGTGGATGTGATGTGTAGGAGGAGAATTAATATTCTATACTTGCAGGAAACTAAGTGGATTGGAGAGAGGTCTTGAGAAATTGAGAGTACGGGATATAAATTATGGTATATAGGGAGGAACAAACATAGGAATGGGGTGGGCATCATGGTAGATAGGGATTTAAATGATAGAATTGTTGATATTAGGAGAATTGATGATAGGATAATGGTTATGAAACTGGTGATTGGAGGGGAGGTGATGAACATTATTAGTGTGTACGCTCCCAAAGTTGGATTGCAAGAAAATGTTAGACGAGAATTTTGGGAGAAAATGGACAAAGTTGTTTAAGGTATACCTAATCAAGAAAAAATATTTATTGAGGGAGACTTGAATGAACATGTTGGAAAGGAAATAGGGACTTTCGAGAAAGTAAATTGTGGTTATGGATTTGAAGAGAAAAAGACAATGGGTGAGATGATTTTAGATTTTGCTATGGCGTATGATTTAGTTATTTTAAATACATGTTTCAGGAGGGATAAACACCTTATCACATTTAAGAGTGGTCAGAGGAATAACTAGATAGATTTTTGTCCTTAATAAGGCAAGTGATCGTTTAATATATAAGGATTGTAAAGTCATACTCGGAGAGAATATTGCTACCCAACATAGAGTAATGGTAACTGATTTCAAGTTTCAGGGGTGGAAATGGGAGTCTAAGATAAGTAGGCATGCAAGGATACGTTGGAGAGATCTATGAGGTGAAAAGATGGAGTTATTTAATGATAAAATTAACAATAATGAGTTATGGAAGAGACATGATGTCAACAAAATGTGAATTGGTATGGCGAGTCGTATTAGAGATATGGGAAGATAAATTTTAGGAGTTTGTAGAGGAGGAGGTACATGATATAAAGAAAGTTGGTGGTAGAATGAGGAGATTCAAAAATTCGTTCGAGATAAGAAAATAGCTTATAAAGAATGACAAAAATATCGAAGTTGGAAGAGTTTGAAGAAGTATAAACATGCAAAAACGGAGGCGAAAAAAGTAATTAAGGAATCAAAATTTAGGACATATGATAATTTATATAAAAAATTAGATACAAAAGAGGGAGAGATAGATATATTTAAACTTACTAGACGACGTAAACGAAAACTAGAGATATTTGAAATGTCAGATGCATCAAAGACACTGATGAAAAGATACTAGTGAAAGATGAAAAGATTATGGAACGACAGAAAAGTTATTTTTATAATTTATTTAATGACAATGACGTTGAGGAATCTAGACTAGAATTACCAAGTTTATTTTCAGATAAGATTTATAGGTTTCATAGAAAAATTATGGCTTCAGAAGTTAGAATAGTACTTAGGAAGATGCGAATTGGAAAAGTAGTAGGGATAGATGAAATCACTATAGATGGGTGGAGAGGTTTGGGAGATATTAGAATAGAGTGGATAACTAGAATTTTTAATGATATTTTGAGGACTAAGAGAATGCCTGATGATTGGTTATTCTCAATTTCACCTGTGGATTCCGTGGGTTCCTTTTTCGATTTGGTATGGCTTCCACTATTCCCGGAGCCCATCAATTAGTGAACCATAGGGAATTCAAATCTTAGAATCGAGCAAAAAAATGACTTCTCATTCGTGCACCATTTATGTCAACTTAGTGCCCATCTATAAAAATAAAGGAGATATTCAAAGTTGAACGAATTATAGGGGCATAAAACTTATGAGTCATACTATGAAACTTTCGGAAAGAGTGATAGAATATAGAATAAGACATGAAATGTGCATACAAGAGAACCAATTTGGATTTATATCCAGACGATCATCCACTGAAGTTATCTATTTACTCATGAGATTAATGGAAAAATATAAAGAAAAGAAGAGAGATTTACATATGGTATTTGTGGACCTGGAGAATGCCTATGATAGGGTACCTAGAAAAGTTTTGTAGTGGGGGTATTAGAAAAGAAACATGTATCCAATGTGTACATCGAGGTAACTAAGGATATGTATGAAGGTATAGTCACTAATGTTCAAATAGGGAGAGACGATACTTGTGCATTTCCTATTAATATAGGCTTACATTAAGGATCATCTTTAAATCCTTATCTCTTCATTCTAGTAATGGATGAGCTCACAAAACATATTCAAGATGGAGTATGTTATTTGTAGATGATATCGTATTGGAGGACGAAATTAGAATAGGTCTTAATACTAAATTAGAAATATGGAGAAAAGCATTAGAGTCTAAAGGTTTGAAGGTTAGAAGAAGCAAGAGGGAATATATGCATTGCAATTTTAGTAATGCCCGTAGAGACGGTAGTTCGATCAAAATTGGAGATAAGGAGGTGCCGAAGGTTGATTGTTTTAGATATTAAGGTTAAAAGAAATGACGAAATCGAAGGGGATATTATGCATAGAATTAAAGCAGACTGGTTAAAGTAGAGAAGTGCAGTTGGGGTGATTTATGATCATAGGATTCCGTTGAAATTTAAAGAGAAAATTTTACAAACCTGCTATAAGACCAGCGCTTCTGTAGTTTAACTTCAGGAGACTATTAGAGGGAGAGGTAGATGAAGATGTTGGACGAGACTATTATAAATAATTTGGCGACATTAAACCTGATGGAGGAGGTGACTGCCCCTTCATCTATCCCTATGTTCAATTAGCATATATATTACTATTACTGCCACCCAACCTTCTCCCACTATCGCATACCTTGACATCAACTCCCACATATTTCAACTTCAATGGACAAGTAAGGCTAACAACCACTTCAAAATCACATTGACATGATATTAAACACAGTCATGTCCGAGGAGTGATTAATACAATTCGAAGGATTCAACACGTAACACTTCCCACCTTATTATTAACCTCTGAAGTAACAACTCAAACATGACATCATTTTCAACCCTTATACCTAAGGAGTGTCTATCGAACTTGCATATCAAGACTAGATGAGTTGTCATTTTTTTTAATTTTTTTTTCACATTTCCTCCTGCAAAAAATGTGAAAATAGGCAAAACAAAATATTATAATGATAATGCAATAGTGAATGTTCACAGTGAGCTTGCATATCGTGAATGTGGAAAAGTATTTCTTTTATGAACATTCCCACATATACGTTAATTGGTGTCAACATTCACAATGCTATTATTTATTGTGGATGTTCACACACTACGACTACCACATTAAATTGAATTGTGTGAATATTCATACCACCTATTTTATATATGAGAAAAATCACACTATTTTTGCTTGTCTTTCATAGTCCCATGTTATAATATTATATTTCAACGGTTCAAAGCAATTTGAGAACTCAAAAACAATGTGAACACCCAAGTCGACGGATTGATTAAAAAACATGTACTGACAGAATCACTTGTAAAACTATGAATGTTCATATAAAATCGCACTAAGTGCTCTTTTATCATTTTGTGTGAATAATTACACTCCCATTGTCGCTTGATTTGTGAACGTAGAACTGTGAATATTCATATAAAATCGCTCTAAGAGATCTCATATCATTTTGTGTGAATGTTCACACCCCCATTGTTGTTTGATTTGTGAACTTTTACATATTCGTTTATTGTGTTTATTTCTGTTACCATTCTTCTAAGATTTGTGTGAATATTCAAACCCAAAAAAATTATTCGACCAAATGAAGAATAATTGTCCTTCGATTGCATGCATAAACATTCAAAAAAAGGTAAACAAAACATTAATCAAACAACGCATATCTCAAACACTTACAGTTTTAGACAACAAAGTCGAAGTCGAACAAACTTCAATATCCAAAAAAACGATTTATTTCATTCAAACTAGCTTACTGTTTCTTCGCAGTCGAACTCTTCTCAAAACTAGTTGTTTTTGTCTCCAACGTCTCAATTTCAAAAATACTTAATGATAGAATGAATAGACAAACAAAAAATAATGTGTGCAAATGAAACTGGTGTCCATTCGAAAATCATGCGGGGTATTGATGTCCGTTCCAATCATTTATGCAATCATTGAGGACCATTTTCTCAAAATTTTCTACGAAAAGTTTTTTTTACCAACATAACTCTTTGATTGGTTAATTTGTTATAATAACTTTTAAATTAGGTTTAAAGAATATTTTTTTTATATATATAAAAATTAAGTTAATATAAATATCATTACCGAATTATGTATTTATTTATTTATTTTTCTCTAGCAAAAACAGTATAAAAATCTGAATCATGTGCTTCAGTGCCACTATCAAGACAAGATCACAAAATCTTTCTTTATATAATATTTCATACAACCAGATCTTCTTAAATTAATTTATATTTATTTCTTTTGGGAGATGAGTTGGGTGGTGGTTTTTTTATTGAGAAAATCATTGAAATGTTTCATTTTAGTTTTAATAAGTTTTAATTCTGTCAATTTTAAAACTTCACGTGTAATCCAATAATCTTAACTAAGATGAGTTAATCATAACTAATTTTTAGCTAACTATTAAAATAAAAAAGATACTAAGTAATATTTAAATATAAAATTGCATGTGTAATTAACCCTACACAATCCACTTTAATTATCAACGAGTGCGTAGATCAACTGGTGAGGGGTTGTTCTAACTTAACCAAGAATTTATTTTAATTATATTTCCAAATTTCAAGAAAAATTCGAGAAATATATTGAAATTACTCTTTTATTCTTTGTTATGATTTTTTTATAAAACAAATATCTAGATCACAAATTGATACATTATCCAAAAACATGATACAATCTCGACACGAAAATAGCGAGTTGAAGTTGAGATTTTATACAATCCAAAAAGTATCATGAGATAAGAATGACAAGAAATGTTTTTACCGGGGTTCAGTCAATCCTGAGAACTTGCTTCCAATTCAAACTACCCGTTTTTAGCATTGAAAAAAAAATTGTACTTCACTACTGATATTTTGTGGAGATTTTTGCACTTTGACTCTTACTGTTTCAGAGAAATCCTAATTTAGTCCCCTTGTAATTTCAATTTGGATGCTTTTAAACTTCAAATCGTGTAAAATGAGTTCAAATTGTTAAGTTCGTCATTTCTTTTTAGGGAAATCACCTATGTAGATGATTTTCATGCTGGAAACACGGGTGATTTTCTTAAAAACATTGACAGAGTTAGGTAGAAATCCTCCAATTGATCTAAAAATTGAGATGTTACAATATCAGTGACATCTTCAATCCAACAACTCTTACATTCAGATTCAAGTGTCCATCCAAAAATACATTTGTAACCTAAGGCTTTTTATCAATTTATGACACCAAGGCAAATCCAGACTTTCCAAATTTCTTGAACATCTGGTAACTGACACAACATTGTTATAGGTAAGAGAAGGAATAGAAATTTGTTTTGGTGGTGATATGACTGAGGATTGACAATAGAGAAGACATATCTACTCATTTTCTTTAATGATCTAGCTAGATGTACTTAGACCTAGATAGATCTAAGTAGGAAGAAGAGACGACGAAGTAGCGAGGTGGTGATGGCAAAAAACAGAGCCGGTGGTAGCGACGATCGCAATGACAATGAGCAATAAGGTGGCAACGGGGATAAACGTAATGGTGGGGGAGAGAGGCTACGGGCGGCCAAATGAACAAGAGGTGGGCGGCGAGGATGAACGAGATATGGTCAACGAGGCTGAACAAGACAATCGGTAGCCAGGTTGGACGAGATGGTTGGTAGGAGCTTACGAAACTTGTAATTAGTATGAGAGAAAAATTGTTTTTAGGTATTTTGGGTAATTTTTGTCATTAAATTTTGGAAAGAGGAGTTGGTATTAATTTATTTCTTAGTGTGGAGTTATTAACAATGTTTCATTTGATTGGTTCTTAAAAAATTGTTTGAATTAAAACTGGACTTATGGAGGAAAAATTCAAAAATAAAAGGATAGTTGGTGGGAGGTACTAATGTTGGTGCATAAAACTGGTACACACCTCGAGTATGGTCCAATTGGATGACAGGTGGGTCATTTTGCTGAGGTGGAGTCGTCAGTTGAAAAGTCTTCGCGTGAGCTGTACTGGGTCCTAGGAGAACTGAACTATTGTGTCCAGAGTTCTGTTCCTTAGGGAGTGTACCTGCAGAAGGCTCAGATCGGGGTTTGTCCCGGTGAAGCCCATCCAACGTGGTAGTCAGTACTCAGAGAAAAAAGGTATAGAATATAGAAAGTAAACAAAAGAACTCGCGAGTAATGTAATTGTATTCAAGCGTACCTCAGGCTTACATAGCCCCCAATATATATAGGCGTTGGAGATTATTAGTTAGGCCTAAACACAATTAATTAGTCGAAACCCTGTGTTTAGCCGATAATTTGGGACGTTTAGGAGATAATCATTGGGTTTGGGCTTTTGGGCCTATTTGGTGAAGCCCGTGGGCCTTTGTCAGGCCTGCGGCGGTGAGTTGGTGGAGGAGAGCAGAGATCCGTGGAGTTCTGGAGAAGAAATAAGGTGAAAAAGGAAAGTCGGTCAAGGTGAACGGCTGAGTCCCTTAAACTGATCGCTGAAGGCACAGCGCAAAGCTCAGAACAGCACGTCCCTACGGGGCTCCTCACTCTTCCCTAGGTGTAAATAAGATTCCAGAGAGGAGCAGTAGTCAGCGTATGCTCCAGTGTGGCGTTGTGGATTCCTGAATACGTCTCTGTCATTGCGAGGGTGGACACATGGCAGGGTCCTAAGTGCTGACTCAAAAGTGTCCAAAAATACCCTCATCAGTTGCATCCTAGTCCTGTACGGCGAGAGAAGCAAGACGGTCAGGGATATCAATTCCTAGCTAAAATGGATGTCTTGGAGACTTCGAAGCGCGAGACACACCTCTGATCGACATTTTTTCAAGAGTTAGTTTTTTCTTGAGGAGCTTATTTGAAATAGGCCTCCATCCGGTCGGGGTCTTTTCTTGAGGAGCTTATTTGAAATAGGCCTCTATCCGGTCGGGGTCTGGGGTCAGGTAGTACGGTAAGGCGGTCCCGAATTTCTTCAATTTTCAGGACGGTAATTTTTCAAGAGTTGAACTTTTTCTAGAGAGCGAATTTGAAATAGGCCCCCATACGATCAGGGTCCGGGGTTGGGTACCACGGCAGGGCGATCCCGAATTTTTTCGATTTCCAGGGTGTTGCTTTTCCTATGATTAGAATTTTTGAGGGGCCAATCTGAGATAGGCTCCCATACGGCGGGGGTCCGGGGTCAGGTAGCACGGTAGGGAGGCCCCAATTTTTTTTAATTTTCAGAGTGACATACGTTCACCGTGAACAAGCCCTGAGCACGTACTAACTTTCATCACAGAGAAAATTGAAACGGGCCCTAGGAGAGGCACACACCAAATGCACAAAGTATCGAGCCATACCCAACCACGTGGTTGGATGGGATAGCCCAAGAGTTAGCCCGCATGCTGGCCTTGGCTAGTGTGTGCTGGCCCCAAGGGGACCAGTGTACAGTGCTGGTCCTGGGGGCTAGCATGGGGGGAAGGGGGCAACCCCTCTCCCTCCTTAATTTTTTTTTTTGGTATAGGGAAAGGGAGCCCTCCCCCCCCACCCCCTACCCCCCTTAATATTTTTATTTTTATTTATTTACTATTTTTTATTTGTCTTTTTTTTTTTCTTTTTTTTTTTTTTTTTTTTTTTTGGCATTAATGATTTTTTTTTTTTTAGAGGAGAATTTGGGATAGACCCCCATTTGCGCCCAGTAGGCCTGAGGCAACACAGCAGGACAAGGGGTACTGGATTTGACGACACTGGGCCGAGGAGATGTGGTTCAATTTCTGGATGACACTCCTGGATGACGTTCTTGGAGAAGGTTGTCACTGGACTCTGCCAGCTAGGAGTAGCACGACAGGGCGGTGTCTGTAGCTACTCAGACCCTATCATCTACCTATAGCGCAACAAGGTGGTGCCCGTCAAAATTGATAGTTCCAGTTACGAGGCACTAAGGCTGAACCACTAGACGGTGCCATGTATAAGGGCACCAAGGCAGACAATGCTAACGAAAGGGCCCCCGAGGAGGGCAAGACTGATTCCACTTCTCCTCGCACGAATGCCCCTCGCAACAAAGGTAGAGAGGACTAAGCTCGGACCATCACTTTTTCAGGACTTAGGATTTTGTAAACTCATTTTCGCTTATTCTTGTTTTTCTGCTCGCTAACGTGTAAGCTTTTGAGTGGCATTGCCAGAGTACTTCAGAGTCTACTCTTTTCTCTCAACGTTTTTGTCAGGTCATTCTCTTCTTAGCATAGTTTTTAAAGTTGTAAAATTTTGAAAATTTTACAAAAACTTTAAGAACTTCTTGTACTTCTTGTCTCTATACAGGGCCTTGGACCACTACCCCCCCCTAATCCAGGACACGAGTTGATCTCAAGAAATAGTGTTGCGGACTTAGGAGATTGGTTTTCTAGGGTGCCTGGTCCTCTCGGTCCACAAGGGCGCAACGCGACGGTTGGACCCCCATGGTCGGTCATCGGGGAATTCTCCGTAATCAGGCTCATTCAAAAATCCTTTCAGGTTATCTCCATTTGGTCCATGCAGGAGCACCTTTCTCTTTAGAGCGTCGAACTTAGTCGACTGGTGAGAAAAGGTACTTGGCTGCAGGCCCTTAGACCCGATCCCACCCTTGGTGGACGACCTTGGTCTTTCCCCTGGTACGGACTATTGACTTCTGAAGAAGGTGTGGTTGTCACCCTCGACGTTGAGCACCGAGATGAGGCTTGTGGAGAGTTACTCGTGACGCCGAGAGTCGGGATGTTGGGTGGAGAATTATCCGTGACTTAAAGGGTCAGAATACAACCGTGGAGAATCATTCACGACGTCGAGAGCCAAGATACGGCTCAAGGGGTCGAAATCTATCCATGGAGAATCACTCATGATGCTGAGAGTATGGATATAACTCAGGGGGTCGAAATATAGCAATGAAAAATCACTCGTGACGCCGAGAGCCAAGATACAACTCAGGGGGTCATAATGCAATTGTGGAGAATCACTCGAGATGCTGAGAGCTGGGACGCGACTCAGGGGGTCAGAATACATGTAAGAGCCCAATTTAGCCCGTACGTCATTTTAGTTGTATTTTAGAACAATTGGGAAAATTCAAGGTGAAATTGGGTCAATTAAAAAATCAAATTAAAATTTTAGGGGTCAATTTACAAATTTAAAAAATAGTCTATCCAAAAATTTACATTTAACTTTTGAATTAAAACTTTTGGGAGTGAGATTGCAATTTAGAAAATGTTAAGGGTGAAATTACCATATTAGACTCTTATAAATGGTAAATTGAACTCAAAAGATAATTTTTAGAAATTAGGGCAGAGGGAAGAGTAATTTAGGTAAATAGGTTATAGAAACATGTAGGAATCCATATTCTCTTTTGCTGACTGTTGCCGCCGTGAGATCAACCGAGGGGCAGAGGATTTGGGAAGTGGACGACGTGGCTTGAAGAGGGAGTATTCTCGTCCACTAATTACATGCATATATATATATATATATATATATATATATATATATATATATATATATATATATATATATATATATATATTCATGCCCGTAGTGCGTTAAAGGGGAGGAAAAATTGGAAATCAAAGATAGAAAATCTAAAGAGAGAAAGGGTTCGGCCGGTGATCTCATGAGTGAGGGTGTGTATTCTGATCGTCGCCGGAGTGGGTGTCGCCGTTTGGGCCAGTGGTGTTTGTGTTTCTTTTGTCGTGGGTATGTGGAAATTCGTCTATGTGTAGGTGATCGGATAAGTGTATGTGTGTGTGTCGGTGGAATCCAAACAGAAACAGAGAAAAGAGAGAGGTCCGCCGGTGGGTGTCGTTCGTCTCCGTCCGTTTAGTAAGTGGGTGTGGGTGTTTGGTCATCGTTTGGTAAGGGCGTGTCTGTGTGTATGTCTGTGTTTGTATGCCCTGCAACATGTGTAAGTGTGTAGGTGTATTTAGGTGTGGATCGCCGGCATGAATGGTGATCGTTCGGCGGAGGGTCGCTGTGTTTGTCATGTGTGTTCGTTGTTGTGTATGTATGAGTGTGGTAAGTTCGATCAGTGAGGTTTGGTCGACGATAGGTGTTTGGTCGTCGGTGGGTGCGGTCAGTAATTTGGCCGGTCGGAGAGTTAGAGAGAGAGAATATGGGTTTCGGTTTGGGTGTGTCGCTTGGTCGGATGGTGTGTGTGCATGGTATGTGGGTGATCGTTGGTGTAGGGCGGCCGACAGTTAGTGAGATTGCCGGAATGGATAGTGGAGAGAGAAAGGGGAGTGGTCGTCCGAGGCTTTAACAAGAACTGAAACAGGAAACATAAGCCAAAACAGAGAAAAAGAAAAAGAAGGAAAAAAAAAAAGAAAAAAAAAATGGAGAATTTGCAAAAACCACCCTAGAAAAATCCAAAACCTATTTCGTGGCCGCCAAACGATTTGGAAAAAGGTGAAATTTTAATCGATTATTAATTTTCGTTAGATTAAATTTTATTTAACGTTACAATTTCTGAAATTGTAATAATTTCGTAACGATTAATTAATTTTAATAACGTGGTATATAAAATAGTAACGATTCAGAATATAGGGTCTACATTGCATTATTAGGATATTCTAAATAAGATGTTAATTTAGGCTCTGTCACTATTAGGTTCGCAAGCACCGGCGTTCAGATAGAGTATGGTCAGGGTCAGTTTTGCAAAACGGATATCGAGGTGAGTGTACTGTCTTCTTGCCAAACTATTTTTATATATAAATATGAATGTAAAATGGTTTTACTTAGACTGTATAATTTTATAAATGATATGGATCAAGCAGGTTTTGGGTGAGTTGAGAAAAATGGATTTTAGGTAAATTATGTTGGTTTTAAAAGAAAGTTGAAAAATGATTCGTTGGCTTTGGTGATTTAAAAGAGTGGCAAAATATCTGGTTTTCTAATAATACTTGGTTTTCTAAAACCAAAGGTGGAAAAATGGTTTTTTACTAAATGGATGGTACTTTTAAAAAGAGAAAAAAAAACATGGTTTGGAAATTCTCCCTTGTAAGGGGTGTGGTTTGAATAAATGTAAGTTTGAAAATTCTCCCCGAAAGGGGTGTGGATTATATTCTCCCCAAAAGGGGTGTAGATTTTTGACGATGTGGTGTGAAAAATATATTTCTTCCCGTATGGGATGTGAATTTTTAACTATACTGATAATTTTGACGATGGCATAGTTGTTCTCCCCAAAAGGGGTGTGGTTTCTCCCCGAAAGGGGTGTGGATTATATTTCTCCCCATAAGGGGTATGGATTCTTCCTATGGGATGTGGATGGTTCTCCCCGTAAAGGGCGTGGATTATATTTCTCCCCAAAAGGGGTGTAGATATTTCGTAGGAAGGCATTCCTACGGATATTACGGTACCGTTGCAACTCCCGATCATGAGGTTAAAACGATCACTATGGCTAGCCAGTGTGTGTTGTGGTGGAATGGTGGTTTGAGATGTGTATTTGAGATGTGTTGTTTTACTTATATTGGGTGATTTATTATTTATTATGGTGATTGGTATGATTTTGTACTAGATGGATTTGGATGGAACTTATCTATATTGTTTTAATTTCACTGCTTACATACTGGAGATTTTACCAGCTATGTGGTGTTTATATACTTATGCTTGATCCATATTTAATTATGGTAATATTTAGAATGTATTATTATTTTAAAAATATTTTACTAAGAAGGCAGTACACTCGTAGTTATAACAGCTAAGAGTCGGTTCCCTACTGGCACTAGGTAGAGTCCGGTGATGGTGTAGTATGGAAATATTTTGGGAGAAGCTATCTGAGGCGAACCTGTGAGAGCTTTATTGTTGTTATACTTTTGTTGTTATTATAATTCAGGGACGGGTGCGTCCCCAGTTAGAGATGTTGCATATGGTCAGAATTTATGGTTGTATATATTTGTTTGCACTTTGTCATTTACTAGTGGGTTTGACATTAAGATGAGGTCGTGTCAACGTCACGTCGGCCCCATGGTGACGGGTGTCCGGGGTGGGGTGTGACAATACCGTTGACCGAAGAAAACACAAGGTATATTTCACAAAACACATTCTTTATTGGGAAAAGTACGATTTAGACCCTCTAACTATTGACACATTTCTAAGTGGTCCCTCTAAGTTTAAATGTTTCATTTTAAACCCTCTACGTATCTAACGTTTCAAATTCGTCCTTCCGTCAGAGATTCTGTTAAAACTAACAGAATCTCAGGGGCAAAATGGTCATTTCACGTTTTTTTAATTTTTTAATTATTTTTAATTAAATTTTTTTCCCTCTCTCTCTTCCTCTCCTTCCTCTCTCTCTCGCCACCTCCCTCTCCCTCCTTCCCTCTCTTCGCCATCTCCCTCTCCCTCTTCTTCCTCTTTCCCTCTCTTCCTCCCACCCCACCCCACCCCCGTAACAGGGAGTGCAACCACCCCCGTAACAGGGGGTGCAACCACCCCCGTAATAGGGGGTGAGTTCACCCCCTGCAACAGGGGGTGGTTGCATCCCCTGTTGCAGAGGGTGGTGCCACCCCCTGAAACAGAGGGTGCAACCAACCCTGTCACAGGGGGTGAAAACACCCCCTATTGCAGGGGGTGGGGTGGGAGGGAGAGAGAGAGGGAGGTGCAGGGAGAGGGAAGGAGGGAGAGGGAGATGGCGGGAGAGAGAGAGGAAGGGGAGGAAGAGAGAGAGGGAAATTTTTTTTAAAAAAAATTAATTAAAAATGATTAAAAAATTTAAAAAACGTGAAATGACCATTTTGCCCTGAGATTCTGTTAGTTTTAACGGAATCTCTGACGGATGGACGAATTTGAAACGTTAGATATGCAGAGGGTTTAAAATGAAACGTTTAAACTTAGAGGGACCACTTAGAAATGTGTCAATAGTTAGAGGGTCTAAATCGTACTTTTCCCTTCTTTATTTTAATAAGCAAAACTACAACACTTTGTACAAACTGGAAGTTGTTCACAAAAGTGGATCATCACTACAGAAGTTGCACTTTAGCTAGTCAGTATTCCGTAGGTGCTTGAGCGGCATATTCTCTTTTGTTTCAAGATTGTATGTGCCCAAATGTGTAACCCTGGTGACTCTGTATGTCCCCGGAGTTGAATCTGTCGTGGATGTGGTTGATTTTACCATCCATACGTTGGCGATCCTCTCTGGCCTCAGCCCCTCGGGGCGGTGGATAATTGCAGTTTCCCCTTCTTCTCTAGGCCCGGGGCTCTCCCTGTGGTTCATCCCTGTCAGGCTGCTCCTGATTTTCTCTCCGGACGTAGTTTCGAAGATAAAATCTTTGGACAAGAGTTTCAATCTCCTGCTGGAGCTGGAAACAGTTCTTTATGGAGTGACCTCGGTCTTGGTGGAACTCACAGTATTGGGTTATCGTTCTTCCGATCGGCCTTCCCCTCATACGCAGCGGAGGATGGAAGAAGTCTTGCCTTGAGTTTTCTGCAAAGACGGTGGCCACTGAGGCCGTGAGCGGGGTGAACTCTGGTTGGTGACGCCCTAGAGGGGGAAGTGGCGTCCTGTCTTCGGGCAGGGGTCTAAACCTCCCTTCAGCTCGTAATCTTCTCGAGCCTTGGGCTTGATTTGACCCGTCATTCCCTGGTTCCCTCGGCTTGTTTGCTCCTACCTGCGCTCTCTTGGTTGTAGCACGGAGGTCAGCACCATGGAATCTAGTTCCACGGTCTAGAGCTTGATCAAGTTTGAGAGTAGGGTGAGAGCAGAGATCGTAGGATAATCTCTAATGCCGGAGCCCGTCAACAAAGGCATTTAGCGCAACGGCGTTAGGAAGGTCATTGTACAAATTTGTTTCTCGGTTGAAACTCTCAACGTAATCTCCCAAAGATTCAATGAGCTCTTGATGAAGAATGAAAATATGAGCCACAATCCTTGGCCTTCGCCGGGAACGGCTGAAATGAGCCAGGAACAACTGCTTGAGTTCTCTAAAGGTAGAGATGGACGCTAGCCTCAAACCCTGGAACCACGATCTTGCAGCACTTATAAGGGTGATGGGAAATGCTCTATACCTCAAAGCTACAGAGGCCACTTGCATGTCCATATAAGACTTGAACATAGAAAGGTGGTCAACAGGATTTGAAATCCCATCATATGGACTCATCTGGGGTTGGGTGAACTACCTCGACGCTATTTCTTCCAGAACCTCATCCACAAAAGGAGAATGTACCTCCGAAATAATACCCGATCCAACCCAACCTCATTGCACCTCCTGGAGACGGGCTTCTATGTTGGCCAGGAGGCGCTCCACAGTCTCTCCTGCTCGAGGCTCTTCTTGGATTCGACTGTCCGCAGCTAGGGCAGCAGGATGATGGGAGAGAGGTGAGTATGAGTCAACTTCACGATCACGCCGACCTCTATGATCGGACCTGGCAGACCGATAAAGAGTACGACCATTAGGGGACACTGACATATCCTGTCACAACCCGTCCCAGACACCTGTCATCTGAGGCTGGCGTGACTACAACATGACATCACCAAAATCTCAAATAAACTAATGAAATAAACTATACATACACTTAATAATACAAACATCTATTATGGGGGACACGCCCATCCCATTATTTATGAACTGACAGTATTTATCCATGAACCCTTTATAGGTTCGCCTTGACAACTTCTATCGAGCGCCTATATGACTCCATCACATAGCTCTACCTAGTGCTAGTAGGGCACTGACTCCTAGCTGTGGTACCTGCGAGTGTACTGCCTTCTTAGTAAAATATTTTTAAAATAATGACACATTCTAAATATTACCATAATTAAATATGAATCAATCATAAGTATATAAGCAGTGAAAATTAAGCAATATAGATAAGTTTCATCTAGTATAAAATCATACCGATCACCATAATAAATAATAAATCATCCAATATAAGTAAAACACCACATCTCAAACACACACCTCAAACACACATCTCAAACACCCCACTCCACCACAACACACACACTAGCTAGCCATAGTGATCGTTTTAACCTCACGATCAGGAGTTGTAACGGTACCGTAACATTAATAGGAATGCCTTCCTATGAAATATCCACACCCTTTTTTGGGGAGAAATATAATCCATACCCCTTACTGGAAGAAATATAATCCACATCCCTTACGAGGAAAAATATAATCCACCCCCCTTACGGGGAGAATAACCATGGTATCGTCAAAATCAAATACAGCGTCATCGAATCACAACTCAATAAATATCGTTTAATCACCACGTCTACCCATTTTCTTCAAAACCAACTTTTAAATCCAAAAGTTATATTTCACACTTTCTTTTAAAGAAAACGTTCGATTTTATTAAAACTACTTCCCCCCCCCCCCCCTTTATTTTTAGGAAACCAAGCATTTTTAGAAAAATAGATGTTTCCTATTCTCTTTTTAAAAACACAGTCTAATTCCACCAAATCCAGTGGAAATTCATTTTCAAATTTCTTTTTGAAAACTATCGAAATCCATTTTACCAACTCATTCAAATCTTGCTTTATCCATATCATTTATTCATACAGTTTAAATAATCACATATTTCATCATATATATCCATAAAAAAATAGTTTGACAAGAAGACAGTACACTCACCTCGATATCCGTTTTGCAAAACTGACATTGACCGCACTCTATCTAGACGCCAATGCCTGCGAACTTAATAGTGGCAGAGTCTAAATTAATATCTTATCTAAAACATCCTAATCATGCAATGCAGACCCTATATCCCAAATCGTTACTAATTTTATGCACCACGTACTTAAAATTGATTAATCGTCACGAAATTATTATGATTTTAGGAATTGTAATACTAACTAAAATTTAATTTAACGAGAATTAACAATCGATTAAAGTTTCACCTATTTTCAAAACGTTTGGTGACTACGAAATGAGTTTTGGATTTTCCTGGGGTGGTTTCTGCAATTTTTCCCTTTTTTTTTTTTTTTCGTCTGCCTCAGCCCATTCTCTCTATCTCTCCCCTATTTCTGTTCTTCTTCCGACCATGTCTGCCGCCGACTCCTCTCTCACTCCTCCTTCACCGACCGTCGGCGACCACCTTCTGTCCACCCATGCCCACATATACATTCACCGTCCAAACCGACGGTCACCCACACAAACCCACGTCTATTGAACAATATACACACACCACTGACCAGATCTCACTGCCGCTGATCATTTGCTCCGATCACACCCACGCTGGCAACGCTGCACCCGATCACACGCACACAGCACTCGATCGTTTCTGTTTCTGTTTTGCTAAGTTCTCGCCAACACAACACACATACGTCGCCGACGATCGACAACCCACATACGCCGGTGACAACAGAACAACACCGACCGAAGGGACACTTACTGCCGAACGACCTTACTCACCGACCGCTCCTTACTGACTGCCGAACTTTCTCCCCTCTCTTTTCTTTCTCTGTTTCTTCTTATTTTTTTTATTTTTTTTTTCTATTTTTTGGTTTTGGTTCAGCCAACATACTCACACACACACATGGTCACTGTCGACGACGGCCACACTGCCGGCGATTCACTGACCAACGAACAAAACACACACCCATGCTCGCACATACCCACTCCGTCTGTACACTCCCTCACCGGCAGTGACACCGACAACGGACAACCGGAACCCACACCGGCGAACCCCTCTCTCTCTTCCCTTCTCGATTCTTCTCCCGTTTTTCTCTATATTTATGCGTGTATATATATATATATGTGTGTGTGTGTGTGTGTGTGTGTGCATGTCCTAGAAGCCGGCCACCTGGCCTTTCTCCTCACCACCGTTTGCCACCATTTCTCTCTCTAAACATATAAAATGTATAATTGCACTTAAGCCCCCTTTATTTTAGTTGAACATCAAGTTTTATTTTAATGTTCTAAACATTTGCAATTTGGTCCCCTAACTTTTAAATCACATCTTAATTTTTGAAACCCGCCCCGCTATTTTCGAAATATTATAAAAATACAACAAAAATTATTTGTATTTTTTAAAAAAAATCAGGGTCTCACATATCAATTGGCACAAATTCACATGGCAGAGAAAGTGGAGATCTCGGTATCACAGGGGGGCCCTCTCTTGTCCTACAAACTCAGGGATGCGAGGTGGAGGGTGGCCCTCGGGCTCCTGCCCATTCGGAGTGTCCACGAAAACATCGCGGTCTTGAGGTGGCCCCTCAAGCGTTGTGGGCTGGAGGGCTGGTCCAGCCTGAGCAGAGGGCGATAGAAAGCGCGCTAGAATGAGTTGTACATTGGACTTGAACTCTTGTATTTAGCGTTCAAGGAGATCAACCTGAGACGCCTCCACCACTCCTGAGGTCTGTCCCGCAGCCAGGTGGCAGAATGGATGGTCCTACCTGACCATGAGGGGGCAATTGTCCTTGTTAGTGGGAGCTGGTGGGTATGCTCTTGGATTTTTGAAATGTCTTCTCGTTCTTTTATTTTGTATCTATCTAATTGGACCTTGTGATCACTCAAGCTCAGCTGAGTAGAGAACAGTGATCAAGGGAAGGCTTTTTGCTCGATTCCCACAGATGGCGCCAAACTGTTGGCACATAAAACTGGTACACACCTCGAGTATAATTCAGTCGGATGACAGATGGGTACTTTTGTTGAGGTGGAGTCGTCGATTGAAAAGTCATCGCGTGAGCTATACTGGGTCCTAGGAGGATTGACCTGCTGTGTCCAGAGTCCTACTCCTCAGGGAGTGTACCTGCAGAAGGCTTAGACCGGGGTTTGTTCCGGTAAAGTCCCTCCGACGTAGTAATCAGTACTCAGAGAGAAAATGTACAGAATATAGCAAGTAAACAAATGAATTCACGTATAATGTAAGTGTATTCAAGCGTACCTTGGGCTTACATAACCCCCGATATATATAGGCGTTAGAGATGATTAGTCGGGCCTAAACACGATTAATTAGTCGAAACTTTGTGTTTAGCCGATAATCCTGGGCGTTTAGGAGATAACCGTTGGGCTTGGGCTTTTGGGCCCATTTGGTGAAGCCCGCGGGCCTTTGTCAGGCCTGCGGCGGTGAGCTGGTGGAGGAGATCCATGGAGTTCAGGAGAAGAAACAAGGTGAAAAACAGGAGTCGGTCGGGGTGAATGGTTGAGTCCCTGAAATTGATCGCCGAGGTCACGGCGCAGAGCTCAGAGTGGCACGTCCTTGCGGGGCTCTTTACTCTTCCTTGAGTGCAAATAAGATTCCAGGGAGAAGCAATAGTTGGCGTATGCTCCAGTATGACGTTGTGGAGTCCGGAATGCGTCCCTGTCATTGCGAGGGTGGACACGTGGCTGGGTCCCAAGTGCTGACTCAGAGGTGTCCAAAAATACCCTCATCAACTAATAATCACACCCAATTAATAAAATCTCTCAAACCAAAAAAATACTTTACTTTTAGTCTCAACTTTTAGAGTTCATGGAAATTAATGTTCCAATTAAGGTTGCATCACCTATCGCCGCTTGCTAGATTTCGGCCATCATCGTTCGTCGAAACTCCGGTCACCGGTCATTTGAATTTTTTTTAATTACATTTAACTAATTTTTTTGTAATATTGTTGTAATATACTTTGTAATTATATTGTTTAGTTACATTTAATTAATTTTTCAGTTGTTGATCGTCGAAAATTACATGAAGGTAATTAAAAAATATATTAAGATATAACTAAAAATACACTTAATAAATATAACTAGAAAATAAATTTAAAAAATAAGTACATATAATTAAAATATATATTAAAAAAAATAGTTACATATAATAAATAGTTACATGTAACTAAAAAAATCTTACTACTAGTGGCCAAATTTCAGTGTCCATAGGCTTGAGGTCTAACGGTGGGCGGTTGCGGGTGGCAATGGAGATTGACGTTGATAATTGACGATGCAAATCATAATTGGAAGTATTTAATAGAAAATATAATGGAGCATTAATCATGATACTAAATACATATGGCAAAATATAATGAAGTGGTTATTATACTCAATTCAAAATAAAATTAAAAAAAAAAAATGGTCTAAGGTAAGGTCAATTTTTTGACATATTTATTAAACACGTTGCCACCATCATGACAAGCGTCCCAATCTTTTTTTAAATATATATAATTAATTTTATCTTTTTCAATTTAAAAAATTCGTGTAATTATATTTTAGTGGGATATGTTGGGTGGGTGGGTGGTGGGTTTTGATTTCTTATTTGGGGGTGGGGTTAAGGAGCAATAATTTTGTTCATCTGGAATTCAATTAGAGGATATGTAATATGTTTGAATTATAAATTCCAAAATAAAATTATTTTAATTTTTTTCTGAATATAATTTTTCGTGTAAAAATAATTTATTTTGACAGATATCACAGATGATATCAAGTAATTAAAAATAAAAATGCCTGTAAATTGAAATTGAAGAACCCAGTTAATCTATTATACATTCTCGATTAAGTTCTGTAAATTACTTTGCATTGTGATTTTTAATAGTGTTTAGATTAGATGTAAATCACTTTTGAAAAGTTAATAACTAATTCGAATAGAGGGAGATTTAGTTCTTCAAACAACTTTTTTTTTTTTTTTTTTTAGGGTAAAATGTGGCCAAGTCAGTTTGTGCGCACCGATTTTTCACCTTTAAATTAGTATTAGATTTTTTTTTTTTTCGAATATAGTTAAGTTTTAAAAAATTCTCAAACCCATGTAAAGCGAGAATGGTACCCCGAGTTACTACGCCAGGTAACACAAAGTCCCTTTACTATTTAAAAATATCAATAAAGCATCTTATTATTTGAAATAAATATGTAATGGGTTAGATTTTGGAAATTTTGTTGAGGGTTTCCAAAGTTCGAAAAAAATAAAAAAAATAAAACAAATTTCTAATGAGTGGTCAAATTAAATTTATGCAAAAAGTACATAAATATTTTTATTTTAAAATTGTCCCTTCTTCATGTGTACAAAAACATTTTCCATTTGTGGTGATGACGATGATGGATGGAGATGGCGAATGGGCGACGAATCAGAGCGATGGTGGTGGAAAAGCACAACAGAAGAGAAGAAGATAGCACCAGAAATAGTGACAACGACGGTGAAGACAATGAAGAAGAAATCATCCTTGATTCTCACAAATGGTTTAACGGCTCAACCCTTTTTCTTTCAAATGTATTTCATTAATTAAAATAAAATACATTAATTATTAATCATCATACACAAGTTACGACAACCATTTAGAGTTTTTACATACGTTGTATAAAAACATCAAATTAACGTACTCGACAAACATGAAAGATGATACACCGCGCGCGCGCGCAAAACAAATCAAATCAACCAGCATACTCAATGGTGGCGCCGCCGATGGTAACCTCTCCACTCCCTTCCCTCGGCACAAGCGTCACCAGAACAGCATCGTCGTCTTCAGCCTCCAAGTCCTCTAACAACTCCGTTATCCCGAACCTCTGGTTCGTCTTTATCTTCATGTTCCCCTTGTGTTTATGCGGCAAATGCGCGAAGCTCCCCACGAACTCCGTCTTGTCCAGACTGACCGCCTCGTCATCCTCGTCGTTCAGGAAAACGTCAAACTTCACGTACTGGTCTCTCTCTACCTCTATGTCTTGGATCACGAGTATCTCGTCTTCCTCCTCCTTGTCTTTCTTCGTCCTCTTCTTCTTCGGCCTCTGGACGAGCACCTTCACCACCTGGTCGAGCGTCACCGGGAAAACTCCAGCTGCCGTCGCCTCCGCCGCGCCGGATGTCTTCGCCACCTTCGATTTCTTCACCCGCGGCACCGGCTTGTTCCTCATCCACGGGATCCCCACGTTCTGGTAGACGTACCCGAGCTTCTTGTGATCAACGCAGTCCCGGACCTTGACGCGCACCGGCTGTGCGTTCTCATCGTAGAACAAGAACGAGGAGTTTAGCCAGTCGGGATCCGTCAAATCCTTATGCTTGCCACCTTCATTCTTCCATAGCGTCCACATGCGGTCCACGTTGGCGTGGTGGCTGTAAAACATGGTGTCCCGCCCAGCCGAGTAAAAATTACCCATGTCCTCCCCATTCGGCTGGTTCGGATCCCCAGCCCACCTATGAACCGGCACGTGAGGAGTTGTCTCGATGGAGCCAGCGCCAGGGCTGGGCTTGTCGCCAGCCCTGTACGGGCTCCCAAAGAAGAGCAAAGGGGTGGCGGCGTTCGTCACCATTTGTCGATACATTATCGCCAAGTTGTTGGTCACTCTGTCTATATCAGACACGTCGGTGTCCTTCCCGTTGTAACCCAAATCCAGAATCGCCGGCGGCTGATGAACGGCACTCCGGTACAGGTTGTAAAGCGAGGATTTGGGGTCCAAAAACATGGGAGGCATTTTCATGCCGCCGGGGGCGTCCCAATTCCAGAAGGGTAGACCAAAAGTTGGATCATCAATGAGTTTTCCCAAGATTCTCTCATAGAAATACAGGTACCACCTATGAAAGGGGAAGAATAGCCACGAGTTATGGACTTGGAGCTCAAGATTTGGAAAGCCCACTTGTTCATAGGCTCCATTGCAGTAGGCGCAATGGACATTAGCCTGTTGAATAAAATTACGGGGATCTTCTTCGGGTAGGGCTTTCATGAGTTCTATGGCCTTTGAAAACTTAGCTATGTACTCTTTGTTGGCCAAATGTGCCGCCGGCCTGACCCGTTTGGGTCCGCCCGGCTTCGGCTTGAAATCGACGATGTTCGTTGCCACAGGGGGGCAACATTTGTTCGTCACCACCGCGTGCTCCGGCAGGTCCGCCGGAGGCCCACATTTCGTGATCTCCGGTGCTGATATCGGAATCGCCTTGGCCGATGGGCCGGCAGCAAGGTTCGCTGCGGCACCATAAAGCCCGCCAAGCCCGAGGAGGACATTCCTCCGATCGAACTTGGAGTCCCCGTTTTCTTGCATGGGGATATTTTGATCATTTTCTTTGGCCTTGCATGAGATTTTCGAATATTGGCGGCTTTTGGTGGTGAATGAATGTTGAGAGGGTTTAGTGAGGAAGATCCAAGAGGATAAGGCGGAGTTATTGTTGGTGGTGGTGGTGGTGGAAGGAGGAGCGTAGGCGGCAGCGGCGGTGGTCGCTGTGGTTAAATGCTGTAGAGATGCCATAGGTTGGTTGTCGAGAAAGTGATCCTTCGGAAGGCAGCTTTATAGTGATTTCCGGTGACCCTACAATGATTTTCTATATTCAAATCCTGCTCGTAATGAAAAACAGCACTTAAATGCATGGATGAAGTGGTCAAATTTTTTAAGGTTAAATTATACTTTGAGCCCCAAAGATTTATTCCTATTTGCACTTTATTTACTAAAGTTAACATCCCTAAGGGATCAGACAACAATCTGACCGAGTAATAGATTTTTATTTATTTTTAAATGATAAGGTGTGTCTGGGTCGTCTTACCACATATCGACTAATCATCTTTCCAAACAATTTTAAAGGCACACTTTCCTACATAGAGCTAATGCATCGGGATTAAATTTTAAATTTAATTACTTATTGAATTTATTTACATATGTATATTTTGGAGATTTTGGTCAGAATTGGCCAATAGTGTCTTCTACGCAACTTGCAAGATTGTAATTAAAAGTTTTGATTCAAAGAGAATCACACAATTAATTAATCTTATCCTCACACAATTATTAAATTGGAGGGGCAAAAGTGAGAGTGGCAATGCCCAGCCATTTATATTGGATCAACTTTTGGCACATGGAGGTGCAGAATCTAACATTAGGGACACTGTCATTGATTGAATTCCATCTGGATCACTAGCTCGATGCAAGGAAGTCTACTTTTAACATCCTCTGAAATTTTTTTTATTCAAAATACACGTAAACTATCTAAACATACCTTAAAGGCGGATAATTATCAAAATTGTTTTCTTTTCATTTATTTTGGAAAATATATCCAAACAGATACTTTTATCATTCCAGTTTTAGTTTTAGTCTTAGTCCTGCACTTTATAAATCAAGTTAAACATTCTTCACAACCTTCCCTCACCGGATTCCTTCCCCCACCGGATCTTGGGTGGCTGAATTTTTTTTAGTTACATTCAATTTTATTTTTTTAACAATTTTTTTGTTAGGTTTTTTAATTATATTTTTTTCGTTATATTTTTTTTTTCATTGCATGTTTTATAAACGTTTTTTAATTGCAATCAAGGATTTTTTTAATCATGTATTTTTTTTTAATTATGTTCATGAAATTTTCGTTACATTCAATAATTTTTCTTACACTAATGATTGAATGAATGTATGTAAATGTAATTTTTGTTATATTCATCAGCTTTTGTTACATATAACTAAATATATTTCAAACAGAATGTAAATAAAAACTGTAGTAACTAAAAGAAATATATTCACCAACATTTGCTATATTCATTTAAAAATATGGTATAACATACTACACATGCATAAATATAAGTAAAAAAAATACTGAAATATGTAACTAACATATATGAATGTTAATAGATATGAATAAATATAACTAAAAACTTACACGCACAAATGTAATTAAAAGAACACTTGAATAAAACTAAAAATGTATTAAAAACATGCAATTAAACATATTGTTAGTGTAATAATCAGTTTAGCCCATTTGGCCTATAGGACAAAACTCAAACCCCACTTCTTCCTATAAATACTTATGTATAGTTTCTATTTTGAATATTCTTAATACATGTAACCTTTTATTTCTTTTTTAATATATCAATACATGATTCATACCCCACTTCTCAATTATCTTAACATGGTATTAAAGGCAAATCTTTTCTAAACCTGTTCTCTCTAAATCTTTTTTTTAAAACCCTAAAGCTTACACCGCCTCCTTCGCTTTTCTCCAGTGATTTTTGTCACTGTTATAGGCTTCATCACTACTCCGGTATCAACAAACCACCACACCACCATCTTTGTCTTGCATAGACGAACACAACGCCACCAAAATCACTACCACCGGAGTACAAACACGCCCACACGCGCCTCCCACAGCCTACAATACCCCCAAATTGTGTTGTCTCAGATTTTGGACTCTACTACCTCAACTAGGGCTCCAAATCCATCTCACGATATACCGTTAGAACCGTATCAACGAGACAAATCCAATTAAGCAAAACTCATCACTGTACGACGCTAAACGCACCCACACGTGTGGCCCGAAATTTCTACTCTCGATTCGCATCAGATCCACCTGCCTGCTCGCGTCGCCTCGGATTTTGGGCTCTATCTCCTCAACCAGAGCTCGGAATCTATATTATAATATACCATTAGAACCGTATCGACGATACGATTCCAACGGAGCAAAACTAAAGGAAATTCGACGTAGAATGCGCTTCCACGCGTGGTTCAAAGTTTCTACGTCGACTCCCTCTCAGATCTCACGCGACTCCTGCTTCCTCGGACCGGTTTTCTGTGAAGTTGGACCAGATCCTAGGGCTTTTTGGTGTTCTGATTCTATTTTCAGCCTCCGTTTTGTGATTTGAGACTCACATAATATACTTTCTGTTATATTCGTATGATTCCTATACCGGTTCACCTGGTCCTTAAAGATTAAATATTGGTTCCTTGAAAATTTCAGGATTCTGGATCTATCTATGATCTCTGTCAAATCAAATTTGGATCATACAGTATATTTCTCTTTATATTGTTGATTCGGTTCATTAAGGAGATTTGATCGGTTCAAGGGGCTCTCAATCGGTTCTTCACAAGTATAGATTGGTTCCTGGATAATTTCAGCATCCTGAATCTATATGTGATAATAGTTTCTCCAGGCTCAATAGCGATATATGTGGGTTCTTCGCTCATTATCAATGTCAAAGAAGGTTCGGATCCTACCTCCACTACTGTCACCATGTCTATTGTAGATTTGCCCCCACTCCTCCTTAATATCTTCTCCAACATTGGTAATGGTGCAAACCTTTCCCCTACTCTCTCACTTACTACGGGTAACTCTTCTTGATTCTTTGATTATGCTTGTCGCAATCATATGACATCTGATCCCCATATTTTTTCAACCAAACTTTTCGCTATGAATATCCCTAGTATTCATACTGCTGATAGTTCTCAAATGCGTGTTATTCATACCGGTCAGGTTTCTACTTTCCATCTTTTTGTTCCTGACACGTATTTGATTCTAAAACTCACCTTAAATCTCTTGTCTGTTGGGTAACTTTATGAATTTGAATTTGAAGTCATATTTTTTAATAGTGGTTATTGTGTGCAAGATCCTCGGACATGAGAAACTCTTGGGACTAGTCGTAAGATTGGACGCATATTTGAACTTACTAGTTTGCACTTTCCATCTCCAACTCCATCACCACTACAACCCCAAGTCCCTTCATCAACCTGTGCAACCTCACTACCACTACCGGTATCCTCATCCTTATCCCTACAACCACTAACTGATCTCTTATTATCCCAAATGCAGCATGCTCGGTTAGGCCACACTTCATCTAGCTGACTCAAATCTCTTATCTCTAATGGTCAGTTAGGTTCAGTTCAACATGAGTCCTTCAAATACATTCATTATCAACTTGCCAAAAAACCAGCACTACCTTTCAAAGAGTATCAGAGTATTTTCCTTGCACCATTTGATCTAATTTATCCTGATATTTAGGGGCTTTCTCCTCATGCCTCGATAGGTGACCTTCGTTACTTTATTATTTTTGTAGCTGACTACTCTCGATATATATTGTTGTTTCTTATGGAACATCAATTCGAACTATTCAAATATATTCTGAGTTTTCTTCTATGGTTCAAACCCAATTTTCGAGAAATATCAAAGTTTTTCACTCAAATAATGCAACAGAATACAAGGATCTTGTTTTTTTAACCTACTTCGCAAAAATGGCACGCTCTCCTATCGCTTGTGTCCTAATACATCCCAACAAAATGGACAAGCCGAATGCAAACATAGACATATTCTTGACATAGTTCGTGCTCTCCTAATTTCTTCATCATGTCCTGAGCATTTTTGGGGTGAATTTGCCTTCACAGTCGTCTACACAATAAACCGTGTCCCTTCCACTAGAATCCAAAACCAGTCTCCATTTGAACACCTTTTCTGTAAAACTCCTGATTAGTCTGAACTCAGAGTCTTTGGTTACACATGTTTTGTTTTTCTCAAACCACATGACCCCCAACAAACTAGAACAAAAGGCTCGCCTGTGCTATTTTCTTGGATATGACATCAAACATAAAGGGTATCGGTATTAGGATCCCATTTCTAAAACCCTTCGTATCTCACGACATGTTATTTTTTGGGAACATCAAATGATTTTTTTCCTTACGGTCATTTGACACATCAACCCTCACCAACTCCAGATTTTTAACTGATCCATCCATTAAATTATTTCCAGATGATACAATTCAAGGTACTGTTGAGTCCACTTTAGCACCACTTGTTGCGCCCAGCCCTACACCTTATGCTGAGTCTCCCCAGACCCACCAGCTGAACCCACTTTAGAATCACCAGCTGATCTCACTTCTCCATCTTGAACGATCATGCCTGAGACTTCTCCTGTGACCGATGATTCTATATCAACTGCCTTTGAGACCCACATTCCAGAACACCTTCGCCGCTCTACCATGGTACCTCATCGTCCACATTACCTTACTGATTTTCATTGTTTTTCCACTATACTTCATCTACATGAGCCTTAATCTTATAAGGAAGCTGGTACTAATCCTCTTTTGCAGAAAGTAATGGACGAAGAACTTCAGACCCTCGCTAAAACTCATACTTATGATATTGTTGATCTATCCCCTAGAAAAAGTCCTATTGGGTGTTTAAAATCAAGACGCTCTCTGATGGCTCTGTTGAACGATATAAATCCTGACTTGTTGCTAAAGGATTTGCTCAGGAATGTGGCATTGACTATGAAGAGACATTTGCTCCAATAACGAGGCTAACATATGCCCGTAAACTTCTTGTCGTCGCCGCCATTCGAAAATGGACTCTCTTTCAAATGGATATAAAAAATGCAATTCTCAATGGTGATCTTCTTGAAGAAATCTATACGCATACACCTCCCGACCTGGTTGCCCCTAGAAATAACGTTTGTCGCCTTCGTCGTGCCCTATATGGTTTGAAACAAGCTCCACGTGCCTGGCTTGCTAAATTCAGCACTACTATTCATCGTTTTGGGTTCACACCTAGTTCTCATGATTCGGCTTTGTTTATTCGTCATACGGCCAATGATATTATCCTTCTTTTGTTGTATGTGGATGATATGGTTATTACTAGAGATGATCTACATGGCATTTTCGAACTCAAAAAGTTTCTCAGTGGCCAGTTCAAGATGAATGATCTTGGCGTGCTCACCTATTTTCTTGGCCTCGAAGTCTCATCTCATTCTGATGGATATTTTCTCTCTCAGACCAAATATGTCTCAGATCTTCTTTCCATGGCTGGGGTCACTGACTCAACCACTGTCACTACTCTTCTCGAGCCGAACGTCAGATTTACCCCACTCGATGGTTCACCTCTTCAGGATGTCACTCTATATCGCAACTAGTTAGAAGTCTTATATATCTTACTGTCACTCGCCCTAACATTACCTATGTCGTTCATCAAGTCAGTCAGTTCTTGTCTGCTACTCGGACCACTCATTACTTGGTTGTTCTTCGCATTCTTCAGTATGTCAAGGGTACTTTATTTCATGGGATTCATTTCTCAACCCAGTCTGCTCCAGTCTTACAAGTTTATTCTGATGCCAATTGGACCGGAGACCCCACCGACAGACGTTCAACCATTGGTTACTGTTTTTTTTGGCAATTCTCTCATTTCCTGGCGTAGTAAGAAACAAATTTTGGTTGCTCACTCCAGTACTAAAGCTGAATATCATGCTATGGCTGATACAACTCAAGAGCTTCTCTAGCTTCGATGGCTACTAGCTAACATGAGTATTTCTTCTCTTGCAACTACTATCCTACATTGTGACAACAGGAGTGCTATTCAGATCGCTCACAATGATATATTTCATGAGCGTACAAAACACATCGAGACTAATTGTCACTTTACCCGTCATCACATTCTCCATAATACGGTTTGTCTAGAATCTATTAGTTCAGTTGATTAGACAACAAACATTTTCACTAAGACTCGTCCATCCGGACATTTTCACTCTTTGATTTCCAAACTCAAGTTCACCTCCCATTTACCGCCTTGAGTTTAAGGGGAAATGTTAATGTAATAATGGGTTTAGCCCACTTGACCCATAGGGCAAAACCCTAACCCCACTTCCCCCTATAAATACTCATGTATAGTTTCTATTCTGAATATTCTTAATACATATAACTTTGTATTTTTTTCTCAATATATTAATACATGATTCATTTCCCACTTCTCAATTATCTTAACACATACACTGCAAAAGTTTCGAAAACCAATGACAGAAGGTCAAGCGATTGATGGATAGTGCCAACGACCAACGATGAACACCCTAACTGAGAGCATTTGACCGTGATAAAGAGAGCATTGACCATAAAATTAAAAAATAAAACAAAATATAATTAATAGATTTTTATATAATTTAAAATTAAGATAAAATAAAATAAATCATGAATTAGACCACGATGGCTAATTATATTTTTTTCTCCTAAAATGGAAGCTACTCTGGCATGAATCACGCAAGTGCCCCACTTTTCAGCAGCCGTGGCCCACATCATCAATTGATTATTATTATTATTTTTTTATAATTTTTATTAATTTTCTTAAAAATAATTAATAAGAAAAAAATTATAGAATTTGAACTTCTAAAAATATCTATAGTTAGACACTTTGATCGCAATTTTGTAATTCTTTTTTAAATTTTTAAATTTTCATGTTCTTTAGCTAAATTATAAAAACACCTTTAAAAATTGAAACATATTTATATTTTTTTTCCTAACTTTTCATATTTGTATATTACTCTAAAATATATATTGTTTTAACTCCTTAATATTTCATGTTAGCCAAAAATATATCATTTTTAGTCTAATTGATTAATCTTATCTGTTAATAATAAAAATTTTAACAAAATAACTACACTTTTTATTCCTAATTTTAATAAAATAACTCTACTTTTTATTCTTATAGTTTATATTATATTTTTTATTAATTTTTTAATTGAAAGAAATTTAAATTGACATTCCAATTAACCACCTCAATTTTTAAATTACATAAATTATTATTTTACTCTTAAAATTTGAGCATTGATCTTTACTCTTAATATTTTCTAACATTTTAATATTCATATATTCAAAAATGAACAATTCTCTCCAACTACGTGTTTAATTTTCCAAAAAAAAAAAAAAAAAAAAGATTTTACCCTTAAAATTTGATTTAGTCACATTTTAGTTCTTAATATTTAATATTTTTTATTTTCTATTAATTTATATTCTATAATAGAAAAAAAAACATTAAAAATAAAAACTAAAAAAATAAATCAAAACATAGAAAATAGACAAAAAAAAAATCATAGTGGAAAAAAAAATAATAAAATACAAAAATAAGAAATCAAATATCAAAAATAACAAAAGAAAAATAGAACTATAAATTAAAAATGAATAACAAAAATAAAACACAACCCAAAAACCGAAATATATAAAGTAAAAAATTAAAAGACACTAAAAAATGAAGTATCTGAAGTGAAGTGAAGTGAAGAAGGAATAATTGAATATTGAATTTGAATTTGAATTTTTCTTTATTTCATTATTTTGATTCACTCATGTTGTAATTTATCAATAAAATGACATACCTATAAATGATAATGGCAATAAGAATTCAAGACAGGTTTATACTACTTACTTTCTTTATCATTTTACTCAAAACCAGAAACCTCCCGTCTTTTGAAAAATACCGGTCACTCCTTATGACAAATTTTTTCCTTGAAAAATTGAAAAAAAAAACATAAATGTCTTTAAAAAAATATTTTTTTATTCTTTTATTTTTGTAAAAATTTACTAATACCCCTATTTTAAAAATGTACTTTTTATGCCAATTTTTTTCAACAATTACATTTACCCTCACCTCCACCCACCCTCCTGCCTCCGCCATCCCCCACCCCATCCACTGCAGCCGCTCTTCCTTCTCCTCCTCTCTCTGTCTCTCTCTCTCTCTCTTTCTCCTTCTCTCTTCTGAAACAGTCAATTAAAAAATTATAGAACAACATTTGCCTGATTAATTCGATTTGTCAAATATTTTTTTGGGTAATAATATAACAGAGCTCAATCAAGTGGATGAAGTGGAGGAATTACTCGAGATTTTGCTGATGAAACTAGGAACAGAGCAAGTAATCGGGTTCTAAATCTCTCGGAGTACTTGCTGGCAGCGGGTAAACCGAGTAGTCCTCCTCCATTTCTCTCTCTCTCTGTAGATCTGCTGCGATCGATTGGAGAAAGAGAGGAGAAGAAGGAAGGACGAGGAAGGATCAAGAAGAAGCAATAGGAAGGAACAAGGAAATTTTAGCGGAGGTCCGGCGGATTGTGGTGTTTGTTCCAACGGTGTTTTCCTCTTCTAGGGAAAGATTTTTCTTCTCCGAGTGTGCCGATCTGCATGCCAGAGCACAGACCAGACTGGATCTGTGCTTCGACGCACAGATGCAGCGAGAGAGAAAGAGAGAGAAGAAAGAAAAAGTTCGGCGAGGACTGAACTACCTTTTTTTTCTAATTTAATTTGTTATTTTGTCAGAAAGAATGGGGTTCAAAATATATATATATATATATATATATATATATATATATATATATATATATATATATATATTTAAATATGGATGTTAGCGTAAAAAGGTAAATAAGAAATATATATATAAAGAGATGTTTATATATTTTTTTAATTATTTAATTATTTTTAAATGGTTAAAGGTGAAGTTATCATTACACTAAAAAATTCAATAATTTTTTATTTACAGGAGTACTAAGTAGTCTTAACCAAAAAATAATAACGGGTTGACTAATATTTAATAAATGATAGAGAATTTTTTTTATTAATAAAAAAAGATAAGGGATATAAATGGTAAATACCCAAATTCAAGACCTATCAATCCATAAGAAGAAAAAATGAAATTGGAGTGAATTAGAAGTTTAAAACCTTTTGAATGTGAATTGTGATATCTAATTTTGTGTTTATTATTATCTCCAAATTTGTATTTATTATTATCTTTTTTTAGTATTGTTTAGTTAGGAAAAAAAAAATAAAAGGAGAAAAAATAATTTAGTTTAATGTCATTTATTATTTTATCCTTGAACGCGCCCCGATTTTTCAGAGAAAATAAAAAAAAATAGATATATGCTTGGCGCTGGTAAAATGAGAAGGGTTTTTAAAAACGTCGATTTTTTCATTAAAATATACTTAAGCCTGTTTTAGAAAAAAGGAGTCGCCACCTAGCATTGGGTTTAAATGATGTGCTAGGTCACCATATTTTTCTTTTTAAAAACAATTTAAAAAAAATGACTTAAGTAAAAATTTGACTCCAAAATAACATGGTCTGACCAGAGATTCGTTTAAAGAGTTCGGGGGTCAGTTACGCTCGGGGAAGGTGTCAAGCACCCCAAGATGCCCATCCAAAGACGGTACCTTATCTGATTAAGTCCAATTAAAATTTTAAATCCAAATATTTTTATTTTATTTTGAGATCCTCCTCATATACACACACATACACATACACACACATTTAGGGAAGTAATCTCCCTTCTAAACCTAGACCGTTCTGATGGAAGGCTAGGCATTTTCCACCTCATCTTGTTAGCACATTATATTTAACACAAGTTAAAGAAACACACGCACGCACACACTTACACGCATCGAGTGGATTAATTCCCTTCTAAACCTAAACCGTTCCAATGGAAGGTTGAGAATTTTCCACCTTATCTTGTCAGCACATTATATTTAATATGAGTTAAAGAAACACACGCTCACACACGCACGCACACATCGAGGGGAGTAATTCCCTTCTAAATTTAAACCGTTCAAATTGAAGGTTGGGAATTTTTCACCTTATCTTGTCAGCACATTATATTTAATACGAGTTAAAGAAACACACGCACACGCACGCACGCACACATCGAGGGGAGTAATTCCCTTCTAAATTTAAACCGTTCAAATGGAAGGTTGGGAATTTTTCACCTTACCTTGTTAGCATATTATATTTAATACAAATTAAATAAAACACACGCACACACGCATCGAGGGGAGTAATTCCCTTCTAATTTTAAACCGTTCAAATGGAAGGTTGAGAATTTTCCACCTTATCTTGTTAGCACATTATATTTAATACAAATTAAATAAAACACACGCACACACGCATCGAGAGGAGTAATTCCCTTCTAAATTTAAACCGTTCAAATGGAAGGTTGAGAATTTTTCACCTTATCTTGTTAGTACATTATATTTAATACAAATTAAATAAAACACACGCACGAACACACACACACACACACACACACACACACACACACACACTTCGAGGAGAGTAATTCCCTTCTAAATTTAAACCGTTCAAATTGAAGGTTGAGAATTTTCCACCTTATCTTGTCAGCACATTATATTTAATACAAATTAAATAAAACACACACACACACACACACACACACACGCACGCACACTCCTCAAGGGGAGTAATTTCATTCTAAACTTAAACCGTTCCAATAGAAGGTCAGAAGTTTTTCACCTCGTATTGTTAGCGCATTATATTTAATACAAATTAAATAAAACACACGCACACACACACACGCATCGAGGGGAGTCATTCCCTTCTAAACTTAAACCGTTCCAATGGAAGGTTGAGAATTTTCCACCTCATTTTATTTACTAAAAAAAAAAAAAAAAAAAAAAAAAAAAGAAATAAATAAATAAATAATAAAAAGAAAAAAAAATCTAATTTACAAAAAAAAAAAAAAAAGATTAGTATAATAACAACTTATTTAAAAATAAGAGTAAGATTTACAACAGATGAAAATTTACCACATTCTTGGAAATTTTTTTCTTCTTCAAAATTACAATAAAATGAAAATAATATTATTTTCTTCAAAATTTCTCTCCAGATTACACCTCTCCCTCTCAAAAAAAAAATCCTCCTCCTTCTAAAAAAAAATTCTCTCCCTTCTCCAAAAAATCCTCCCCCTTGTGTTATCTGAGCCTTCTTCTATTTATAGAAAATTTTCGATGCGAAATCGTCCGAGGAAAGTAAGAAAAGGGGGTGGATGCACCGAAATTTGGTGCACCCACCCCCTTTTGGGTGCACCAATTTTGGTGCACCCAAAAAAGGGGGGTGTCTCTGCCCACCGCTGGCCGCATATGCGGCCAGCAGCGACCAGTGCATCTGGTCGCTGGTGCGGCCAGACTGGTCGCACGTGCGACCAGTTTTTGGTCGCACGTGCAACCTTTGTGCAGCCCCCCCCACCCCCGTTCAGTCCAGACCTCTTTCGTTCTCTTCTGTTTCTTGTCCATTTTGTTCCGAATTAACGCGTTTTTATTCCACTTCGAAAAATCTACAAAACCAAAAAAATAAATAAATAAATCAATTACTAATATTTAATTTATTTAAGAGATTAATAAAACTTAATTTAGCAGTATTAAACGGCACAAATACGGTACAATCAAAACAAAATAAATAGAAAAATAAAATAAAGGTAACTATAAAATAAAGTATAATTTTTTTGCGAGACGGTCAAAATGCCGTGTCTACAGCTGCCCCTCTTTGTCATGCAAGTCCCACTTGCTTGACAAAGATAAAAAAACCACGTCATTTTTATCGTCCCATTTTTTATTTTTATTTATTATTTTTTTAGTGTATTTTCCAATAATAGAACAAATAAAATAAAATGACTCATGACGAACAAGTGTACGTTTAGAGTGATAAAAAAGACTCATGACGAACAAGTGTCCATTTAGAAAAATAAAAGAATGATTCATGACGATGTTCATGATAAACAAATGTCCGTTTAGAGGATCGTTTAGAGTGATAAAAAAATTTAACTCGTGATGATACTCATGACGAACAAGCGTCTGTTAAGATGATCATTTAGAGTAATAAAATAATTCATGACGGTACTCATGACGAACATGTGTCCATTTAGAGGATCGTTTAGAGTAATAAAAAATGACTCATGACGAACAACTTCTGTTTAGAGGATCGTTTAGAGTAATAAAATAATTCATGACGGTACTCATGACGAACATGTGTCCGTTTAGAGGATTGTTTAGAGTAATAAAAAAATGACTCATGACGATACTCATGACGAACAAGTGTCTATTTAGAGGATTGTTTAGAGTAATAAAAAATTATTCGTTTCCCAGCCCTCTTGGCCAGGGGCCTAAAGAAAGTTCAAGAGTATAAAATATGCCCCAACTTGTGACTAAGCCAGAATGAGAGAGCAAAGACATAAATATGCCCCAGCCGAACTCTCAAATGACCGAACATTTATAGATTGTCTGCGTACCTTAGTATTATGCCGAGGATCAAGTTTAGCGTAGTTTACTTTTCGCCCATTTCAGGGCAAAACGCATACCTAGACGCTCCTTTAGAGCTTTCGAACTTTCAGCAATAAAAGTTCCTAATTTGAACCGGAAGGTAAGAAGTCTTTGTGATATAGAAATCCATGCTTCCATGCCCTTTGAAATCCCTATAATTGGACAAAAAAAACATGCAGCACGAAAATTTAGTTTGAAAAACTTGTCACCCTTGACGACTCGCAATTCCGTCCCTCCCTTTTTCGTCGCAATCCCTCGTTTGATGGCGCTTGACTTTCTCAGGATAGTATCGGGAGATTTTTCGTCTCGTCCTTCCGTCAATCTTAGAGATGTACTTTCTGGAGGTTTTTTCCGGGTTGTTGGCGGGGTCTGTTTTTTGGACAACATCCCTATCAGCCTTTATTTCTCTGCACCCGCCGATTCTCACTTTCTCTTTTCTACTAGGCATTCTTAGTGCTTAGGAGAATCACATACTCCTGCTTGCTTTGTATTTTTCAAATCCTGCAAAACTGATTTAACCAAATATGGGAAGAACGTGTAAAACCTTATCCCAAACAAGTATCTTTATCACCAGATATGTTAACTGCGAGATTTCAAGCCGGATTGTCTGACAAGTATGATTTCAATGCAAATTTGAGCCATATTTGATGTTCCTTTTCACAGATTCCAACTCTTGCTCAAATCCATCAAGTTCCGAACACGAAAAAGTCTTATGGTCAATGGAAGTCAGCCGTAGTGGAAATTCCAAAAATGTCCCTAGGAGTGATCTAACTATTCCTTTTTTTTTTTTGGCGACATGGTCTCTACATTTTTCTCATAGCGCTCTTTCGAGTTTTCACCATGTTCGAGCCGTACCCTTTTTTTTTTTTTTTTTTTTTTTTTTTTTTAAGCAACAGATAATCACAAATTGAAATAAACTTACTTAGAAAAGAAGGACATTTATTAGGCAAAGTATTTCTTTACAAAATCCGAGTTTAGGGGCTCGGAAAATACATCACCATCCATTTCTTGGAGAATTAACGCTCCACCGCTCAAAGCCTTATGAACAACAAAAGGACCTTCCCAATTTGGCGCGAACTTACCCTTAGCTTCATCTTGGAAAGGGAATATTTTCTTCAATACTAACTCACCGACCTTGAAGACTCTAGGGTATACCCGTTTATCATGAGCCCTAGTAATCCTCTGTCTGTAACACTGTCCGTGGCATATCGCTGTTAGTCGCTTTTCATCGATTAAACAAAGTTGGTCCAATCGTTGTTGTACCCATTCAATTTCATCAAGCTCGGCCTCTATGAGCACTCGTAAAGATGGAATTTCCACCTCGGCCGGTATCACCGCTTCTGTGCCATAGACCAAAGAATAGGGGGTTGCCCCTGTCGAGGTCCGAACTGAGGTCCGGTAAGCCATCAAAGCATATAGCAGCATATCATCCCACTCTTTATAATTGTCAATCATCTTCCGGAGAATCTTCTTTATATTTTTGTTGGCGGCTTCCACTGCTCCATTCATTTTTGGACGGTAAGGCGCTTGAGTTTTTGTGCTCGATCTTGAACTGCTGACATATTTTCTGTATTTTTGAACCCTTCAGGTTTTTAGCATTGTCGGTTATCAATGTTTGCGGCAAACCGTATCTTGACACAATATTTTCTTTGATGAATCGAGCTACTATCTTTTGAGTCACTCGGGTTAAGAAAACAGCTTCTACCCACTTGGAAAAATAATCAATTGCCACCAGGATAAAGCGATGACCACTCAGCGCCTTAGGGGTAACTTCCCCAATAACGTCCATACCCTACATTGAGAAGGGCCATGGGGCCGCCAAGCAATGAAGGTGCGAAGGTGGGACATGGATTTGATCACCATGAATCTGACACTAATGGCATCTTCGAACAAACTGCACGCAGTCGCTTTCCATCGTTAGCCAAAAATGACCGGTCCTCAGGATTTTCTTGGCAAGCATGAAGCCGCTCATGTGAGCTCCACATATGCCACCATGGACCTCTTTCATCAACTAGATGGCCTCTTCGACTCCAACACATCTCAACAGGCCCATGTCAGGGGAGCGTTTGTATAATGTCTCCCCGCTTAGGAAGAATTGGCCTGCTAACCTCCGGAGAGTTTTCCGATCAACACTTGATGCCCCTTCTGGATACTCCTGATTTTTCACAAAGTTCTTTATGTCAT
Source organism: Eucommia ulmoides (assembly GCA_016647705.1). Taxonomy (NCBI): domain Eukaryota; kingdom Viridiplantae; phylum Streptophyta; class Magnoliopsida; order Garryales; family Eucommiaceae; genus Eucommia; species Eucommia ulmoides. The sequence continues at coordinate 9,539,502 of CM028328.1, forward strand.
GGTACCACGGGTCTTTGGCTGGCTCAGATTCAAGCTGGCAACAATGGGCCGGTCGGCGTTGAACTCGGATTACCACCGGAATGATATCATCATCCTCTCGAGTGATAGATATCATAAATGCTAAGGTAGCTAAGGCATCGGCGAAGTCATTTTTGAGCCTCGGTATGCTTTCAAATTCTATCATCGTAAATTGCTCGTACAACTGCAGGAGGTGATTGTTAGAGGCTATCAAGGTCGGATCTCTCGTGGCATACTTATCCGTCACCTGATTGATTATCAGTTCAGAATCTCCGAACACTAGTAATTCTTTGATTTTCATATCGACAGCCAGCTGGAGTCCCAGAATACAGGCTTCGTACTCAACTCGATTATTTGTGCTCTGGAACTTCAACTTGGAAGCCACTGGATAATGCTGTTTGCCTGGAAAAACTAGAACGGCTCCGATTCCAGCCCCTCGAGAGTTCACTGCTCCATCAAAATATATTTTCCAAACTGTTTCCTCATTTTCTTCATCCACCGCATGAATCGACTCGTCAGGGAATAGCATCTCAAGAGGCTGGTTATCCGTTTGAGCTGGACAATAAGCCAACTGATCTGCTATTGCCTGACCCTTCACTGACTTTTAGGTCTTGTAGATGATATCGAACTCTGTCAGCAGTATCTGCCATTTTGCAACTTTTCCTGACAGAATCGGCTTCTCGAAGATGTACTTTAAGAGATCCATCCTGGCTATCAAGTAGGTAGTCAGTGGGAGCATATAATGGCGCAGTCTTTGAGCAGACCAAGCTAATGCACAACAGGTCCTCTCCAGCAAGGTATAATTTTTCTTATACTTCGTGAAGCGCTTGCTGAGATAGTAGATGGCTTGCTCATTCTTTCCAGATTTATCAAGTTGCCCAAGAATAGCTCCCATGGAGGAGTCGAGAACTGACAAATATAGTAATAACAAAACTTTTTCCCAAGGCGGCACTAGAACGGGAGGGTTCGTTAGATAGACTTTAATTTTTTCCAAGGCATTCTGGCAATCTGCATTCCATCTCCCGTCACTTTCTTTTCGAAGTAGCTTGAAGATTGGCTCACAAGTGGCAGTGAGTTGGAAGATGAATCGGGTTATGAAATTTAATCGCCCCTGAAAACCTCGGATCTCTTTCTCATTTCTCGGTGGTGGCATCTCACGAATGGTCTTTGTCTTTGCAGGATCAATCTCGATTCCATGGCGATTTACCATGAAACCAAGAAGTTTTCCGGAAGCCACCCCAAACGCGCATTTTGCTGGATTGAGCTTGAGCTGGTACTTTCGAAGTCTGTCGAACATCTTTTTCAAATGGCATAGATGATCCTCGTTCCCCTGAGATTTAACGATCATGTCATCTACATATACCTCCATCTCCTTGTGCATCATATCATTAAAGAGGGTCGTCATTGCTCTTTGGTATGTTGCCCCGGCATTTTTGAGACCGAAAGGCATCGCCCTATAGCAAAAGACTCCCCATGGTGTAGTGAAGGCTGTCTTTTCTCGATCTTTCTCATCTATCAGAATCTGATTATAGCCAGAGAATCCATCGATGAAAGAATAGAGCTTTCGCCCCGCAGTATTGTTGATGATGATGTGAATGTTTGGCAGTGGGAAATCATCTTTTGGACTTGCCCGGTTAAGGTCACGATAATCCACGCAGACTCTGATTTTTTCCGAGGACTTTGGCACGGGAACGACATTTGAGAGCCATTCACTGTAGTTACAGACTTCAATAATTCGGGCATTGAATTGCTTCACGATCTCCTCCTTGACCTCGAGGCTGACAGCAGGCCTCAGCTTCCTCAACTTTTGTTTGACTGGTACACTCCCTGGCTTTAGCGGCAGCTTATGGGCCACGATACTCTTGTCCAATTCTACCATGTCATCATAGGACCAGGCAAAGATATCTTGGTAGGAAATTAAGAGCGTTGTCAACTCTTTCTTTTCCAGAGTCATGAGGGCTGATCCAATTTTTACTTCCTTCAACTCTTCCGAGGTCCCCAAGTTTATCAACTCGGTCTCATCGTTACTGGGAATCGACTTGTTCTCGAACTCCGTGAAAGTTTTTCGGATCTCACCATCGTCTGGCTGGCAAGAGTCATCTTCTGTTTCCACTCCCATCGGGTTATGGTCTAGTTCTGCATTGAAATCATACTTATCGCACTCTAGCTCAGTTATATTGCATGCATCATACACGGGTAATTTAGGCATCTTGAAAACATAAAATTTAAACATTTAAACCATATGTCGGATAAAACAGAATTGCATTCATTAAATATAAAAAACCATTACAAAGCAAAATCCTTTTCCATCTAGAAGGCAAGGTGGATGGAGGGATGACCAACAGAAAATCTCCCTAAGTTTACCGAAACGCCTGGCGAATTAGGAGAGAACAAGAATCCCAATTCTGCAACTTTTCTTTTCCCTTGGTTCGAATACCAGACCCATGACTTGGCCCTGCCTCATCTCTCATGATTACATTCATAGCTTCCTTGATCATTACTCTCTCAGGGTGCAACTTGAATCCTGCGGTCTCCTTCCCTTTGTTGATGGTTTCTGCTGGATAGGGGAAAGTGACCCGGATATGCAGAATTTCCATTGGCTGGTTGTCTGGGGATCCATCCCTCTTCTTCCGGAAGAACTTCGCCCTGTTTGCTTTTGTCGGCTCGTATCCCAATCCGAATCTCCCCCTCTTCTCCTTAACTTTTATCGGTTCTGTAATTTCGTCTAGATTCTTGCCTAAACCTTTCCCGGGAATGCAACCCCGAGACTTCATTTCTTTAGCAACGAAGGCCACAATATTAGACAGTGATGGTGTCATCTCGTGTCCTCCTTCCTTCACAAAGGTAGCATTCGCGACGTCGAACACGTGATAGGAGGCTTCAACTTCTCCTTCTCTTTTCCGTCATCTGTTAACGGGACATGCCGACTTATCGCTTGATGGAAAGGTATGATATCTGAATCAGCCCTGATCACGTACAGTGTGTCATCAATGATAAACTTGATCTTCTGATGTAGAGATGAAGGCACTGCCCCAGCGTTATGGATCCACGGCCTCCCTAACAACAGGTTGTACGAAACAGGTATGTCGAGCATTTGGAACTTCGCATTGAACTGTATTGGACCAATTTCAATTGGCAGGTCAATCTCTCCAACGCTATCTCTCTTAGCCCCATCGAATGCTCGGATAATCGTCTTAGACGATCGAACCTGTGATAGATCTATCCCCATTTTTTCCAGGATCAACAAAGGACAGATAATTAGTGCCGATCCATTGTCAATCAGCACCCGAGCTATGAACATTCCATGGCTTTCGACTGTGATATTCAAAGGCTTGTTGTGACCTGTTCCATCATCGTCCATCTCGTCATCTGTGAAAGTGATGGTGTTAGATCCTAGGACCTGCTCGACCAGAGTGACAAACTTTTCCGGAGAGATCGTGCTAGGCAAGTGGGCTTCATTTAGGACTTTCAGCAGTGCCTGTCTGTGTACTTCTGAGGATAGGAGTAGTGAAAGCATCGAGATTTGCGCCGGTGCTTTGCTGAGTTGCTCCACTATCTTGTATTCTGAATTCTTCATTGCCTTTAGGAAGTCGTGAGCCTCCGGTTCTGACACCGGCTTTTTCAGAGCCCCTCTTGGTTCCTTCATAGGAATCCTGATCAAATCCTGTGGTGTATACACCCTTCCAAACCGAGTGATTCCACTGGTTTCTCCTACTAAGATTGGCAATTCTTCTCCTTCTCCTGTTTTAGCGACGATCTCATAATTCCATGGAACCTTATTGAGATTTTCCACCATCTTTTGGATTGGAAAAGACAAAACTAGAGATTTTTTCAGTTTTTGGGCTACCCTTTCTAGATGTAATTCGAACCCTCCGTAGAGAACCTCCGGGTGTAAACAAACACCACCGATATCGATCACATAAACCTCTTCCTCGATCTCCTCTGTGAAAATTAGATTGACGCCACTTCCTGAGGAGGCGTGTTCAGGCAACGGATTTTGCTGACAATTAGGCGTACCGGCCTCAGGTGTTTTAGGAAACGTGATGGCTCCGGTCCATATAAACTCCCGAATTTTATCTTTCAGCTGAAAGCATTGCTCAGTCACATGTCCTCTGGTTCCCGAGTGGTATTCACAGAAAGTATTTGAAGAAGTTGTTTTACTCCCAGGTTTAACTTCGTAGAATGGAAGGGGTGTCAGTATCCCCTGCTTCAAACAATTCCGGTACAACTCGGTGATCGAGACCGGAAGGTCTTGTAGCTCTCTGTTGTCGTTCTGGAAATTTCCCCCAGTAGCATGAGGAAGAAGGCCTTGGTGGTATTGGGTTCCTGACCTTGGAGTGCGGTTAGGAATTTGAGGTGGGGTGTTCGGGTGTGGTTGATAGGTATGGTAAGGGGGTGTTGGGTAGGCTTGAAGATAATATTGGAGAATATGGTTTTGATAAGGGGGAGGTATATTTTGGTAATAGCAGGGGCGGCTTTGGGAATAGGGTTGGTTTTGAGGATAATTTTGGTTTTGGCGATTTTGAGGAGGGTAGTTGTAATATTGGTTGTTCTGGTTCGAGTAGTTTTGGGGACAAGAAGCTTGGGAGTAGTTCTGGTAATGGGTTTGCCGAGGGGAAACGACAACAGCTACTTCATTTTCTTTCATCTTTGGCGGGGCTGACCTTTTCGTCAGATTGGATTAGGCTCCTTCAATTTTTCCGCTCCTTATTCCTTCTTCCGTCACCTCGGCCTGTTTGATCGCATCGCCGAAAGAAACCACTGCTATGCTTGAGAGATCTCGATAGAACGGCAGTGACTGAATTGACTTGAATATCTCTAATTGAGCCTCCTCGCTCAGCTTAGGGACAACTTTGGCAGCCTCTTCCCTCCAACGGGCAGTATACCTCCAGAAACTTTCGTCTTTATTTTTCAGTATCTGGTAAAGGGTATTGCGGTCCGGTGCGGCATCCCTATTGTACACATATTGCTCACAGAAGGCCTCTACCAAATCTTCAAATGTTTTAATCTGTGATAGCTCCAGGGTCATGTACCAGTTGAGAGCCGGTCCTTTCAACGATCTCCGAAACATCTTTAGGCAAAGGTCTTCGTTCCGAGCATGAATTCCTAACTCCTCTTTGTAAACGCTGACATGCCATTCTGGAGGGCCAGTGCCATCATATTTTGTGAACTCCGGAACTACGAAATTTTTCCGGTACACAATCCCGGGTGGTGCTGACAACTCCTTGTACATCGTTTTCCTGGACGGCTTCTCATTTTGCCATTCTTCCATAGTTTTCTCTAATTTCTCCATTTTCAGAAGCCAAGCCTGTAGAGGGCCATTCTCTTCTTTGTTTTCAGTTTCAATGGCCGGGGTCGATTGGCTATCATTTGAATTGTTTGGTGGAGCAATGACCCTCTCCAGGTAAATGAGGACCTGCGGTACGGTGGGGGCCGAGCCCTCTGGCGAGGCCTGATAGACATGCCCCTGGATGGGATATGCCGGAGCTCCATAGGCGAAAGGATGAGGGCCCATCTGAGGTCCATAGTAGACCGATACTGCAAAGTTCGGGCCGACGTGGTTCGGATTCGGCCCTGAGTTCTCCATCCCAATACTTGCAGGGTTTCCATTTGGGGATTCGGTCACAGGAGTCCCGTTGGACGGAGGAATAGGCACTTCTTGAGGTCGGCTAAGTTCGTTGATCCTTTCCATCAACCTGTTAATAGTTTCCTGCATCTGAGCCATCTAGGTCGTTCGGGGAGATTCGAGATTGCTTTCTGATGTCATCTTAGAATGAGTCTGTGCTCAACTGCGTGTAAAGATCGGACTTCGAAAGGGGGGAACTGGATTTGCTTTTCTGGGACCAATTTTCTTTATCTTGTCCTTTTCTTCTTCACCTACAAAAAAAAAATCCTTTTTTTAGTTCACGTGGGTCTTAGGTAGTCTTAAAGCCCATTCGAGTTCGAAAATTTCAATTTCTATAACGACCAATTAAAACAAATGATGGCACATGAAAAATCTTTTTTTTTTTTTTTTTTTTTTAGGACTTCCCAAGACGTCATAAATCCATCAAGTACAAAAAATCTATTTTTCGTCTTGTATCATAGAATCCTGAGGGGATAATATGGATACAATACAACTTTGCTTTTGTCAGAGGATTTACAACGATATAAGAGCCTGAGAGAAAATAAGGAAAAGAAGAAAAAAAATATATAAAAAATAAAAAATAAATGATAAAAAAATAAATAAATAAAAAATCACAATTTATTTACTGAATCGAGGGAAAATAAAATAAAATAAAATTTAACATTTGGACTTTAGATTAGTTGGAAATATCCAGACATATTGGGCTCGACCTTCTAAAGACTCCCCAGCGGAGTCGCCAGCTGAACGCGCCCCGATTTTCCAGAGAAAATAAAAAAAAATAGATATATGCTTGGCGCTGGTAAAATGAGAAGGGTTTTTAAAAACGTCGATTTTCTCATTAAAATATACTTAAGCCTGTTTTAGAAAAAATGAGTCGCCACCTAGCATTGGGTTTAAATGATGTGCTAGGTCACCATATTTTTCTTTTTTGAAAACAATTTAAAAAAAATGGCTTAAGTAAAAATTTGACTCCAAAATAACATGGTCTGACCAGAGATTCGTTTAAAGAGTTCGGGGGTCAGTTACGCTCGGGGAAGGTGTCAAGCACCCCAAGACGCCCGTCTAAAGACGGTACCTTATCCGATTAAGTCCAATTAAAATTTTAAATCCGAATGTTTTTATTTTATTTTGAGATCCTCCTCATATACACACACATACACATACACACACATTGAGGGAAGTAATCTCCCTTCTAAACCTAGACCGTTCTGATGGAAGGCTGGGAATTTTTCACCTCATCTTGTTAGCACATTATATTTAACACAAGTTAAAGAAACACACGCACGCACACACTCACACGCATCGAGGGAAGTAATTCTCTTCTAAACCTAAATCGTTCCAATGGAAGGTTGGGAATTTTCCACCTTATCTTGTCAGCACATTATATTTAATATGAGTTAAAGAAACACACGCTCACACACGCACGCACACATCGAGGGGAGTAATTCCCTTCTAAATTTAAACCGTTCGAATTGAAGGTTGGGAATTTTTCACCTTATCTTGTCAGCACATTATATTTAATACGAGTTAAAGAAACGCACGCATACACACGCACGCACACATCGAGGGGAGTAATTCCCTTCTAAATTTAAACCGTTCAAATGAAAGGTTGGGAATTTTCCACCTTACCTTGTTAGCACATTATATTTAATACAAATTAAATAAAACACACGCACACACGCATCGAGGGGAGTAATTCCCTTCTAAATTTAAACCGTTCAAATGGAAGGTTGGGAATTTTCCACCTTATCTTGTTAGCACATTATATTTAATACAAATTAAATAAAACACACGCACACACGCATCAAGGGGAGTAATTTCCTTCTAAATTTAAACCGTTCAAATGGAAGGTTGAGAATTTTTCACCTTATCTTGTTAGCACATTATATTTAATACAAATTAAATAAAACACACACGCACACACACACACACACTTCGAGGGGAGTAATTCCCTTCTAAATTTAAACCGTTCAAATTGAAGGTTGGGAATTTTTCACTTTATCTTGTCAGCACATTATATTTAATACAAATTAAATAAAACACACGCACACACACGCGCACACACACACACACACACGCACGCACACTCCTCAAGGGGAGTAATTTCATTCTAAATTTAAACCGTTCCAATGGAAGGTCAGAAGTTTTCCACCTCGTATTGTTAGCGCATTATATTTAATACAAATTAAATAAAACACACGCACACACATGCACACACACACACGCATTGAGGGGAGTAATTCCCTTCTAAACTTAAACCGTTCCAATGGAAGGTTGAGAATTTTTCACCTCGTTTTATTTACTCAAAAAAAATAAATAAATAAAAAATAAATAAATAAATAAATAATAAAAAGAAAAAAAAATCTAATTTACGAAAAAAAAAAAAAAAAGATTAGTATAATAACAACTTATTTAAAAATAAGAGTAAGATTTACAACATATGAAAATTTACCACCTTCTTGAAGATTTTTTCTTCTTTAAAATTATAATAAAATGAAAATAATATTATTTTCTTCAAAATTTCTCTCCAAATTTCACCTCTCCCTCTCAAAAAAAAAAATCCTCCTCCTTTTAAAAAAAAAATTCTCTCCCTTCTCCAAAAAATCCTCCCCCTTGTATTGTCCGAGCCTTCTTCTATTTATAGGAAATTTTCGATGCGAAATCGTCCGAGGAAAGTAAGAAAAGAGGGTGGGTGCACCGAAATTTGGTGCACCCACCCCCTTTTGGGTGCACCAAAATTTGGTGCACCCAAAAAAGGGGGTGGGCAGAGAGCATGCTGGTCGCACCAGCAACCAGTGCATCTGGTCGCTGGTGCGGCCAGACTGGTCGCACGTGCGACCAGTTTTTGGTCGCACGTGCGACCTTTGTGCAACCCCCCCACCCCCGTTCGGTCCAGACCTCTCTTATTCCCATCTGTTTCTTGTCCATTTTGTTCCGAATTAACGCGTTTTTATTCCACTTCGAAAAATCTACAAAACCAAAAAAATAAAAAAATAAATCAATTACTAATATTTAATTTACTTAAGAGATTAATAAAACTTAATTTAGCAGTATTAAACCGCACAAATACGGTACAATCAAAACAAAATAAATAAAAAAATAAAATAAAGGTAACTATAAAATAAAGTATAATTTTTGTGCGAGGCGGTCAAAATGCCGTGTCTACAATCCGCATATATTATAAAAATAAATTAAAAAATTATATTATTTAGAGTATAATTGTAATTTTATTCAATTTTTCATAATTTTCTTCCACTTTTCATATTTGTGAGAAAAAGAATTATCTCGAAAATTATATTTTTTATTTTTTATTACTCTCATTTTTCATTTAATCAAATAAGATTTTTTTATTTTATTTTCTTTTTCATTCGTTACCCACCAATAGGGCTGTAAACCAACCGAACTGTTCATGAACAGTTCGGACTCGATTTGAAAAAAGCTCGTTCGAACTTGTTTATTAAAATAAACGAACTGAGCTCGAGTTCCAAAAAATGTTCGTCTAATAAACAAGCCGAGCCGAGTTTATTCGCGAGCTACTAGTTTTTTGTTCGCGAACAGAAAATACTATTTAACTAATATATAAATATTTTATTTTTTAGGGACTAAAATGTAAATATATTATTTTTTAGGGTTTGAATCTTTGATCTCCACTAAGGGCATGTTTGATAAAAAAAAAAAAATTAAGTGTTTAAAACTGATTATATTAAGTACTTAATTTACATATTTTTAGGTTAATTTCAACTTTTAATTTTAATATAATTTTTTTTTAAATGGCACCCTAATTTTATTGTTTTGTTCTTAATTTTTATTTTTTTTCACATTATCTTGATTCAAAAGTAATTATGTAAATTAAACAATTTTTAGCATACAAATTTTGTACTTATCAAACAAATAAAAAAAATCCAGCACTTAAATTTTTAGCACAATTTTATCAAACAATCTTCTTAAATTTTTAGCACTTAAAATTTCAGCACATAATTTTCAACACTTAAAAATTAAGTTGTTATCAAACAAACCGTAATTCTCTTTATCTTTAAGACTTTCATTCTCTCACTAAACAGCCGCCCCAACTCCCGAGGCCTAATCTCTCCAATTCCTAAAAATCTCAACTCTCTCCTTCATCCATGCCGCTGCCGCAGTGCTCCCTAGAGCCTGAGTGCTTGACGCCTTTGATTAGCTGCTGCATGTCGCAAGCCAACAAAACGACGATGCGGCAAGCCAACACAAACACTTTTCAAGTCTATGCGAACCACCACGCCGCAAGCCAACACAAATATCACAGATCCCCTGCAAACCACCACTGCCTTGATGTGGCGACGTCGCGAGCACTTCTGCGAGATTAATTCTCTCTCTCTCTCTCTCGATTGAACTCGAACTCGTTTGGTTTGTTGAGTTTTCGAACTCGTTTGGTTTATTCGATCCAAAACGGAGCTCGAGCTCGAGCTCGACTTGGGCTCGTTTTGGGTTTATCGAGCCAAGTCGAGCTCGAGCTCGAACTCATATATTACTGGGCGAGCCGAGCTCGAACACTGACTTGGGAGCTCGGCTCGTTTAATTTTAAAAATAAATAAACGAGTTTGTACATGAGATACGGCTCGTTTACAGCCTACCCACCAAACCAAAGGCACATGGCTAAAACAAACGCCACTAATTATTACGTGGTGACGAGACAGGACATGCAGAAGACACTAACGAAGAAATGGGCTTTAAAAGGTGAAGATGGGCCTGCCATATTGGCCCAACTGGGCCGACAACCTTAATTACGTCTCTCACTTTTCCCTACACAACCTTAATTATGTCTCTCACTTTTCCCAGCACGCCACACTTATCTCACCATTATGATCTCTCAACTGTTTTAATTTGTCCACGTTCCAAAATGAAAATAGGAAAAATCCAAATATAGACTTTTTTTTTTTATAACCATTTTTTTTCCTCTCATTTTTATAAGAATTTGAATTTCATTGGCTCTTTTTCTCTACGTAATTATTAAATTATTTAATTTAATTACTAATATAGCCATAATTTGTCAATAATCTCAACTCCTAAATCCTTGATCAATGCCTGCAAAATTTAAGAAAAACATTTGGGATAACAGTGTGGTATCAATCAAATACCTTGCGGCGTGAAAATAAATTAATCGGGAATTGAGTGATATCATAAATGATTGTAAATGTAACCTGTAGATTATTGTATTTATAGAGTAAAATCCAGATATAATTAACTTCTTGTGATTTGGGAAGAATAATATCTCATGGATTTGGAGAGAATGATATCTCTTGGATTTACGAAGAATAATATCTCTTGAATTTGGAAGAATAATATATCTTCGATTTAGAGAGAATAATTCAAATTGGGTCTAATTGACCGGTTCAAATGTTACATCATTATGGACAGTAGTTTCTTGGTCCAAATTAATAATTACTTATTCATCACACCTTATATAATATGACTTATTATCATTTAAGCTCATTTTGGTATTAAATGAATGAGTTTGTCTCTTAATTTTTACTCTCATCATTTGTTCCATTAGCTATTTCTAAATTTTTAAGACAATTGATGAGCCAATTTTCGAAGATCTAAACAATGTCTTTTCTTCATTGTTTGTTTCCTTGCCCTTTTTTTTTTTTTTTCTTTAAAACTCTTCTCTAATTGCCCCCTTGTTTACGTTACTCAAACAAAAGAGTATATGATAGATTATTTTTATATTAAGAGACTCTTATTGACCAGACTTTACATTTAGGCATTTGACTTCTTAACTAAACTTAGTCCTTTTTGCTGATTTTTTAGGCATTAGAGTTTATAATTGAACTTAGCCTTAAGGCACTTGGGTTTATACCTGACCCTGACCTCTAGAGTTTCCTTTACTAATTTTCTTAGATGTTTGAGTTCATTATTGAAATTAGCCTCAAGGCACTTGGGTTCATAGCTGAACCTGACCTGTGTAGTTTCCTTTAACAATTTCTTTTGAAGTTTTCTTTAGCAGTTTCCTTAGGCGTTTGAGTAAATTATTGAACTCCTTTAGCAGTTTCTTTTGAAGTTTTTTTTAGCAGTTTCCTTAGGCGCTTGAGTAAATTATTGAACTCAAGTCTTGAGGCACTTGGGTTCATAGCTGAACCTAACCTTTGTAGTTTCCTTTAGCAGTTTCTTTAACCAGTTTTCTTAGGCGTTTGACTTCGTTATTGAACTTAGCCTTTTTCTCTGATTTTGATTCCTTTTTTTGGGAGGGTTGAACTCTTCTCCCTTTTCTATATCCATCTGGTTATCCATTTGTTCATGGGATTTGACTGGGACATGTAACTCTTTAACCTGTTTTATAAAAGTTGCAATTTCTTCTATCACATGTAATAACCATTATTGAACAAATAGTTTCATCTTCAAGATGCAACACAAATTCTTTTTTTAAAATTTGTAAGTTATCCGAATTTTCAAGCCAAACTTAGTAAAATTACTCATGGTCATGTTATTCATTATTTTAGGAAGCTTGGCAGTATCTTTAAGAACTACTAGCCACTGTGTTAAGTTAAAACACTTCTAATCATGAGTTGTCTGATGCCAACCCTTTTACTGTTATTCTCATTTTGAATATTATATCTCCGATGTAGACGAGTATTTCAAATCAAGCTGTAGAGAATTAAGTCAAATACGAAATTTTTCAATTTCTCCAGTAGAGAATAAATGATATTCCAAGCCAAACTTGATTTCCATAGATAAGATGATAGGCAGAACAGGTAATACATTTTTGAAGATAATACATATTTCATATCTTACAAAATATTCAAGTGATGAGCCGAATTGGGTTTACACATCGTTTTATCAAAGAGAAGCACTCATGAATTGAATAGTTTGTTTCCATTCATGCAAATTAAAACTTCTAAATAAGTTGTAGTAGTGTAATTATATAGTTATGCTAAGTGATGAGTTTTACTATTCGTTACATGCCAAGTATCGTCTAATCTTTATTGAGGATAGACCAGAAAATTAGTCTCAAATTGGTTTTGTATAATTTCTTTAACTATTACTCCCTCTTTAATCTTAACACAAGGATCCCATCCAAATAATAAAAAGTATAAGATATAAATTATAATTGAAGAGATGTTCTTTTGGTACATAAAGTAAAGTCTACTTTTAGTTATCGTAACTAAATCTATATCTAAAATGTAAAAATTAAGGGTACGATTTTGTACATCTTCATAATCTCATCGACCTTAAAGGATTTAACTCATGGATCTAGTGTTACCCATAACTTCATTCGATGTATTCTTTCCTCTAGGTTTATAAAAAAAGTAGAGGTGCAAATTGTAATTCATCTATTTTTGAGGAGGTCTTGAAGTTTTTAAATATGAATTTATTACATAGCATAGTGCCCCCAAATTTATGAGTTTATTCCTCTTAAGGAAATAATAATATATTGCAAATAAAATATTACCTTAGTGGGGTTTAAACTATTTAGCCTGTAGGTAATATTTGAACTTTTTCATTTTTGTTGTCATTATATAACTGAAGTTCTTCCATATTATTATGCACATTATCTAGGACTTGAATACTAATTTTATAGTCGAGTTACCTAGTCTTGTACATTTTCTTGGGCTTATTTGGATATTTTTGAAGTGATAATTGGGCCTTCAATACATGTAATTTGTTGAAATTAAAACTATAAAGACCAAATTGACATCCAATCCAAACTTCCAAGGGCATCAAAGTGCATTTGCAGCGAAGCCCTAGGGTTTTGAAGAAATCTTATCAAATTATTATTTAAAACTACACCTCTCTTTCAATTATTGTGCTTTTTTTCAATTTCATCCCTCTCGCAAAGATGCACTACAACAAAATTGGTCTATCAGGACACAAAAAAGTGTCGTGATAGAACTCTATGGCGACACTTAGGTGTTTTGGGACATTTACACTGATGTCTAAAACGTCGTCCCTATAAGTTATAAGAGCACTTTGTAGTGTCCTTTTTATTTGAACTTGTTAAGACAATAGTTAATGTCCTATAAGATAGTTATTAGGACACTGATAAATCAATTTTTCATCATTATATCTTCATAGTAAAGTGTAAATTTTGAGTGAACCTTAGTGGCTATATCATTAGTTTTTACATTATTTGCTTCTATTGTGTAGGAATCCAAAAAAACCAGAGAAATCAAGAAAAATAAATAAACATGAAGTAGAGTCTCGATGCTACAGCGCTAAAAAGATGGCATTGCAGCAAGGATCAATCACCGCAACTTGGTGCTGCAACCGTACCGTTCACAAATTGGCACTACAACGGGACAAAGATGGCGCTACCACGCCAATCCTTCTGACGCTCTTTTGTTTTAGAAGCAACGCTGCAAACACCATATATTACTTCTATAGCATTTTATATTTTTAAAATAATATATATTAGAGCACTACAAAGTATTATGATAAACCTAGACACTTTTTAGTGTCCTAATAAATTTATTATTTATTTTGAGACATTTTTAGTATCTCAAAAGGTATCCAAACTATTTTATTTTTTTTAAATTAAAATAACAAAATACTCTAAATCCAAATAATAAACACTACAAATTCATCACAATATATAATACATAAATAACTCAAACTACCAAAAACACAAACTAAATAATAACAAAAAAGAACATTAAAAATATATTAACCAAAAAATAATATCAACTTATTTTTGTTTCCCAATAAGTACAACCAAAACAAGATTCACAGACTAAAAACTTCTTGTAACCAAAACTACCAACAAAACCATATTTCTAAAGTTTAATGCTCCAACTACAAAATGACAACATAACATACTTTTCTTAATCTTCATCTAACTTAATTCAATCTTCATCTATACCAAGCATAAATCTAAATCTCCTCTAATCTGCATATGGAAAAAAAAAAAAAAAAAAAACCTCATAACAAGTAATGAGACATTCACAATTTTCTAGAAGCTACATGTCTTACAAACATGACTTTCTGCCTAATGCATTTACTTTCACTCCATCTTTCAATTTGCGATGAGGAGCACCTACTATGGGAAGAAAAAAGGTATTTTTAATGTCTTCATGCTCAAAAATCTCAGAGGTTAGTGATATTACCAACTTATTATAAATATCCCCGTTCTCAGCTAAGCGCGAAATTGGTCCTTCCTCATCTCCTAAAAGTTCATAGCTATAGGTTAAAAGAGCTGATTATACCATAACAGAGTGACATTTTTCTCAACACAAGCGTAAATCAAATTAAGTGAGAAAAGGTGCAACAGGAAAACTTACTCCTCGTATTTTTTCTTAAAGTGGGACAACAACATGACCTCCGGGTATGTATCTACAATTCATGTAGCTTGCATTGCTCTGAATCCAATGTAAGGGATAGGAAGAAAAATTCCGGACAGTTCCACAACATTACCTGGAGCTACCTGATAATTGAGAAGGAAAACTTGAGAACAAAACTAAAAACCTGACAAGATAAACGATCAGGGCAAAAGCATGTGAAAGAAAGAGAACTTCTCACGAAGCAACAGAAGAATTATTGATGTATGATTTCTTCCTTCTTTTAAATTAGCCACGCAAGAATCTTCGGCCCCGTTTGGTTAGTGTTCCCAACTAAATCCAACCCAACCCAAAAATTTTGGGTTTGATTTTTGGGAACACGTTTGGCAAACACAAAACTCAACCCAAAAAATAGGAATTGATTCTCAAAATCCTAAAGAAATCAGAAATAAAAAAAAATTGTTTCTTTTTGTGCCCAAAAAACTCAACCCAAAATTCTCAACTTCCGTCTTTATCTGTAGGCTGACAACCACCACCAGCTGCCGTCCGGCGACAATCGCCGGCCACCGCCGCCGCCAGCCACCTCCGGCAACCTTCCGCTGCAGCCGGCCACCTCCGGCGACCGCCCGCTGTCTGCCAGCGACCGTCGCAGGCCACCTCCGCCGCCGTCTGACACCACCGCTGTCGCCGGCGTCCGGCCACCGTTTGACACCGCCGCCAAACACAAAAAAAAAAAATTCAAAAAAATAAATAAATTAGTTTTAGGATAAAATCGTTACCAAACACATTCTGTTCTTAGTACAAAACAAAAATTGTCGTTACCAAACGCAATTTTATTCTCAAAATTCTCAACCCAACCCATTCCAGTTGGATTCAGAAAAGTGGGAACACTAACCAAACGCCACCTTCGTGTCTATAGTTAAGTTAAATGAATTACAGATCAGGTAAGGTGTTCTTGACTTTATTAAGGTAAACAAAAGGAGGTTCTACGACATCTGTAGATATAAATTTAATTTAATTATATGTTTCAACGTGAACCAAAAACATAGACATTTGACCACAACATAAACTTCAGATTATAACCCAAATGTGATAATACTTGTTGCAGTCATACATAATAAGGATTTAAAGGTATATCAATAACTCACCAACGTCATTCTCTAATTTGTCTAAGACAAGTCAACAAAAATAAAACAAGAGAACGACATGTAAAGAACTAAGATGCCTAGCAATTCCTAACATAGACAACAACAGAGTTCTTTTATCAAAAGTAAAACAAGTTTTAGACTAACTAAAAAGAGAAGGAAGAATAAAGTGGACTTTTTTATTTTACAAAGAGGCAGGCATCATCACTAAAAAATGTGAAGGAAGTGAACATATTGAGACTTACACATTTCCAATTGCCTCCAGCAAAGAACCGCAATGAAAAGATGGCAAAAAAGAAAAATAATCAGTTCCGAATAATAAACATGATAATGATGAAAGGATTGCAACTTGATTGAAGTCCTCATACGAAATCTATTCATTGAAACATCAAGAAATCTATGCCATACTATAGGTTCATGATGGATTGTGTGTATGTGTGTGGTTTGTTTTCATCAACATAAATCATATTTAGAAAAACTCTGTTCAAAACTTATATCAACACGGAAATCTCGTAAGAACCAATAGTGATCGTAATCTATATGAAGAAATTATAGATTAATTCATTCTCCAAAATAAATTAGTAATATTACCAACTATGAAGAATGTATATATAACATGTGCTATCACACTATGACCACTTCTGGACATAAATATACAAGCTATTATGATAGAAATCAGACTCACTTGAATCGCTTTTGTATCGATAGTGGTAGCAATACCCATAAACTTTGCAATTTCAATCAAATCTGCCCCCACAAGAAAGACAAGGTAGATGTCAGATCCAGACTACAGGATGAAAACTAAAAAGAGATGTAGAAACTGAAAAATTATCATAAACAAGGAAATAATGATCACAGTAGAAGTTTCAAGCTGAAATAAAGCATATGTTGCACAATTTCATCATTGAAACACAAGTATTAAAAGGGAAAACGGGTATGGAATGAGTGGAGTGATCCTTACATTTGATATGAGAAGTCTCTTCGTCACGATCCACAGAATCTCCTTGCATATTCTGTTGAGAGAAGGCGATTTATCACTCCAAAATCAGCAATTCAGCATGAACATTGAACAAGGAAGATGATATCTATTAAATTACTTGAAGAAACAAAAACAGAAACAAGGAAAAAAACTGAGCAATCATTTTTTGATGAAATATAGTTATATTCCTACAGATGATATGGCCATTCAACAGTGATTAAAATTTATAAAGGTTGATTTTACTTCCACCTAAACAAAGACCAATAAAGACTGATGGTAAACAAAGTACCTACAAAATAAAGAAGATAACACACAACTCCCGTAAAAATATACATGGCAGAAAATGGATCCACAAACTTCAGAAAGACCAAATAGTTCATCAAAAATCCTACAGACTCGAGCATAATGATTCATGATGTTTCCTTAAGATGATTCCAAACTTAAAAAAAAAAAAAAAAAAACGTAATAGAATGCAAGCATTCCACAATTAAGAGTCATCCACGTGAAATTGTATACGGAAATACCAATAGAATCGAATTTTCCTTTAATCTGGTGAACTGGTCATTTAGGAAACAATTCCAGTATAACTCTTGATGGAGGGATGAAAACTTACCCGGCCGTGAGAGATTGAGAGACAACAATAGAGGCATACGATTGCAATTGATTGAGACCCAGCGATTAAGAGACAGGAGATGAAGAGCTAGAGCGGCGTCGAATCTAACGGCTGGAGCAACAAATTTAGGGCACTGCACTCGCACGTGGAAATCCTAAATTCTAAACAATCTGAATAATAGAGGGCAAGGGCGAATGATCAACATGAAATAGAATTGAAGCCAAAATAGAAAAAGAAATCGGATAAACCAGCGATTTGTTGAGAGGGATCGAGTTGTGCAGCAATTTCCTCAGATGATAGATTAGGTTGAGCTCTGCAGCGATATCTAGGGTAAGATTGTTGCTAGGGTGAGATTGCAACAAATTCTAGGGCTGGGTGCTAGGGCAAGAGCAATGGCGAAAGATCGATTGAGCGACAACATGAATGAGGTGGCGATTGAGCAGACAGACGAAGGAGTCGACGATTCAACAATGGAGGAGAGTGGCGGGGATTGAGCCGACACGATGAAGGCAGCGATTGAGCAGCGAAGGAGAGTGGCGACATTGAGCAGCGGATGAGAGATGAGAGCGAAGGAGCTAAGCAGAGAATCGGAAGAGATGGGGCTGATCTTTAGGCCAGTGTTTGGTTGGATGGAATAGAACGAAAGTAGAATAGAATAGAAAAAGTAATAGAACGACAGAAAAAATGAAATAAAATTATGAATAAAATCACTATTTCGTACTTTTGTTTGGTTAATATGGAATGAAAGAAAAAATAGAATAATAAAATATAATAAAATTTTTATTTTGTCTTTATAAAATTATTATTTTATTCTCGTGATTGATTATAATATAATTTTATTATATTTTATTATTCTATTTTTTTATTTATTTTATTATATTTTATTATTCAATTTAATTTTAAATTTTTTTCTCTAATTTCTATTTTTGTTCTTAATTTTTAGTTTCGATTATTTAATTTCTGTTTTTGTTCTCAATTTTCAGTTTTCTTTTTTAATTTTTCGTTCTCTAATTTTTTTTTTTCTCAATTTTCAGTTTATATTCTCAATTTTTTGTTTTTGTTCTCAATTTTCTATTTTTATTCTTAATTTTCGGTTTCCGTTCTCAATTTTCTATTATCTAATTTTATATTTTTGTTCTCAATTTTTTATTTCTATTATCTAATTTTATGTTTTTTTTCTCAATTTTTAGTTTTCGTTCTCTAATTTTATATTTTTGTTCTCAATTTTTAGTTTATGTTCTCAATTTCCTGTTTTTTAATTTTCTGTTTTTATTCTCAATTTTCGGTTTATGTTCTCAATTTTCTGTTTCTATTATCAATTTTCAACTTTTGTTCTCAATTTTCTAGTTATGTTCTCAATATTTTGTTTTCAATTTTCTATTTCTATTCTCAATTTTTGTTCTCTAATTTTAATTTATGTTTTCTAATTTATGTTTTTGTTCTCAATTTTCAAGAACTTAATTACAAGGGCTATCATATAATTTAAGGTATTGATTTTATTGGGTTGGAATCTCATTCCGCCTCATCTTAAATGGAATCTCATTCCATCCAATTTCATTCTAATAGAATCACGAAAGTGATTCCATTGGAGAATCAAATAACGGAATAAAAATCGATGGCAGAATGCGATTCCATTCTGCTCTCGATTCCATCCAACCAAACATACCCGTTAGGGTTTGTTTGGTTTTATTTTTTTTTTCTTCTTTTTTTACAAAAGGTGGAGCGGGAAGAGAGATGAGGATTGGCGCCAAGTCGCAAACCCAAAACCAACGTATTTAATTTTTAAATTCTTTTTTATTTAATTATTTTATTAAAATTATAAGGACTCTCTAATTTGTCTTTTAAAAATAAAGTTTAATTATAATAATACACCAGGTGTCCTATTATAATTTTTAGTCTTTATATATTATATATAGATGTTACCTTTTTTTTTTTTTATTAATTTTATTTTATTAGTGCGCTACTTTTCATCCCTTAAACATTTGATTATATATTAATTTTTAATAAAATAATAAAAATATAAATATTAAAAATATCAAATTTATTTTTATGCGACACTTTTAATTTTGTATCCTGAAAAATATCTTTATTGAACACAATACATATAGTATTTCAATAAAAGTACTCTTATAAGAAATTTTTGCTATAGTGACGGTGGTATACTATGATGAGAATGGGGGCATATTTGTAGATTTTTTTTAAGCATCATAACAATTAAAAGGGTTTACAATATTTATCTCTTTTTTTTTTTTTTTTTTTTTGTCGTTAACAAAATATTTTTCCTATCATTTTATAAATATCAGTCACTTCATTTAATATTTTTAGTCAAAAAAAAAAAAAAAAAAACTTAAGAAAAAAAATATATATATATTTTTCAATCTTTCATTTTTTAAAAATTTACACACTCCCGTTTTTAAAGGGAATTGTTTTTTACTCCTATACTTTTTAATCATATATTTTTAACAAATTAAAAAATATTAATTCCACCTTTTTTTAACAAATTGAAAATAATAATCCCACCCCATAGAGAGGATTTGGGTCTGCAAGTTTTAGAGAGAGAGACCCAAATCCTCTCCGGACAACCAAGCTCTTGAGGTCCTTCCATGGTAATGCTCCCCCTATGCTTTCCTCTTTTTTGGATTTTTCAGATTAGTATTAGATCTACTCTTCTTCTCCTTCAACATTTCTACCCTATCGAAATAATTTCTTACACGTTTTGCGTCTGTAATTTTTTATTTATTTATTTATTTTGGGAGAGAGGATGATACGCCCTTGCCTATCCCATTGGAGCAAGTCACACATGACTCCATTCAAGAAGACCAGGTTCAACAAGAACTAAATCAAACCCAACCAGTTTGAGGCCCTGCTCGCATAAGAAGACCTCCTACGTGGATGAAAGACTTCACATGTTGATTCAAGAGGATGGAATCTTCGACTGTTAGTTTGTTATGGAATCTTTCATTGTTAGTATGTTATGAGGTTGTTATCTTTGTTTGTTGGGTATTGTTAGGTAGTTGTTTTTGTTAGGTATATAAGGCTATATACAAAGCTTCTGATTTCTGGAAATAAGATAAGAAATAATCATAACTTCTTTCTTTCAACTTTTTCTTTTTTTTTTTTTTTTTTTTTTTTTTTTTTTTTGCAATTGGAGTTGATACTCGCTCGGAAAGTGTATTTCTTTAAAGAATTGTATCATTGGTGCTTTCATTGATTTCAAATCCATGGCGGAGTCCGACATGATGGCAGTTATGGACGAAATGATGACACCTATGAAGACGTTACAAGCACAGTTTGAAGGTCAGACCGTGGCTATCCATAAAATGCTGCAGCAACACATGTCCACGGTGGATTCGCGACTTGAGGACTTACGATCTCAGATTCAAGGGTCTCTAGATATCTTAGCCAAGTCAACAAGTCTCTCTCACCAAGCGCCTCCGCTTACGGAAGTCTCTTCAGGGAGCTCCGAAGTATCTTTGGTGTTGCGTTCCATGAAAATGGAGGTTTCGAAATTTGATGGATCCGACCCAAACAGCTGGGTGTTTCGCATTGAAGAGTTTTTCGATTTTCATGGCACTCCAAAACATTTACGCCTTCGAATCACCTCATTCCACATGGAAGGGAGCGTTGCAGCTTGGTGTCAACAATCTGTTGACATTGTGGAAAGATTTTCTGGTCAATCTGAAGCATCGCTTTGGTGCTTCTGTTGGTTGTTGGCTTGATTGTCAACAAAATTGGGTTAACATTTTTCATGGTGTGAATAGATTTTTCACACATTTGTTTGGTATGAAAGGGAAGAAGAAAAATGGGTCAAAAATGGTAGATGGAGTTATTCAAAATTGGTTCCAACAATTGATTCCAACATTGTGGCTACCTCAATTGTTGAAGGTTCTAAGGATCTTATTCACACTAAGGATCTTATTCACACTAGATTATGAGCCTCAAGCATTCCCTATAAATTGAGACCATGAGCTTTGAAGAAAAATCATCTCACAATTGAAGAAAACAATATCTCTCAATTGAAGAAGTACAAGTTGAGAGAGAGTTCAATTCCTCAATAGCCACAATTGAGTGAATTTTTGCACAAGTGTCTTAAGTTGTTTTAAGACCTTGTTTTGTATTCTTTATTTGTATTTTATTGTCAAATAAAGAAGTTCCATAGTTGCTCCCGAGGAGTAGGCGAAATTGCCGAACCTCGTTAAAACTTGTGTTCTTGTTTGTGAGTGTGTGTGTTTTCTTTTCATCTCCTATAATATTTGTTCTGTGTTGGGTCTACCCGACACGCTTCCGCACAACAGCTTCTATGTACGAGGACCACCAAGGTAACCTTTCCAAACTTATTCAAACTACAACGATGGCAGATTTTCAGTTGGCGTTTGAAGATTTGATAAATAAAGTTATTGGAATCTCCAAACCTCTATTGATTAGTTTTTTTTATAACGGGGTTGCAGCGGGATATTCGTCGGGAGTTTCTAGTTTCGCGACCCACGTCATCAATGGAAGCCTTTGCATTTGCCCGAGCTTGCGAAGCTCGTTCAGAAGAGGCCAAAATGAGCAGTCGGCCTTGGCCGAAATGGCCCCCACCATCGTCTCCTTCTCAGTCTGTTCAAATCGCTGCTACAACTTCTACCCAACCGCAACATACTACACTGCACACTACCAGTCCTTCCAATCATGTTTCCCATACAGCACACCTACCAACCAAACCATCACTCTCACCAGCTTTGCCGCCACTACCGAATCTACCCATTCATCGCCTCTTCCTAGCAGAATTACGTGGAAAAAAAAAAAAAAAAATGATAAGGGATTATGTTATAATTGTGATCAAAAGTACAAAGCTAACCACCGTTGTCGCAGTAAATTCCTTATTCTCAAGGGCACTGATGATGAGGACATGACACTTCCTTCTGACTTGCCCACAGCCGAGCCCTTGGAAGAGGAGTTTCTAGTTTAAACACATTGGCAGGACAAGTGAACCCTCGATCACTCCGATTGATGGGCGAGCTTGGCAATCATCGTTTTCAAGTGCTCATTGATAGTGGGAGTACCCACAATTTCATTAAACCAACGTTAGCAGAACAATTAGGCCTTCCTATCCAATCGACATCTCATTTTTTCGAGTGTATATGGGCAACAAAGATTTCTTGATGTGCAAATTTTTTGGTCCTCAAGTAACAGTGAATATGCAAGGCTACGCATTTCTTTTGGATTTATTAGTCTTACCAATTGAGGGACCGGAGGTGGTATTGGGCATTCAATGGCTCCAACGTTTGGGTCGTGTGTCTCATGACTATTCTGCTATGACTATGGAGTTCTCTTGGGATGGAAAACTGGTGACCTTGCAGGGCGATGTATCAAACTCACCACGTTTAATCACTTTCAATCAATTCCAAGCCATGTTGCATGGCCTGGATGTTCTGAGTTTTTTTGCACTCTAGCAGCTCCATGTGAATCTTGCTGAGGTTTCGGATGAACTTGAGCTACCTCGCACATTGCCTCCACCACTAGATCATCTCTTGCGCCAATTCCACCAACTGTTTCGGCCTCCAACCAGTCTTCCCCACATCGTTTCATTGATCATAAAGATTCACTTGCTCCTAACACAAAGCCTGTGAATGTCCGACCCTACCGCTACCCCCACTTTAAAAAAAAATGAGATGGAAATGTTGGAGCAGGGTGTTATTAAATCGAGCTGTAGCCTTTTTTTTTTCCCTGGTATTGTTGGTTAAGAGGAAAGATCACACTTACCAATCTGGATTACCGCGCAAATTTTCCATCCCTACGATTGATGAACTATTGGATGAATTAAGGGGTACATCTGTTTTCAGCAAGTTGGATTTACGGGTCGGATATCATCAAATTCGGGTTCATAGCTGGGACATATACAAAATGGCCTTTCGGACTCATGAAGGCCACTATGAGTTTCTCGTTATGCCTTTCGTCCTGACTAATGCTCCTTCCAAGTTTCAAGCCACCGTGAACCAGATCTTTGCTGTTTTTTTGCGCAAATTTGTAATTTTTTTTTTATGACATCCTCGTTTATAGTTCGACTTTGGCCGACTCTGCTATTCATTTAGAAAAGGTCTTGACTTGCTTACACCAACATTGTTTCTACGCCAAGTTATCCAAATGCTTATTTTGTCAGGAGACCGTTGATTATTTGGGTCATTTAGTGTAGGCAGCTGGTGTCCGCGCTGATCCACAAAAAAATCGACGTCATGGTGGCTTGGCCTTTTCCGAAAACCTTGAAGCAATTGCGTGGCTTTCTCAGCCTCATAAGCTATTACCGACGTTTCATTAAAGGATATGCCATAGCCGCTCATCTCATGGACTTCTTATGCCGCGACAGTTTTACTTGAACCCCCATAGCTACCGATGCCTTTGTTGCACTCAAGCAAGCCATGGTCAAAGCCCCGGTACTGCAATTACTAAATTTTGAGTTGGACTTTCTCGTTGAAACTGACACATCCAATGTAGGCATCAGAGCCGTGCTCATGCAAGAAGGACATCCAATCTCATATTTTAGAAAGAAACTAGAGCCCAAACTAGGTGTTTCTTCGACATACAACAAAGAATTGCATGCTATCACGGAGGCCGTTCACAAATGGCGTCAATACCTGCTTGGTCGTTTCTTTATCATTCGCACATACCACCAGAGTATCAAGGAACTCCTCCAACAGGTCATTCAAACCCCCGACTAGTTGGTTTACATTCGTAAGTTGCTCGACTATCATTTTCGGATTGAATATAAGCTTGGTCGATCCAATCAAGCAGCCGATGCTCTTTCATGCGTGCATGAAGACAAGTCTGCCCATGCAACGGATGAATTCCCCACATTCTTACCTTTGTTGTTCCGTACCACTTGTGATTTGCTGGATTCCTTACGCTCTGAGAATGCAACTCAGCCAGATTTGGTGTTTCTCCATCAACAGTGGGTAGCTGGAAGCCTCGATCCAGATTTTTCTGTTCAGGATAGGTTTCTATTCTTTCATCTCTGTTATTATGTTAGTCTCCACTCCTTGTTGAAATCTGTCTTTCTCCATGAATTCCATGCCACTCCTTTGGCTGGACACGCGGGTGTCAAACACACTTTGGTTCATCTTGTGTCTACCTTTTATTGGCCTAAGATACGAGCCAATGTGGAGAAATTTGTTGCTACTTGCCTGATTTGTTAGCAAATCAAGAATTCCACTCACGCCCTGGCTGGGCTACTTCAGCCCCTCTCGATTCCGACGATGGTGTGGGACGAGGTTATTATGGATTTCATCACAAGCTTACCTCTATCACGTGGATATTTTACCATTCTTTTTGTGGTAGATTGCCTCACAAAATCAGCGCATTTTGGTGCTCTACTTTCACATTTTATTGCTGCAAAAACTGAAGACCTATTTCCCGACACGGTCATTAAACTAAATGGATTTCCCAGTTCCATCATTTCGGATCACAACCCGATTTTTATGAGAAACTTTTGGAAAAAGCTTTTTGAACTAAGCAGCACATCACTATGTTATAGTATGGCCTACCATCCATAGACGAATGGTCAGACAGAGGTAGTAAATCAGGGGGTAAAGCAATACTTACGAGCTTTTTACCCAAAAGAAACTACAGTCATGGGTCTCTCTTCTATGCATGGCGGAATTTTGTTATAATTCTAGTCACCATAGTAGTCTCAAGATGTCGCCTTTTCAGGCGTTGTATGGGCGACTTCCACCCACCATTCCCGCTTACTCAAAGGGCTTTATTTCAATCCAAGCTCTAGACGACACTCTTTCAGAACAAGATGTTTTGTTACGTTCTCTGAAGGACAACTTGTGTCAGACCCAACATCACATGACATAGAAAGCTAACGCGCATTACCGCGAGCTTCAACTTAGTGTGGGTGACAGTGTGCTTGTCCACCTTCAACCATACCGACAAATATCGGTGGTCTAGCGCGCCACCCAAAAATTATCCAAGATGTATTATGGACCTTTTACGGTGGTGGAACGCATCGGTCCAATCTCATACAAGTTGGCTTTACCAAATGACTGCAAGATCCATCCAATTTTTCACATTTCAGCTCTCAAACCATTCAGGGGTTTGACTTCCTTTGAGTTGTCTTCCCTGCAACTTGAAAGTTTCAATAACAGGCCTCTCTCATCTCCTGCAACTATTTATGCCACTAGCACCATTTTGTGCCACGGCCACATAGTCCAGCAAGTTCTCATCCAGTGGTCAGACAGTGCCCCCAAGAACTCAACTTGGGAAGATTTTTCGGCATTTCGTCAGGCCTACCCTGATTTGCACTATGAGGACAAGGTGTTTTTTGGAGAGGAAAACAATGATACGCCTCTGGCTATCCCATTGGAGCAGGTCACACAGGACTCCATTCAAGAAGACCCAGTTCAGCAAGAAACAAGCCAGACCCAGCCAATTCGAGGCCTTCCTCGCATAAGAAGACCTCCTACATGGATGAAGAACTTCACATGTTGATTCAAGAGGATGGAATCTTCTACTGTTAGTTTGTTAAGGAATCTTCTATTGTTAGTCTGTTATGTGGTTATTATCTTTGTTTGTTGGGTATTGTTAGGTTGTTTGTTTTGTTAGGCATATGAAGCTATATATAAAGCTTTTGATCTCTGGAAATAAGATAAAAAATAATCAGAACTTCTTTCTTTTAACCTTTTTCTTTTTTTGGCAATTGGAGCCGGCACTCGCTCGAAGAGTGTATTTCTTTAAAGAATCGTATCAGAGGATTTGGGTCATAATAAAACCCTAGATCTCAGTCACCAACTGGAAAAAGTGGCGGAGGTGAGCTTAAAAGTTCTTCTACCGTCGTGCAAAAATCGATCTCCGTCATCTTTAGAATAGAGTCTTAAATGGAAACTCACCTTGATTAATGACTTTCTTGATGAGTCATCCGAACTCCGGTGCATTTTCTATCATGGCAAGAGAATCGTCACTAGAAAATGTGGTTGGAGATTCAACTACACGATGAGAGATCGAGCACTTTCTGGAAACCAAGGTTTCTCTCTCTCGAGCCTGATCGACGACTAAAAATTTGAAAAATTTAGGAAAACACTTAGGACAATTGTGGAATCGGCTAAATACCTTCGGGCATGAAAATAAGTTAATTAGGGATTGAGTGATATCATAAATCATTATAAATGTAACTTGTAGATTACTATATTTATAAAGTAAAATCCATAACTAATTGCCAAAAGGTAACAGTGGTGTGCAAAGGTTTCCTCTAGCCAAACGGATATCTCCGCGATTTTGGGAGAATAATTTAAACTGAGTTTGATTGATCGGTTCAAATGTTACATTATTATGAATTGTAGTTTCTTATTTCAAATAGATAATTTCTTATTCATCATACCTTATATAATATGACTTATTTCCATTTAAGTCCATTTTGGCATTGACCCATTGGGCCTTGACATACGGGTTTGTCTTATCAATTATTATTTTACCTTTTAAAGTCATATGTATCCCTTTAACTTTTTATTTTTAACACTTTTATCCCATCTTTCTCCTCCAATTGTTTCTTCTCCAGGGAGACCACTACCAGCCATTAATCGCCATCGTCGATTTTTCTCTCTCTCACCAACTTTCCCTTTCTCCAACCTTCCCCAGCCCCTCCCCAGTCTCCTCCCTCCTCCTCCTCCTCCTCTTATTCATTTTCTTATACTCATCTCTCTCTCTCTCTCTCTCTATATATATATATATGTAGGGAGAAGAAAAAAAGAAGAGGAGTATAGGAGGTTGGCCGTGATAGGGGGTGAAGAGGATTGACGGTGTGAGAGTGACGTGTATGTGTGTTAGGGTAGTGGTTAGTGAGTGTTTTGAAAACAATGAGGTAAAAGAAAACAAAAATGAAAGTTATTTTATGAAAGATAAAATAGTAATTTCAAAATTATTTATATAATTTTTTTTAATATGGATGTACATTTAGGAAAAAAGGAATGTACATGTAAAATCTCCCAATAAAAAATAGAGATGAATCCCGTTGATATATATCCGATTTGTTTGATAAACGATCCATTAATTGGTATTCTTATTTTTTATTAGTTTTTACTCTTATAAATTAATCAAACTTTCACCTAAATTTTAAAGCTAACTAACACATAACCCGTGTCTTCAGGGACGAATTGATTTTTTTTTTGAATGAACCGCACACTTAACTTGTCAATATATCTTCCGACATGAATCAATAGCTACTACATTGACCAAAACAATCTCAATGTAGTTCACTACCGAAAGATTTTTATTTACAAACACCAAATTCATTATAATTCTCTACTAAGACTGTACAAAGTAGTATTATTTAAATGTGACACCCTCAATCGATGTGCTTAGTTGATTCGGTGCAGGAGCTGATGGTGTTTCGCTTGGTGTAAACATAAATAATGAATTCAAAATAACAAATTAAACATTCCAAAAATAAGGTACGCATATTTAGTGGGGAAAAAAGTACACATTAAATTATCAGCGAATGTAAACGAAGAGAAAAAGTCAGTCTTAGAAAGGAATCAGAGGCAAGGCAATGATGATTTGGCATGGTAAAAAAACATAAGTCTTACCAATAGGCAAAGAGATATGGATGAATATCAATATTAGTTGCAATAATATGCTAAATTAGAGATATCATTCATTAAAAACTTGACTCAAAAATTTAGTGCGAGGTTTGAAATCAAGTCAAATCCATGTTAAAGCATCTAGCCTTTTTCTTCTTTCCAAAAACATAAAGAAGAAAAAAGTAAAAATATAGATCGTATATGAAAGAATCAAACCAATGGACCAATAGTATGTCAAGAAGTTGTTGGCCTCTAGATTTATTATTCGAGTTACAAATGCAAATCTTTTGCACCAACATGAAAACTTACGACTACGTTAAATAAATCACGAGCAAAAACAGAAACATCATCGAGGGAAACTAAGGTGGCGTTTGGTAACCGTTTCTGTTTCCATTCCAGCAGTGGGATGAGAATGGGATAAGAATTTTAGGCTCCGTTTGGTAACCATTTCCATTCCAAAAATTCCCATTCCATTCCCAGATTTTTGGGAATTCTGTTTGGGAATAGCGTTTGGTAATTTTTGTTTCCGTTTTCATTTCATTCCTATTTGATAATTGTGCCCACTTTTTTCTTAAGAAATGAGAAATAAAAAAAATTATTTCTCATTATTCCCATTTCATTCCCAAAACACATGGTCACTATTCATCTACCGCTGGCCACCGCCCGCCGCCGCCGGCGGTGGTCATCTCCGGCGACCGCCCGGCCAGAAATTTCTCGGCCACTTCCAGTCGTCGCCGGCGACGGCGCCATTGTCTTCCGGCCGGCGCCACCGCCGTCCCGTCATCGCCGCCGGGCGGCCGGCGACGGCGCCACCGCCGTCAGGCCAAAACAGAAGAAAAAAAAAAAAAAAAGATTTTAGGATAAAATCGTTACCAAACACAATTCCCTTCCCAAAACAAAAAAAAAAATTATCGTTACCAAATGCGATTCTACTCCCAAAAAGAAAACAAAATTCTCATCCCATCCCATCTCATTCCCATCCCACTGCTGGAATGGAAACAGAAACAGTTACCAAAAGCCACCTTATTTTCTTCTTGAGAATAGAATCGCGTTTGGTAACGATAATTTTTTTTTTTTGTTTTAGGAAGGGAATGTGTTTGGTAACGATTTTATCCTAAAATCTTTTTTTTTTTTCTTTCTTTCTATTTTGGCCGGACAACGGTGGCGCCGTCACCGGCCCGCCGGCAATCCGGTGGTGGCTCCGGCGCCAGCGACGACCGCCGGCGGTAGCTCCGGCACCGGCGGCGGCGGACGGTGGTCGGCCGGCGGAGGAACAGTGACCATGTGTTTTGAAAATGGAATGGGAATAATGAGAAACAACTTTTTTTTGTTTCTCATTTCTTAAGAAAAAAGTGGGTACAATTCTCAAATGGGAATGAAATAGAAACGGAAACAAAAATTACCAAATGCTATTGCCAAATAGAATTTCCAAAAATCTGGGAATGGAATGGGAATTTCTGGAATGGAAATGGTTACCAAACGGGCCTAAGAAAACACATAGGCAACACAATGTTCCATAAAGTGCCTTCAGAGGGTTCACTGCCATGGCCTCCTGTGTTTGGACCATTTTCATGTCCTCCAACGACCTCTAGCAACCTATTTGTGCTGCCCGCTTCCTTGCCCTCTCCAACCTCCAGCCACCCACCCCACTGTGCCTTGTCGTTGTTTCTATACCCTTGGCCAAATCTCCATCAACAGTCGCCTTCAAAAGTCCCCTAAACCCCTTTTCTCATCACACGACGTTGTCTTCGCCGTTGACATCAAAATTGGCAACTTCCCTCAAAGCATCCTCACGGTAGTGAAGCCCAACGACAAACTCTTGGTGATCTGAAAAATATTTTCCAATTTGATATTGGAGTAGAAAAGAAACTATGACCTCTAACCACTGCAAGTCTGAAAATCTTAAACTTTGAAGCAAGAATAGATGAGAAATGTTCCCTAACTCAAATGTGGTACACTCTATCATCTCCAAATTCAGATTTTCCCTATTTTTTGTTATTGGAAAATATTTGCATGAATATAGATATAAATTATAATTAAACAAACAAAAAAAACTTATAATATATAAATGAAATACTTCACCTCGAAGCATTATAAACGATGTCAACGTACAATGAACTGCTCAAGGTGTATGCATAGACGGCGAAGAACCCAGAAGAAACGAAGATAACAAAAAACGTCAAACCAAATGGAAGGGATATGGCCGACAGGTGACAACGCAACGACAGAATGAAGTGTTCAAATTCATAGTGATGGTGATCATGGATGTACGCCGATCAATTACCACATCTCAAAAAGATAATGTAAGACCCTAATTAAAAAAACAAAAAAAACAAACAAAGGTAAGAAAAATGAGAAGTTTGGGAGGGAGGAAAGAGTATTTTGACTAAAGATATTTTATAAATACATAATATATATATATATATATATATATATATATATATATATATATATATATATATATATATATATATAAACGTGGTGAGAAATGATTACCATCATTCTGGAAGAACACAACCAAGAGAAAGAGAGAGAAAGAAAAGTGAAGGAGAAGAAGAAGTCATCGGAGAAGCTGCCGGAGATCACTGGTGCTAGTTCAAGATGTTTTCCCAGGGTTGAGGGTCGTTTGGGCTGTAGGAGTATGCAAGTGTGACATTTTCTGGGGTCATATGGAAGCAG
The DNA here is from genome assembly GCA_016647705.1 of Eucommia ulmoides. Classification (NCBI taxonomy): domain Eukaryota; kingdom Viridiplantae; phylum Streptophyta; class Magnoliopsida; order Garryales; family Eucommiaceae; genus Eucommia; species Eucommia ulmoides. The sequence goes on from CM028328.1 coordinate 9,570,363, forward strand.
GTATGCGTGTGTGAAGGTCTGTGCTCTGTTTTGCTGTTTGAAGTTGCAACCGGTAGTTTGGGGTGTTATTTTAGTGGGTGTTTTAGTTGGAGTGAAGGAAATGAGGTTGGTAGTATCAGTTGTAAATTTGGGATGGTTGATCGTGGAGGTGGAGTGAGGAATTTAAGGGCCGGAGCTAGTGACGAGAAGGGTTAAAGGACTGATCTGTTCTGTTCTGTCAGGGACGAAGCAAGGATCGCTTAGGCAGTAAAAGAACAGATAGCAAGAAATCGCGTGATCGCTTAGATGGTGGGAGATCGCTTAAGCGGTAAAAGAACAGAAAGCAAGAAATCGTATGATCGCTTAGGCGGTGGAAGATCGCTTAGGCGGTGAAAGAACAGAGAGCAAGAAATCGCGTGATCGCTTAGGCGGTAAAACAACAGAGAGCAAAAAATCGTTTGTTCGCCTAGGCGGTGTATTTCCGTTTAGGCGGTGGGGAGCAGAAGCATATTCTAGGGAATTTCAAAGAAAATTAACAATCGTTCTGAAGTAAGTAACGTCTCTTATTAGTTTTTGTGATTCACTAAATTAGTTTTATAGCCTTAACATATCAAATGACAAAATGTGAGGTTGGGAAGTTAATAAATGTAGGGTTTGCATCACACGATTAGGTTGTTTTTCGCTACACTATTAATTTAGGTCATGTCATAAATAGGTTCACAATTTTCAGAGACTTAGTAACTGGGAGTCAGGGGAGCTTGCAAGTACAAATTTTCAAGTGAGTGTACTGTCTTCTTACTAAAATATTTTTCTATATGTCGACCTAAATGTTTACTTAAACTGCATGATTTTATAAATGTGGTGGATCGAGCAGGTTTTGTGTGAGTTGGTAAAATGAATTTTCGTGGAATTGTTAGGGTTTTAAAAAGAAGGATATTATAAATAATTTCGTTGGAAATTGACGGTAATTGAATTGAAGATGATGTTGTTACTTTGATTTGTATTGTTGGTTAGACTATGTTATAGTTTATGTCTTGTTTGGAAGGTGGTCCGGCAGGTGGTGATTCATATTATGGTCTGTCCGGAGGGTGGTCCGGCGGATGGATATTTGTTATGGTGATTGATATAATTGGTGACTTATATTATTGGCCTCCAGAGACGTCCGGTAAGCGGTGATCTGCGCAATTAGGTCCGCTAGGAAGGCATATCCTACGGATGGTTACGGTACCGTTACAACTCCCGATCGTGAGGTTAAAACGATCACTATGGTTTAGTCGGTGTGTATGTGGGTGATAAGTAAACTTGAAATAGGGTATTTTTACTAAGATTGGTGATTTATTGCATATAATGATTGGTATGGTTTTATACTGAATGGATTGGAGAGATATATAATTATATAATTATTTATTTATTTTCATTGTTTATTTTAAGAAGAGATGTTTATATTATGGTATTCGTATAATTACGCTTGATCCCTTTTTAAAAATGTATTGAGAATGTATTATTATTTCGAAAATATGTTTTAAAATTACTAAGAAGGCAGTACACTCGCAGGTGCTTTAGAGAAACGTTTGCCCCTTATTGGCAATAGGTCGATTCCGGAAGGGCCGTAGCAGGGAGTATCTTGATAGTGATTCATTTTGCTTCTGGTTGTATATGTTGGTTGGTTAAAATGAACTAATACTTTTGTTGTAAGATCAAGAGAGTCTCAATAGAATGGGGTATATGTATTTTTGTTGACTATAGTAAATAATACTCTTTTTTGTGTAAGATATTTTAATTAGTGTTAGTCATTTTTCGGATGAGTTGTATCGTTGTCACACCGGCCCACGAATGTTGGGTAACCGGAGTGGGTTGTGACAGATAAAGCTAGAAATCAATAGCAAAATTCCAAAAAAAAATCCAAAAATCCAAAAAATCGGTAATCAAAAGCAATTGATAATCCTTGAATTTACAGGTCCTTGAATTTGCCATCGATAATCAAAAGAAAAAAATTGATAATCCTTGAATTTGCCATAGATAATCCATCGATAATCAGAAGAAAAAAATTGATAATCCTTGAATTTGCAATAGATAATCCATCGATAATCAAAAGCAATACAGTAATTTGGGAACAATAACAGAACATGGGAATAGAAAATTGGGAACATACCTGAAGAATTAGGAAAAAAATTCCGTTTAAAAATATTGAACTATTTCTGGGGATCGAAAAAATCGAAAAAAATAGTGAACTGTTCAAAAAAATTTTGAAATTCTTTACCTTTTATAACCCCAATTAGGAATTGTTCAATTTGTTTTCTGGAATCTGTTTATATATGACCCCATTTAGGAACTGTCAGTGTAATACCCAAGAAATTTTTATTTTTGAAAATATTATTTTTTAGAAATTTAATATTTTTAAGATTATTTTATAAATTTATGATATAAATAATATTTGATGAAATAATTATGATTATGTGAAATCATGATTATGGGGCCGGGGGACTAACAGAGGGACGGTGTGAGACTGGCGATGGTTGTCAAGAGAGAACATTTTGTCAATTAATACATAATGCAAAGTGAGATTATAGAAACCTTTTTTCCAGCAAAAATCAAAGTTCAAGTCTCATTTCCAAAAAAAAAAAATCATAACCAAAATCATAACCGTCACGCTATCATTTATTCTGTCAAAACTCGAATTGAAGACCACCTCATGCATTCTCTCTTAATCCTTGCAATACAAATCCCGTTGATTTCAAAATTAAAACCATTTAATACAAATACAATTAGAAAAAAAAAATGTAAAACAAGACTTTTAAGTCTAGTGGTTATTTAGTGCGTCTTTAATATTTGAAATTTCTTCCCCCAATATTTATAATATAAACCCTAAAATAAAAAATGTGATAAATTTATTTTTATGTTAATATTTTATCAAATTCAATCTTGACGCCACCAATGATCGGACTACCCGTTCGAGGCACCAAAGTCACCAACAAACTCTCATCGCCGTCCGATCCCAAATCCTCCAACATCTCACTTATCCCCAAATTCAGACAACACCTCATAACCTTAATCTCTGTCAGCTTCTCCCCACTCCTCTTCATCCCATGAGGCACCGCGGTGAAGCTACCAGCAAACTCCGTCTCCGCCGCTCCGTCATCGGCTGTCACGTCATCCTCATTGACATAAACATCGAACTTAACGTTCTCGTTTTCCGCGATTTCAATACCGTAAACCACCAGCACCTCCTCTTCTCGTTCCTTCTCTTCCTCGCTCCTCGACTTCCTCGGCCTCCTCACCACCGCGTTTAATGTCCGATCGAGCCTCTTTGGGAAAACCACTCCGGTCACCGGAATTTTCCTCTTACCATACGCATTACGAGGTTTAGCTCTCGCCGCCGGCGAAATCCAAGGAATCTCGGCACGGTCATAATCGTACCCTAGTTTCTCGGTTTCCACGCACTGTCCCACCGTCACGTAGATTGGTTCGCCGTTCTCGTCGTAGAAATAGAACTTGGCGTTCCTCCAATCGGGATCCCGTGGGTCTGGCCGGTTCAGGATCCGTTTTCGTAGGACCCACATCCGGTCAGCGTTGGCATGGTGGGCGTAGAAAATCGGATCCCGCGCCGCCGAGTAAAAGGCACCCATGTCAGCGTAGGGTTCTGGAAGTTGTCCAGTCCAGTCGTGCAACGTGTTGTGCGGTGCCCGCTCAATCGCCCCCGGCGAGTATGGCGGATTCTGACCCGACCGGAACCGCTCTCCAAAGAAGAGGCCGGTGGTCTTTGACCCGGAGACCATTTGCCGGCGCATGATCTTCGCGTTGGTCGATTCCTTCCCTGAGAACGACTCAGTCCGGTCCCACTCGAGGTTCACCACCGCCGGAGGCAAGTGGTCGAGGTTCCGGAGACGATCGTAAAGCGGTGACGACTCATCAGCAAACATTGCCGGAATCTGCATTCCGGCCGGCGCGTCCCAGTTCCAGAACGGAATAACAAAACCCTCGTCCCCGATCAACTTCCCCAAGATTCTCTCGAAGAAATAAATCAACCACCGGTGAAACGGGAAAAACAACCACGTCCCGTGGATGCGATACGGCTTACCGTTTCCCTCTTGATGATAACCGAAATTGCAATAAGCACAGTGGACGTTCGCTTGTTGCATGAAATTGAAATTACGAGGATCGTCCTCCGGCAATGCCTTCATGAGTTCGATGCCTTTAGAAAATTTATGTATGTATTCGGAATCTGCCAAATGGGCAGGTTTTCGGGTTCTTAGGGTTTTGAATTTCGGGATTTTGTAGTGTTTGGCGGTCTTTCCTAGCGGAGATGGGGGACAGCAATTAAGGAGGGCATTATCGGTTTGTGCCGGTCGACAGTCGTAGAAGTCCGGTGAGACCGGTTTTGTGAAGGGGAAGGTGGTGGAACTATATAGACTGCCCATACCTAGAAGAATGTTTCTTCTATTGATGTTTCCTAGTAGTGGTTCTAGGCTTGTTTGGGAGATGGTGGTAGGGTTTTGGTTTGGATTGTTTAGAGCTTTGCATTGCAACTTTGACTGCCGTAGGCTAGGAAAGGAGGGAGTGGTGGCGGCTGCGGCTGCGGCGGTGGTAGTTAGGGGTGGAAGGGAAGCCATGGCGTTTGCTTCTGATGCCAGACAGATAAAGAGTAACCTATTGCTTTATACAATGTTTTTTCTCTTCCAACACACTGGGATCACAAAACTCAAAAGGAGAAAAAGATGAGAAAAAGAAAAGAAAAAGAAAAAGAAAAGAGAGAGAGAGAGAGAGAGAGAGAGAGAGAGAGAGAGAGAGAGGTCTTTAAAGTTTAAAAAGAGGTAACAACACGATTAGGCCTTGTTTGGTTCTCCAAATTATCATATTTTAAAAACTGGCTCATCTTTTACCATATTGAATTATATATTTTTCTTAGCTATGATTTAATCAAATTTACATATTTGGCAAAAACATACAATTATTTTAATTTAATTATTTTTCAAGATATATTTTATTCCAATTCCACGAGAAAGTAGCATGTGGACTAGAACTAAAATGGTCAGGTAGCTAATTTAAATATTTTTAATTCTTTTATTCAAACACTAATCTATAAAAATTGATAAATTAACTAATTAAAAAAAAGTTATATCGGCGACATGTCTCTTATTTTACCCTTAATTTTAAAACAGATTCATACCCAATTACACCTTGTGTTTTAGTCCCGCGCATTAAAAAAATACAAAAGATGACTCATTACACACACTTGCACTCTTACAATTACATATATAATATATTTATTAGATGTAACAAATATTACACAAGTACATATAATATACTTACATGTAATTTGTAATTACGTGTAATATTACATAGATATATTACACAGATATATGTAATATAATTACATGCAATTTGTAATTATTTCCTTGTAACTAATTTTTGTTACATATAACTAATATTCACTATACTACGATTTACTCACTATGCTCTCTTTATCCTCCACAAGTAATGCGTGAGTACATACAAGACTAATACGAAACTAAAAACTAGTGTAACGAACTAAATCTAAATTTATATTTTAAATATGAAAAATAACATATTACACCTGCTATTTGGAACTAATCGCCAATCATCCCCAAAAAAATGATACAGTTGTGAATTGAAGGACAACTGACAAGACTTTTAGCTCTTTCCTATCAAATGCCTTTCACACAACATCTGGATCTATTGAGACTTGGATAATATTGGAAGATTTCAAACTAAAAGAGATGAAATTGTCATAACTATATATATGTGTATATGAGTTTGGCCCGTTAGGTTAAACCCCAATCCTAACAGGGTTTCTCTAGTCTCCTATATATAGATCAATTGTAAATCTCTACAATTGTATTTTTCCAAAATATCAATATATCGCTCCAAGTTCTCCCTACATTCTGCCTCTCAGTTATTATAATATGGTATCAAGAGCCAATTCTTCATGGCCCTGTTCGTACTAAACTTTTTCGCAACCCTAATCATTTTAAGTCTTATGCCGTGCTATTTTTCTCATGATATCTGTTGATTGCAACAGGTTTTACCATCGCTCCAATATCAACTCTCATAACACCGCCATCTTCGTCTCGAAGAAACAAGCACAATGCCATCAAAACTGCCGCAACCAGAGCCGTAACGCGCTTCCACGCGCCTCCAAACGCCAACAGTAACATCAAGCATCCTCGTCTCGGATTTTGGGCTCTACCGTAACAACCGGTGCTAAAAAATAATTAATAATCCCACCATCTGAACCATCTCGGGGAGACGATTCCAACGCCACCAACAACAACTGGATTTGAGAAGTCACACGCCTTCACACATGGAAAAACATATCCCATCCACCAACGTTTCAGATCCACACGCCACCAAGCCTTTCCTTGCCACGCCACTGCCACGTTACCATACACGTCGACTGCGATGTCATCCAAAAGAAGTTGTTGACCTTGCCATGTCAGCACCGAGTCACCGCCATGTTAGCGTTGACCTTATACATCATCGTTGACTTCCATCGCTGCTACCACTTCACCGGTTCACTAAGGTAATCTTCCATTTATTGGTTCAGGCACTTTTAGAGTGATTTTCTACAAAGTTAGACTGGTTCCTAGGGTTTTCGGATGTTCCGATTCTAAATCTGGCCATCGCTTTGTGATTTGAGACTCAAATATACTTCCCTTTATATTCGTGTAGTTTCTACATTGGTTCACCTAAACCTTTTTTTTTTGCACTTATGGCAAATTCAAACTCATCAAGAGTTATCTCCACTATTCTAGATGAGTCAAATTATGTATTGTGGGCTCAAGAGATGTCTACCTTCCTTCGTAGTTGAAAACTGTGGTTCCATTCCACTATCATCCTATCTATCAAAATCTAATTTGGTAGACTCTAGATAGCTAAAGAAGTTTGCGATCTTATCAAACTCCGCTACACCAAGGCATACCTATCACACCGATATCAACTCTTTTCCACCCTCCACAGCATGCTCCAAGAACTTGGACAGTCCATCAACAATTTTCTATCTCAGATGACTGCTTTTGTGTGATCAGTTGGCTATCTCTAAGCAAAGAAATGTCTAGGTAACATCATTCTTCATACAAGCTACCAAAATGAGATGCGCTTTACGCAATTCTTGATAGTTTTGAAATATTTTCTCAATTCATCACTTTATCAAAATCATTTTTATGATTTTAACACTTTATAAAAATCATTTAGGATCTTGAATTTATTACTTCTTAATAAGACATACATAATATTACTTATTTTAAAGTGTCATGCGTGATCCTAATTCGCTTGTATTAAGAATATGAAAGTGATGAGTTATTTTTACCTAAAAATCTTCAACGTCTTCAATGCTCCAAAAATCTTCATAATCTTCACATTGCACCCGTCTTGAGTTTCTTCATAAAATTTTCGTCTTTAAAAATCTTCAACGATAGATTCTTTTTTATTCATTCTTTTTCTCTTTAAAACACATGAAACTTTTAATCTGAAATCACTCATTATTGTTCCCCTTATACAACCTCTCCTTCTATATAAATTGCTCCCCCACTATAATTGTAATCTTTCATTTTTGCTTTAGGAGAACAAATACTCTTTAAAAACATCATAAAACCTCTCCCCATTTGTCATCTCAAAAAGTGGGGACAAAGGATTTTAAAACGTTTTATTTTCAATCCAAAATTTTCAAAAGCAATTACACATTATAATTTAGAAAAAAAAATTAGAAATAATATTTATAGAGATAATACTTTATAAAATCAACTTTTCTCTTTTAAAGTTCATTTAACAAATATATCTCAATAAGCCACACAAACCAATTTAAAACATCAATATTCTTAGTTAAATTTTTAAAAATTCCATAAGGTTTATTTTAAGAATATTTCTCAATAATTCACCCAATTAATTAAAAACATCTACGTTTTAAGATTTTGCAAATAAAGCAGCACATATTAAAAAGATAATATTTATATGAATCATTATGAGGAGATAAAAAATTAAGCATTAGAAGGATCCAAAGTCATAGGCTAATATCCAAACTACCATCATCCAAAAGGCTAAATAACAAATACTAGTTCTTATAAACCATCATGTTTTCTAGATAAATTCTAAAAGCTAGCAAGATTTAATCAGCGGAAAAATCATAAGGAGGTGGCGAGGGGCTCTTGAACGAACTTGGTGGTCTTGCCAAAGATTGGAGAAATTGATGACTCTACACAACATCACACTCCTAATTTACCTTAGTCATCGCAATGTCGAATACTTCTTGGATCTTCATGTCCATCCTTTGCATAATATTCATAAAATTATCGAATTGCTTCACCATCGAGGACTATCACCTCGTCTTCATCATCACTCTTCCCTTCTTGCCGATATCCCAACGATTGTGCAGTATTCAGACCGAGAATCGTTGAATCCAATATCGAATACTTTCCACATTCATCATCTATTAAAACCTGACAATTCTGAAGAATATAGCAGACCACAACTCTATATGTTAATACTCGAGACTCAACGTTTAGTTGGTATTGCATGTGCTTAATTATTAGGGTTAGAAGATCAATACTAATCCCTTCCATAATTGCATTTAGCATGTAAGCATAAAAATTAGTAATCGTAGAAAAGTAGCTATCTAGAGGGAAATTGTTTCGAATGATAATATAATGATAAAATCGGTTTTCTAATTCTAGTGAGAATGCCCTAAATCAACCACACCCAAATCGGTATACAATTTTTCAATATCCGAATTTTGTTGAGCCATGACGGAGAATATTTGAGAATTTGATAATGTTGTATAAACAAATAGAGTTATGTAAAAAATAAAAATTTAGAGTCAGTGTTCTTCAGATATTACTTTTGATTTTATTTAAAAATAGGATTCGAGAAATTGGGAATATTGTATAAATGGAGGGAATTCAATTTATCATACTTCTAAATTTTTAGAGTTATCATAGTAGAAGTGTATTGTTCATTTGAAAACATGTGTTAATAATTAAATTATTGATTATTGGTTTTGATGGTTGTTATGTTTTGGTGATAGAATTTTAAATTGGGTATTTTATAATAGATCCCAAGGCCCATTACTAATTCATGCTTATACTCATGTAGTCATTTAAGTGTAGAGAAAAATCCAATTAGCATATGGTAATTGTTTGTTGTACGGTAATATTTACATCCCACATTTATTATATTGTTGTTGACATTATTGTTGTACAACAATATTTGCATCCTCTCATTTATTATGTTTCTATTAATATTGTTATTGTCAAATAACATTTACATCCCCCCCCATTTATTATGTTGTTGTTGATGTAATGAGAAAATATATATTTAGTGAAAATTGTTGCACAACAAATTTTGTGAAAGTTATTTTATGATATTTTCTTAAAATTTAAATAAATCAATGAGTTTTAGTTGGTATGAGTTTTATTTCTTAGAGCCCATTTTAATATGTTTGGCAAAAATAGGTGTTAGCCTAAAAAATCTTTTTAAATTTTATAGTGGAATGTTACACAAATCTCCCTATCATTCACAGAATATCGGTCAACTCATTTGACCTTTTTTTTTGTGTGTATATAGACATAAATTCCCTTTTCTTATTTAAAAACAATATTGTTTTGGGTTTATACCCTTTTTTCCCTTTTTTTTTTTTTTATTTAAAAACAATATTGTTTTGGGTTTATACCATTTTTTCCCTTTTTTTTTTTTTCCTAAACCAGATACATTCTTTGTCATTTTACAAATATCAGTCAACCCTTTTAACCATATTTTTCGTATGAAATGACATAAATACCCTTTATTTTTATTCTATTATATATATTTTTTAAAAATTCACTAAATTTTTTTATTTTCAACAATATAAGTTTGACCCCTATTTTTTTAAGAAATTTCATTATTCCATCCCCCATCCTCCCCTCCTACCGCCACTGCACCCCACTCCATCCATCGCCACTGGAATCTTCACCTTTTTTAACATCAAGAAATGTTATGGAAATACAATTAAATGTCATCAAGAAAATCAAGAAATATCACCAAGAACATCAAAAAATGGTCATGAATATCAAAAAATATAATGGAGCTCCTCCCTCCCTCTCTCTCGAGCAGATCTGTGCATTGTCCACAAATCTGGCAACAGATCTATGCTTGGAGGCGTAGATCCAGCGTCGGTTCTTCAGGGATAGAAAGAAGAAGGAGGAGGAAGAAAAAAAAGGGAGAAAGAGGAGACAGGAGAAAAAAATAGTTATTAACAAAAATGAGGAGGAAAAAAGGAGAAAGAGAGGGTGGGGGTAAAATATAATAATGAAAAGTTTACGAGTAAAAAATATTTTATTTTTCAAAATAGGAGTGTTAGTGTAAAAAAGTAGTGGAAAAAAAATTAAAAAGAATATTTATAGACTTTAATTTTTAATCATTTTTAAATTGTTAAAGATAATTGTCATTACAATTAAAATTTTAATTCTTTTTACCTCATTGAGAATTGAACGGTGTTTGACCAAAATAATAAAGGGTTGACCGGTATTTTAGAAATGGTAAAAGAATTTTGTAATTTTTGTCAAAATAATTGGGATTAACTAAAAAAAAAAAAACGAAATCCGTGTATAATTTTTTTTTTTTTTTTTTTTTTTTTTTTTTTTTTTTTTTTTATTGTGTTGCACAGTCTAAAATCAATAACAAGTTAGTTTTCTTTTTCAATTGAAATTGACGGCAGAGTGCCCATGAAACTTCCTTACCTTTCTTATCCGAACAATGTGATAGGGTTCAAATGGAGTTTTCCCAGTACCAAACGCTTTCCATCATAACTAAAAAACAACTTTTGTTTTCCTTGTTAGAAGGAAATTGTGAATTGTAAAATCAGAGACAATGTTATTGCCACTCACAATATTTCTAATTACTCTATTCCCAAGAGACAAGCTGTCATATGAATAAATGGTACAAATAACCAACATAAGTTTAGTTCGAGTGGTAAGATCTATTTGAGTTAAAATAATTGAGGGATCTCTGCAAAAACAAGAATTCAAGTTTACAGAAAAACACTTGTTGAAAGGACAATCACATGCCCCGAATAAAATTGATCTTACCTCTGTGTATGTATCAAAACATTCGTGAGCATACCCAAAAAAAAATAGTACAAATAGAGAAAAATAGAGTGCAATTAGAAATCCAAAAAGTATAGTAGCAACTTCCAAAATCAATGGCGCAAAATGCTAGGCATATCATGTCAGGAGGGGAAAATTATATTTTTGGCCCCCGAGATATGGGGTAGGTGTAGCCGTTGAAATTATTAAATTCCATATTTGCTCATTTAATTTTTATATTTATTTTAATCCCGTTAAAAATAAAAATATTATTAATAATTTTGGATGAAAAATTAGTTATTTTTAACGCCAAATCTTTCATTGTTCCTGATAGATTAAAGTTGAAAAATCACGTCTTCTTAAATATAGTTCAAACTAAGCATATAACGGTTAGTTTCCAAAAGATAAGACCAAAAATAATACTTTAAGACCCCATATATAATATACTAATAAAATAGGTATATTTCATTAAAAATAACTCTTAGAAAAACTAAATTTCGTCCCACAACTTTTTAGATTCAAAACTTTTAAATATAGGAAATAGTTTTACTAATTCAATTCAAAGAATCAATTAACATATGGACCAAATTGCTAGGATCTTAATGATAGATGATATATATAATAGACATATACTCAAATCGCTGAAAAATCTCTTTTTCCAACAAACCGAAAAAAAAAAAAAAACCTTAATTTGAAAATATTAACTTTAATATTTAGACAATGCAAATAAAATACTGACAGACTTAAAAACAAAAATATCATTTGAGAATACAAGTCCACCACCCAAAACAACAACCATCAAATTTAAAGGTGAAATAAATACACCTACTTTCTTCATATTGTACAATTTAAGAAGAAGAATGAAGATGCCTTCAAATAATTAAATGTACATGTGGATAAAAATAAAAACACTTACATGAAAATAAAAATCGACTTAAACAGTCAAATAATTTGAGATATCAACGTAAGATAAAAGAGGAATTGATTACGATTGAAATCAAGCTTAGTGAATTATTCATAAACTATACAAATAAATTATTCAGAAGGGCCACAAATGGTCAAAAAGAAAAATATATTATCTTTTTTAATATATAACAATGTTTTAAATAATTTATTTCTTACACTAAAATATGAAATTTTAAAATTCAAATTTAAAAGGACACATTTCTAACACTTCAAGACACGTCATGAACACGTTTTAGAACACATTATTTGCTATTTAAAAAATATATAGGTTAGAAAATGTAAGTAACTTAAAGGACTAAAAACATAAATACTTAAAACCTAAACATTCTCATTCAGATGCAAACCCAAAAAGAGTAATCTCATCCTCATCCTCAAATCTTATCTTCTCCATCAAGCCCCCTAACAATATTTTATTATCTCTTCTCCACTGAATCAGCGAACCCTAATCCTCTTTTTTCTACTACCCCGACTGAGAAAGAGAACAATGACCCGTGAAGCCTAGCCATGCAAATTCTAGATGTCGCCTCTGAGTAGTTAGGATCGCCACACATCGTTAGATTTGCAAGTAGAGCAGTCAAGACCGCCGCAAATCTTCGCTATTGACAGGGGTTTCATTCTCTTCTCTCCTTAGTTGTGAAATTATCAATACGGTGTGTGCTAATCGATTGCTCTTGTTTCTTTAACTGTGAACTTATGGATTCGTGTTTGATTAAGGAACTCTCAATTTAAATTAAAAAAAAAACTCCCAAATTAAATTTGTTAAATCAATAATTAATTGTTTGGGTCTAAAATTGTCATAACTTTCCCTTGATAGTTAATTATTTATGGATTCATGTTTTGATCACAGTTTTGTGTTCCATTATTTTCTTTCATTGGTCAATGACATTTTTCTGATAAGTCTGGCAGTGGATTGCCTATGATTTATGCGTGTGGAGGGTTTTATGAATTATGATTTATGAATCTCTTTGATTAATTAAATGTTTGAATAAGGAACTATCAATTTAAATTAGGAAACTCTCAACTTAAATTTATTAAATTAATAGTTAATTGTTTGGGGTTAAAATTGCCATATTTTTCCGTTGGCAGTGGTAATTTTTTTTTTGATAATTTGGGTAGTGGATTGATTATGATATATGAATATGTTTGATTACTCAATTGTGTTTGTGTTACAAATGGATTGCTTTTGTGTTTCACTGAAAAGACAAATTTTACCAAAATCTATAAAGAACACCAAAAAAAAAAAATGTTAGATAATTCCATCTAAATAAATCTCTAAAATTAACATACAAAATAAAAAGAAGAAATATTCTCTATACCTGTGAGACATACAAAACTGTGATCGTTCATAAACATAATGATTGTTCCTATATAGTGAAATAAAACTATGACGATTAGCGAATGCAATTTTCTACTAATATTGAGAAATAGTTCAAACATAGGTAAATATAGTGTTATTTGCTAATATTGACGGGCAAAATAATAACGATTAAGTAGAGAGAGGGGTTTACCTGTGAATCCTTGATATAGCATGTGGCGGAGAAAGAAATTGCACGGCTGACGTAACTGAGGCCGCGACTGATTTAGAGTTACTTCCAGTGAGGAAACTATGCACTGTGTAGAGTAAGAGAGAATGATTATAGTCGTGTTAGACAGAGACAGAGGGAGAGATTTTAATTCATTTTCATTTAATGGTAATAAGTGTTTTCGTAAATATCTCATTTGATTAAAATTCCCCTCAACCTCACGTTATGCTTATAGCCGTGTGTTTAGAGAGTGTGTGTGAGAGTGAGATTCTAATTAATTTTTATTTTAATGGTAATGGTAATTATAATGTTCATAAATATATCATGTGATTAAAATTCCCCATTTTCTCACTTTTCTAGTTATAGTCTTGTGTTATAGAGAGGGAGAGAGGCAAACAAATTCTAATTAATTTTTATTTTAATATTAATTAATATTTTTTAAATTGTTCTCAAAATGTGGACTCAAAATTGTGTAGGTAAAATGTATTAAGTTTTATTTTATATAATAAATTATAATTTTTTTAAAAAAATAAATAAATGGGCGAAAGGTGTACTGAGAAATAAATGTGGAAAATAATTGTTTTTGTGGTGAAATTTATTTTTCATTTCATTATAAATGTGAAAGTGAAATAGCAATTTTATTGACATCATGCATATGCATACGGAAAATTCTCCCTGTACGTATGCAAGGGTTAATTACACTTTGTATCCGTATAGTTAGGTCTAATTGTATTTTATACTCCTATAATAAGGCCTAATTGCACTTTGTATTGTTATAATATTTTTGCCACCACTTATACTCCATGTGTTTACCTTAAAGGGATAAATTCAACGGAAATTCTATAAAAAATAATTAAAGTTGAATGACATTTATACCCTTTCAAAATTTTAATAGGAATTATTTTAAAATTAATTTAAAATATAGGGGTCAATAATGTAATTTTTTTATGGTCTTCATCAGTTCTTCCCCCAACAAAGTCAACCAACCCCACGCTGGCCACCGTCAACCTCGCCCGCCAACCCAGACCAACCATACTACACCACCACCATGCCGAACACAACCGTGCCAAAGTCTAAAATCAATAACAAGTTAGTTTTCTTTTTCAATTGAAATTGACGGCATTTGTGGAGTTCCCATGAAACTTCCTTACCTTTCTTATCCGAACAATGTGATAGGGTTCAAATGGAGTTTTCCCAGTACCAAACGCTTTCCATCATAACTAAAAAACAACTTTTGTTGCCCTTGTTAGAAAGAAATTGTGAATTGTAAAATCACAGACAATGTTATTGCCACTCACAATATTTCTAATTACTCTATTCCCAAGAGACAAACTGTCATATGAATAAATGGTACAAATAACCAACATAAGTTTAGTTTACCTTATGTTTAGTTTAAGTGGTAAGACCTATTTGAGTTAAAGTAATTGAGGAACATCTGCAAAAACAAGAATTCAAGAATACGGAAAAACACTTGTTGGAAGGATAGTCACATGCCCTGAATAAGATTAGTCTTACACTCTGTGTATGTGTCAAAACATTCGTGAGTATACCCAAAAAAAAAAAAAAATAGTACAAATAGACAAAAATAGAGTGCAATTAGAAATCCAAAAAGTATAATAGCAACTTCCAAAATCAATGGAGCAAAATGCAAGGCATATCATGTCAGGAGGGGGAAATTATATTTTTGGCCCCCAAGATATAGGGTGGGTGTAGCCGTTGAAATTTATTAAATTCCATATTTGGTCATTTAATTTTTATATTTATTTTAATCCCGTTAAAAATAAAAATATTATTAATAATTTTGGATGAAAAATAAATTGTTCTTTAACACCAAACCTTCTAATATGTGTATTTTTATTATTTCTGCACTAATATTACAATGCCATTTTTGACATTTTCTGAATAACGAATCATTTGAAAATTAAAGAGAAATCTGATATTACAATGCCATTTTTGATATTTTCTGAATAACGAATCATTTGAAAATTAAAGAGAAATCTGTATAGTTGTTAGAAAGAAAAAAAATCTAATATTTAGTAGGCTAATAAAATAATAAAAATATTCTCGTTATAAGATCCATGCTAAGTAATATTTTTTTTATTGTAATTAAAATAAATATGAAAGATAAGAGATCGGTCTAATTTCACAAATATCAAGGCACTCACTCCGTACTTGAAGGACCAAAATTATAATTTCCCCTGCAAAAAGTGTCTGCACTAGCCTAGGAGGGAGAGAGAGATATTTAGAGAGAGAAAATAAAAATTCAAGAATAATCAATATAAAATAGTTATTAACTGCATGTAAGAACAATAGAGATACATACATAAATACATAGATACAGAAAATCCATGACAAGAATTAACCAAAAAGAGAAGTCCGACGTTTTAGCTCAATCCGAACACAACCTGTACAGCTCATCCAACGTCGGCAGCTCCATCAACAGCCGGTCCAAATCCCTGAACGAAACTCCCCGCGACAACGCCGAACCGCCGCCGGCAACGGCGGAGAAAGGCGGCGGTTTGGCGGCGGCAACCACCACTTCGGAGTCTTTGCCGGTGAGGCTCTGGACGACGGACTTGAAACTGCGGGCGTCGGTCTCGATGTATTGGGTGTTGATTACCACAACCCTGATCGGATTTCTACTGGTGGCTCCCGACATAGTTTGGAATTTTTGGGTTTAGTTTTATAAATCAGTCACTGCGTTGATGTCGTTTTTTATAGTGAATTGGGGGCCTAGAAAAGGACAAGATATTTATCTCATTAAAGAAAAAAGAAAAAAGAAAAAAGGCAAAAAAGAAAAATTGCGCACGCCAATCTTTCTTTGACAAAAGTATTTTATGTTACCTTGTAATTTTGATGTATATTTATATAAGATATTTACACTAAATAAAATAATAATTTATTCATTTATTTTTGAATTAAAATATTTATTTATATTGACACTTAATCTTATTTTTTCTCAATTTATTTGAAGATTACAAATTTTAAATATGAAACAATTAATGCAAGAATACTAATAAGGTATAGCTCAAGTAGCAAGTCACGTTTGAGTTAAAACAGTTGAAGGACCTTTGCAAAGTCATAAGTTCGAACCTGCAAAAACATACTTATTGGGAGAGACAATCACGGAATCCCGAATGAAATTAGTCTTACACTCAAAATGGGTGTGAGAACACTAGGGAAACTGGCAAAAAAAAAAAAAAAAAAAAAACCTTTAATGCAAGAATAATATGATATGACCACAAAACCTATACATTGCATAACATTATTTTTATTTAAACGAAAATTTCAGTTTTGATAATACATAATTTTCCATCATTTTTGTCTCTCAATTTTTTTTTTTAAATAAACACCAACTAGCACAACAAACATTTACTAACTATCACCGCCACGACTATCGCCTACCACCATTGTAGTCACATCAACCAATCACTACTATAACAAATATTCATCGTCATCACAAACTTTTTTTTATCACTACAACCACCACCGATCACCACATCAAACTAATCACTATCACCATCACAACAAACGTTCCCTTTCACCACTGTCATCACAATAACAAACGTTTTTATCATCGCCGCTATCACAACAAATATTTAATATTATCCCCGCAAATATTCGATATCAAAACTGTATATTCCAAATAGTGTTTATTTATAAAAATTGTAGTTTTGGAATATCAAAACTAGATAATAATTTTTTTTTTATTTTTTTTTATAAATTGTGTTTTCTTATAGTTTTTATTGGCCATGTTAATTCTAATTAATCCTTAATGTAAAGATTATTGCATAACCCTTTTTTTTTTTTTTAATCATTTGTTAAATGCATGATTTTTGTGAGAACAATTTAATTATATATAGGCTTATTATGTAAGTTCTCGAACTAGCGATTAGTCTTTTGTTGTGATTTAGATATGTGGACTTGGTTGTGGCGCGCGTACTTTGTAAATGAGAGGTGCATGAAGATGGTGTACGGTATAGCGCGTGATTGGTACTTAAGAAGTGGGGGCGGAGACTTAGGCATTGAGGAAGTTGACCGTTGAAGGCAGTGTAGAACGACTTCGGTAGTCTACTATGGTGATTGGATTGGGTCAAATCCACGAAATAAGGGAGAAATTTACCATCATAGAGATCGTAACTTTAAATTCACCCTCTTTCTAGACACAATTATATGGATTAGATGTCAGGTACACTTAAAAAAAAAAAGTTTTAATTTGATATTAAATTGAAAAAAAAAATATTATTATGTTTTGAATAGTCACATTTTTTATGGATGATCTAAAGTTCAATTATTTTCTTCAATATATATAAAAAAAATAAAAAATAAAAATAACGTTACGAAAGTGACGTGTTGTTAAAAAGATAAGTCTGATCCTGCTAAAAAGATAAGGCTCAAGCCCGACCCTCCAACCTGGTCCTATAAACTTTTTGGGCACTCGATAAGCATACAAATTTTTCCTTCAATATCACGTAACAGTTTCGAAAAATCAGGTGGTCAATTGCAAAACAAATTCCGTAAAAATAGGAATCCTTACCAAGGATAGTAATAAAAAATCTACAGATAAAATATTTTTGGAAGATAGTGAACATAAAAAAAATAAGGATATTTACCATTTATCTCTTTTGTCGTTTTATCTAAAAATCACAAATCTTCCTTTTTATTTGGAAAATATCAAGCATTCCATTTGATTTTTTTTTTTGTGTGAAAAAGCATAAATGTCTTTCTCTTATTTATTATTATATTTTTTTAAATATTTCAATAACACCCTATATTTTTAAAATATTATTTTTTACTCCTTTGTTTCTAACAAAAAAAAAAAAAAAAAAAAACCCACCCCTGCCCCACCTCCCACCTTGCAGAAACAACCACCCCCACGCCCACCTTGTCGGAAAAATCCACCCCACAAGATATAGAAATTAGAAAGAAAGAATAAATTACAACGGCCCGCCGGAAATGCCCACGAAGTTGGTCTTTTTCGGGGAATCATTTCCGGCAACACAATTAAAAAATATAAAATTCAGAAAAAGAAATTAAAAAAAAAAAAAAAATTGCTTGCTTTTGCAACTTCCTTCCAAGGAAAAAAAAAAATTAAAAAAAAAAGTAAAAAATTGCATAATAGATTTTAAAAAAAAAAAATGAAAATCAGAATTTCAATCTCTAAAAAGAGTAAAATCAAACTACACTCTAACTTCAAATTTAAGTTAAGTTAAAAAATGTATGTTTATTTTCTCAAACAAATACTTATAATACTTAAAAGTGAAAGACAATCATTTAAAATGAAATATGACTAATCTCTCCAAATCTCCTTACTCTTATCAAATCAATGACCAAACTTTTCTCTTTCCATTACAAAGAACATTAAATGAACAGAAAACTACTCTCAATTCTAATTAATAATATTGAAAATGAATAGAAAATTATTTCCAATTCCAATTACAATTCCATAATAAATAAATTATTTTTTTAATTAATAATTATATTTATTTATTTATTTTTGTTTTGTTTATTATCAATTCAAAATTTCATTTTAAAAAAATAATTTTCATTCAAATAATTTTATTTTATTTTTAAATAATTGAATTAATTTTTATTCAAAAAATGAATGAATCATGTGGGCTGAAAATAATGGTCCCTCAAAGACATTTGTTTCTCCAATAATCTATTTTATCATTAATCTTATTCTAAATTAATATATTTTTTCCATGATTGGAAAAAAATGGGTTCGTCATGAGCATTTTATAAATTAAAAATATATTTTTTAAGTCCAAATTTTAAGATTCACTATTTATTCAATTCACTTTATGCATTATTTTTTAAGAAAAACCAATCATTCTCTCAAAAGTTAAGTACTATTGTACGCCACAAAAGTTATTATAATTTTTTATATGAAAATTACAGTTCTTTTAAAGTAGTATAATAATTTTAGATTCATAAAAAAATTATTTGTAAACTATTTTAAAAAATTAAAATTTATGTTCATACAGTCTATTAGTTTATAGTAATTTTACAAAACTTAAAAAACAAGCAATATGTTAATAATTTTGTGATTTTTTTGTTCCGAGATCAGAAACAAATTTGTCATTCCATAATTTTATGATTTTTATTTATTTATTTATTTTTATTGGCTTCTAATTTCAGTTATATTTTTTCGAAACGGATCTTACTACAAAAAATTTAGGAATTCGATAAATTTTATTAAGAGTATCAAATACAAATAACATTAGGAAGAAAATACAATTACTATTGGTTTAATATCTAAATAGTAAACAACTATTTCGTATTATTATAAATAAACCTAATATAATTTTTTTTTATTTTTTCTAAACTTGTGCATTACGCGGGCAAAACTAGTAATGTACAAAACTAAAGCTCAAGTTTGTTCCCAAGAAAAAAAATGAGGGTGGTTTTGACTTGAGGAGCATTAAAAATCACATAATTAACGAGTAAATTTCAACTAAGCAAACTACCTATTTTACTATTAGAAAAGTAGAATTAGCTCAGGATGAATTTATACAAATTCAAACCTCACTAATTTGAACTCTTCAAACCTTGGTTCTTGAAAATCACGAGGGTAGTCCTCCCAAATTCCTAATAAATACAAACAAATTTCAATGTTTGGCCCACATATCTAAGAGCGAGTGAGTGAATTGAATAGTTATAAAAATTTAAACAATTAAATCTTCAGACACATAAGTTATCAATTTTCCTAATTGATTATTATTATCTTGTATAACAGCGAAAACTTATTTAATTAAATGCACAACCATTCAACAGAAATAGAAAAACAACGCACAATGATTTATCTTGATTTGGTAAGTTACTCTTACCTACGTTTGGTCCCCCGAGCTTCACAGGATTTTCGCAATTCACTAATCCCCTGATTTCTTTCCCAAGTAGAAACTAAACATTTGCAATCATTTTTATAGATTCAGAACTAACCTAATTCTTTTTGCAGACTCAGAATCAAACTTTTACACTTTTCTTTTTTTACAGATTTAGGAATAACCTTATCTTTTTGTCAGGTTAAAGACTAACGTACTTCTATTATAAAAAGAATTAAAACTTAATCCTTTTAACAGGCTAAAAATCAAACATAATCATCTTCACAGGCTAAAGATCAAATCCTAACTACTCTGATTAGACACTGTTTCAAGTATGTCTAATTCACTCATACTAGCAAATACAAAAAAATTAAAAAATAATCATGAGTTTCTTCCCACAAGAACTTCTACCACCTCAAAACAATTATGCTCAATTAATGTCCCGAATACTATGTGATAGAATTATGTGAGAAATAAATTTGATTTAACTCAATTTAAATCACGAATAATATGTAATCAGATTTCGCAGGCAAAAATATGCAAGATTTTCAAACAGGAAAATGATTTTTTTAAAATAAATATTCCAAGTATAACACTTAAGTTAACTTGAAAATATCTCACCAAAATTTCTTAAAAATAGATAAGATAGCTCAGTAAAGAACAAAATCGGTGATGAAATTTTTTGCGCACTCCGATCAAGAGTTCTTTTAAAATAACTCTCTTACAACATTTTTCAACAAAGATCACTCTTTTTTTAAAGCAAAGGTTGATTGTTCTTGATTGATTAAAGTTGAAAAATCACGTCTTCTTAAATAGAGTTCAAACTAAGCATATAACAGTTAGTTCCCAAAAGATAAGACCAAAAATAACACTTTAAGACCCTATATATATAAAATACGTATATTTCATTAAAAAATACTCTTAGAAAAACTTAATTTGGTCCCAAAACTTTTTAGATTCAAAACTTTTAAATATAGGAAATAGTATTACTAATTCAATTCAAAGAATCAATTAACATATGGACCAAATTGCTAAGATCTTAATGATATATGATATATATAATAGACATATACTCAAATCGCTGAAAAATCTTTTTTTCCAACGAACCGAAAAAAAAAAATAACCTTAATTTGAAAATATTAACTTTAATATTTAGACAATGCAAATAAAATACTGACAGACTTAAAAACAAAAATATCATTTGAGAATACAAGTCCACCACCCAAAACAACAACCATCAAATTTAAAAGTGAAATAAATACACCTACTTTCTTCACATTGTACAATTTAAGAAGAAGAATGAAGATGCCTTCAAATAATTAAATGTACATGTGGATAAAAATAAAAACACTTACATGAAAATAAAAATCAACTTAAACAGTCAAATAATTTGAGATATCGACGCAAGATAAAAGAGCAATTGATTACGATTGAAATCAAGCTACGATTGAAATCAAGCTTCGTGAATTATTCATAAACTATACAAATAAATTATTCAGAAGGGCCACAAATGGTCAAAAAGAAAAATATATTATCTTTTTTAATATATAACAATGTTTTAAATAATTTATTTCTTACACTAAAATATGAAATTTTAAAATTCAAATTTAAAAGGACACATTTCTAACACTTCAAGACACGTCATGGACACGTTTAGAACACATTATTTGCTATTTAAAAAATATAGAGGTTAGGAAATGTAAGTAACTTAAAGGACTAAAAACATAAATACTTAAAACCTAAACATTCTCATTAGATGCAAACCCAAAAAGTGTAATCTCATCCTCATCCTCATCCTTAAATCTTATCTTCTCCATCAAGCCCCCTAACAATATTTTATTATCTCTTCTCCACTGAATCAGCGAACCCTAATCCTCTTTTTTCTACTACCCCGACTGAGAAAGAGAACAATGAACCGTGAAGCCTAACCATGCAAATTCTAGATGTCGCCTCCGAGTAGTTAGGATCGCCACACATCGTTAGATTTGCAAGTAGAACAGTCAAGACCGCCGCAAATCTTCGCTATCGACAGGGGTTTCATTCTCTTCTCTCCTTAGCTGTGAAATTATCAATAGGGTGTGTGCTAATCGATTGCTCTTGTTTCTTTAACTGTGAACATATGGATTCGTGTTTGATTAAGGAACTCTCAATTTAAATTTAAAAAAAAAACTCCCAAATTAAATTTGTTAAATCAATAATTAATTGTTTGGGTCTAAAATTGTCATAACTTTCCCTTGATAGTTAATTATTTATGGATTCATGTTTTGATCACAGTTTTGTGTTCCATTATTTTCTTTCATTGGTCAATGACATTTTTCTGATAAGTCTGGCAGTGGATTGCCTATGATTTATGCGTGTGGAGGGTTTTATGAATTATGATTTATGAATCTTTTTGATTAATTAAATGTTTGAATAAGGAACTATCAATTTAAATTAGGAAACTCTCAACTTAAATTTATTAAACTAATAATTAATTGTTTGGGGTTAAAATTTCCATATTCTTTCCCTTGGCAGTGGTAATTTTTTTTTTTTTTGATAATTTGAGTGGTGGATTGATTATGATTTATGAATATGTTTGATTACTCAATTGTGTTTGTGTTACAAATGGATTGCTTATGTGTTTCACTGAAAAGATAAATTTTACCAAAATCTATAAAGAACACCAAAAAAAAAAAAAAAATGTTAGATAATTCCATCTAAATAAATCTCTAAAATTAACATACAAAATATTCTCTATACCTGTAAGACATACAAAACTGTGATCGTTCATAAACACAATGATCGTTCCTATATAGTGAAATAAAACTATGAGGATTGACGAATGCAATTTTCTACTAATATTGAGAAATAGTTCAAATATAGGTAAATATAGTGTTA
Organism: Eucommia ulmoides; assembly: GCA_016647705.1. Taxonomy (NCBI): domain Eukaryota; kingdom Viridiplantae; phylum Streptophyta; class Magnoliopsida; order Garryales; family Eucommiaceae; genus Eucommia; species Eucommia ulmoides. The sequence continues at coordinate 9,593,604 of CM028328.1, forward strand.
TTTGCTAATATTGACGGGCAAAATAATAACGATTAAGTAGAGAGAGGGGTTTACCTGTGAATCCTTCATATAGCATGTGGCGGAGAAAGAAATTGCACAGCTGACGTAACTGAGGCCACGACTGATTTAGAGTTACTTCCAGTGAGGAAACTATGCATTGTGTATAGTAAGAGAGAATGATTATAGTCGTGTTAGAGATAGAAAGAGGGAGAGATTTTAATTCATTTTCATTTAATGGTAATAAGTATTTTCGTAAATATCTCATCTGATTAAAATTCCCCTTAATCTCACGTTCTGCTTATAGCCGTGTGTTTAGAGAGTGTGTGTGTGTGAGAGTGAGATTCTAATTAATTTTTATTTTAATGGTAATGGTAATTATAATGTTCATAAATATATCATGTGATTAAAATTCCCCACTTTCTCACTTTTCTAGTTGTAGTCTTGTGTTATAGAGAGGGAGAGAGGCAAACAAATTCTAATTAATTTTTATTTTAATATTAATTAATATTTTTTAAATTGTTCTCAAAATGTGGACTCAAAATTGTGTAGGTAAAATGTATTAAGTTTTATTTTATATAATAAATTATAATTTTTTTTTAAAAAAAAATAAATGGGCGAAAGGTGTACTGAGAAATAAATGTGGAAAATAATTGTTTTTGTGGTGAAATTTATTTTTCAATTCATTATAAATGTGAAAGTGAAATAGCAATTTTATTGACATCATGCATATGCATACGGATAATTCTCGCTGTACGTACGCAAGGGTTAATTACACTTTGTATCCGTATAGTTAAGTCTAATTACATTTTATACTCCTATAATAAGGCCTAATTGCACTTTATATTGCTATAATATTTTTGCCACCACTTATACTCCAAGTGTTTACTTAAAGGGATAAATTCAACGGAAAATCTATAAAAAATAATTAAAGTTGAATGACATTTATACCCTTTCAAAATTTTAATAAGAATTATTTTAAAATTAATTTAAAATATAGGGGTCAATAATGTAATTTTTTACGGTCTTCATCAGTTCATCCCCCAACAAAGTCAACCAACCCCACGCTGGCCACCGTCAACCTCGCCCGCCAACCCAGACCAACCATACTACACCACTACCACGGCGAACACAACCATGTCAAACCACCACCACTACCACCAACACCCCAAACAAGACCCGAGCATGGATCTTCTAGATCCATTCTCGGATTTGTAAATCCGAAGCTTCGATCTGTTCTTTCCATATATATATAGATAGATACATATATATATGTGAGAGAGAGAGAGAGAGAGTCGGGGTGGAAATGTCACCAGTGCAGGGGCCGAGGTGGAGTGGAGAGACGAACGAGTTACGCGTGGGAGGGTTCGCCATCACTGAAGCCGGAGTAGGGGTTGGGGGGGTGGAGAGACGAGCAGGTTACACGTGGGGTAGGGGTTTGATTCGCCATTGCTGGAGTCGGAGCAGGAGTGGGGGTAAGGAGACGGACAGGTTACGCGGGGGAGAGAGGTTTTTGTCATCGCCGGAGCCGGGGAGCAGTGGGGTGGGGAGACGAAGGGGGGTTGGCCTGGAAGAGTAAGGTTACGAAGGGTTAAAATATTTTTTTTACCCTTTAAATTTAACAAAATATTAAAATAAATTTTAATAAATTGATAAGAATAAAATGACAAAATTACTTTTAAAAAGTAAATTGATAAAAATTAAAAATTCTTTTAAATTTTTATCTGTGGCATTTATGTCTATAATACAGAGTTAAGTGGTAACAAAAATATTATAAGAGTACAAAATGTAATTAGACTTAGTTATAAAGGTACAAAGTATAATTAATCCTATATTTCGCTTTTTGGCAATTTAACCCTATATTTAATGAGCACCTTGTACGCGGGCATACGAATAATTAAATCGTTGTCCAACTTGGCGCAAAGAGTGTCTTGTCTTGTTCAAAAGCCCACTTGCAAGAAATTTATTAGCCATTGAATAATGGGTCCAAAAGTGTAAATTTTTCCTGTCAAATCAAACGTTCTTTTCGAGATATGAATTATTGGGTGTACGTTTGGTTTTCAAAAGTTAAAAATAGTCGCTTTGATTGCTTCTTGAAACGTGGATTTGAATGGAGGGGAGATAGATTGCATACGGTGATGATCCATAATTCAAACACGTGGATTCCTTATTGACGGAAAATTGGTTACATAGTTCCAAATTTAGAAATTTGCCTTTCTAGAATTAGTCAGGTAAGGGCACATGCAAAAGCACATACTCCTCGGAAAAAAATTTAATTATAATAGTGAAGAAAATGAATGTAAAAATGTACTAAAATATTTATGCCCTAAAGAATACAAGATTTTTGTCTATTTATGTTCTATACTAGAAATGATTTACAATGCTTCAATCAATTGGTAATCGAAAATGGTTCACGAAAGTGGCTAATACAAAATAATAAAATAATAATAATACTATGTTTTCTTTCGGTTGCTTCGATTCGAATGTCACTATCTTCAAATAGCATGACAAAAATAATATCCGAACAACAAAATTGTCAGAAAAGCTGAAAAATGCAAATGATAACTTAGAAATAATTTTGAATTACTTATAAATTTCAAATAACTTCTTCTACCAAGTGCAGAAAATGTCATTTTTGAAATGAAGTACTTTTTTTTCTTTTTTTTTTGTCTGAAAGCAAAAAATTACATAGAGAACACGTTACCAAATGGTGGCTAGACATTTCACATTATCACAGATAATCAGATTTGGAAAACTATAACATTTTATTAGTCGGACTTCCTTTGAAATAAGATTGTCTCAACCTTTAATGAATACGGTTCTCCTACAATAGGATCGAAATAATCAATATATGTGCATGTGTTATTCTCCAAATATCATTAGGATCTTCATTGCACAATTTAAATACAAGGCCCCAAATATCAATAGTGCACTTACACAAGCAGATAATAACCAAAAAGCCGCTGCCGCTAGTTGGTAAAGTTCCTTAGTATGCAAACAACAGATACTAAAAGAATTAGGAAAAAATTAGCAATGACCTACGAGAATGACCAAATATTAGTAGATTTATGGGTACCTTGCATGCATCCAAGTGTATATAAGAAGACTCACTTAAATAGAATTGAAAAAGTAGGTGTTTAGAAGGAGGATAACATGAGAACAAAGTGGTAGTCTATAACAACTTATCAAATATGGTGGCAAGAAAAATAAATCAGAGCAAGTGAAAATATGGCTACTGAAAAATAACAAATAGAGAAAACCTACCTCAAATTAGCAGTGTTTGTAGAACGAAGCCGAAGGAGAAAATGAAAACAAGAAACCCAAATGAAAGATAAATTAGTGAAAGGAAGAAGACATTTCAAGCAGTAGGCAAAAAAGCAGAGACGTGGCATTGTTTGGTGCGTCTGGTAAGCTGTTGAATGAAACGTGGAAGGAGTAGAGAAGAATGACGTTGTTACTGCCTGCGAATGTGTGTGCAAATGTATAGAAAGATTAAAAAAAAAAAAAAAAAAAAAACAAGGGCATACATGACATTTGCTAATGTATGAGTCATCATAGAGAGGCGAATGCAAAATAAAGGGTTATCACGAAGAGGCAATGCAAGATGAGCCGTCACGGAGAGGCAATGAAAAAATATATGAGCCGTCACGGAGAGGCAGTTTAGAATATATGAGCCGTCACGGAGAGGCAATACAAACATGTATGAGCCGTCACGAAGAGACAGTTTAGAATATATGAGCCATCACGGATAGGCAAATGCAAAAATTAAAAACCATCACGGATAGGCAGTACAGAATATATGGGTTATCACGGAGAGGCAATTGCAAAAATTAAAAGTCATCACGGAGAGACAATACAAGATGAGCCGTCACAGAGAGGCAATGCAAAATATATAAGCCATCACGGAGAGACAGTACAAAATAAAAAGCCATTACGGAGAGAAAAATATAAAATAAAGAGCCATCATGGAAAGACAATGTAAGATGAGCCGTCACAGAGAGGTAAATGTAAAATAAAGGGTCATCACGGAGAGACAATACAAAATATAAAAAAGTCACCACAGATAGGCATAATGCAAATGAAAAGCCATCACAAAGAGGCATATTGCAAAAAGAAAAGCCATCACGGAGAGGCAGAATGCAAAAATGAAAAGTCATCATGAAAAGGCATAATGCAAAAATGAAATGTCATCACGGAGAGGCAAATGCAAAAATGAAATGTTAGATATAAAATGTACCTTACCCTGCGGCTGGAGCTGCCAAGCTTAAAAACTCTCTAGATGCAGAAAATAATAAATAAAAAATCCATATAATGTGCCCCAGCCTAAGGCTGATACTTTAATAACCGAACATTTACAGGTTGTTTACGTACCTTAATATTGCGCTAATGATCAAGCTTAGCGTAGTTCACTGGTGTGAATGAAGGTTTATGGGATGTCGCATTTGGATGACCGAACCTTGATAGGTTGCCTACGTACCTTGGCATTACACTGAAGATCAAGTTTAGCGTAGCTCACTGATGTGAATAAAGGTTTATGGGATGTCGCACTTGGATGACCGAACCTTGATAGGTTACCTACGTACTTCAACATTACACCAAGGATCAGGTTTAGCCTAATTCACTGATGTGAATGAAGGTTTATGGGATGTCGCACTTTGATGACCGAGCTTTTGATAGGTTGCCTACGTACCTCGACATTACACCGAGGATCAGGTCTAGTGTAATTTACGCATGTGAATGAAGAATCAGATAGAATGTCCCAATTAGATGACCGAACCTTAACAGGTTGCTTACGTACCTCATCATTATACTAAGGATCGGGTCTAGCGTAGTTCATCTAACGCCCCTTTTAGGACAAAACACATACTTGGATGCTATTTAGAGTTTTTAAATTTCAGCAATACCAATTTTCAATTCAAGTCAGCAAGAGAGTAAGAGGTCTTAGTGATAGAAAAATCTATGCGTCCGATCCTTTTGCGATCTCTGTAAATGGACAAGAAAACTTTTCTAAAATAAAATTTTAGTCCGAAAAATTTGTCACCTTTGATAACTCACAATTTCATTTTTCCCTTTTCCATCATAGTCACTTGGCTTACGGTGCTTACTTTCTCGGGGTGATTCCATGAGTGTTTTTTCTTTTCTTTTTTTTAAAAGAAAAGATTGGTTATCCTTAAGTGAGTCACATTTTTAATTTTTTTTTTTTTTTTTTTTTTTTCAGGCTTTGTTTGTAATTTGGGGCCGTTCCCTCCCTTTGGATTTGGTGAGATTTTATTTTTGACCTGTTGAGGGGATTGAAAAGAGTAGTGCAGTCTTACCTTTGTGGTACAAACTCGACTTGGCTTTCTTGGGTATTAAGATTAATTTCGACACTTGGGATCTAGAACCCCTATATGCTTTGCATTTTAATCAACTCTTACAACTGTATTACCAAAAAACGCACAAAATTTCAAAATTTATTCACCCAAATTTTCATTCTTCCCTGATATGATTTTCTGTGTTGATTTTGATTTGAGCATGAAAAATATGATATGGATAATAGTTAAGATTTTTCTCTAAAATTGGTGTCACATGATAACCCTTCTCAACTAACAAGTATTCGAATCCCTTTTTCATTAACGAGAATTTTGAGTAATAAAGATACTTTTACCTTTTTTTCTTTTTTTTTTCTTTTTTTTTTGAAACATCTTTATATGTTGGACAAATTTTTTGACAACAAAAGGTTTTGGGGATAATGACTTTATTTTATGACGGATTATCTAGCCGTGGGATGGGTTATTTGAGGAATGGATTTTGGAAGGATCTTTCAGATAAGGGTTTTTTGGGTAATGACTTTACTTTATGACAGATTGTCTAGCCGAGAAATGATTTTTTTGGCTCAATCAATGCTCTTACCAATTTTCTAGGGGTTAGAAGAAAAATAAAGTGGGATTTGAAATTGATAGGAAATACAACATTTTTTTGGTAATTTGGTTGACCATCAAGAAGCGTGTATTCCTAGGTGATAATGATGAATGATATTTTTTTTTACTTTAACCTTATCCCATTAGTCGTTACTGAAAATTTTGGGCTTTGAAAAAAGAGCATTTTTTTTATGGTGAATGGAGTGTTACAATCTATATCGGGAGATGTCTAGGGCCCAAGGATAGGATTTTTTAGAGTCATTTTTATTTTCTGGTTAAGACGAATCACTTTGCTTCACTTTCTTTCATATCAAAATCTTTCTTATTATCAAAATCATATTTATCATGCTCAAATTCATTTTCAACACATAGATCATAAACAGACAATTTTAGAATATTTAAAAAAAAATAAGCATTAAACTTTTTAGACGTCCTTCATAAAACACGATAGCAATTATTGAAAGTTCCAGTGGAAGGTCCTTTTAAGTTTTGTCCAATTTTAGGTCCATTAATTTACATATCGAGGGGAGTGATCTCTCTTCTAAACCTAAACCGCTCAAGTAGAAGGCAGAGAGATTTTCACCTCGTTTTGTTTACTCATTAAGTTATTCACAAGTTTATATATAAAAAAATTTTAAAAAAAGAGGAAAAAAATATCTAATTTACAAACCGAAATTTTAGTATAATAACGACTTATTTTATTTTTATTTTTTTTAAAAATACATAAGTAAAATTTACAAAAGATGGAAGTTCACAACCTTGACTTAAAGATTTTTTTCCTTTCTTCCTTTCTCTTCTTCTCCAAAAAATAAAGATAAAAATAAAAATAAAAAAAATTATTTTCCCTTAAGACTTTTCTTAAAAAAAATTCAAAAAATTTTGGTCATTTCTCTCTCAAATTTGTTGCCTCCTCTCCCTTTAAATTTTGTTCCCTTTTCTTTAACCTTTGATCTTATATTTATAGCTCAAGAGATCAATGAATGAGTGAGGGGACAAGATTCATTAAAACACCATCACACAAGGTAAAAAATAGTAGTAAAATAGAGAAAAATTATGCAAGAGTGACGAATGAACAATAATTTTGGTGGAAATGGGCAGAACAAAGCTAAATGGGCCGCAATTGGAGTGGAACGGGCTGAAACGGGCCAAAATGTGCTGAAATGGTGGGCTTGAATAGGCCTCCAAGTGAATGGGCCCAAAATGTTGAATTGGGCTGAAAATAATTTGAAATGGGTTTGTTTTAATAAGTGGGCTGGAAATAAAATCATTAATGAACTGAAGGTTTGGATTGGGCTGAAAATAAGATGCAAAATAGGTTGGCCACCATTGATCCGCGCATAATGTGAGGTTGCACAGGAGGGCCAACTTCAAACTGTTGTATCATTTTCATACGAACTCTAATTTGGCTCTATAACTAGTCATTGAAAAGATTATAGAGTCTAGTTTCATATACAATTTATTTCATCTCAAATTCCAACTGTTCATTTAGTTATGTCCAAAAGAGTGGATCGCAATCTTAATTCTAGTGCCATAAATCGCAACTTTTATTCGTATGATCTTTTCCTTGAGTATTTTACTTCCAGAAAGTGTGTTTTTTTATTCAAATCTTCAAATGAGAGTCACTATTTTTTCCCTTTTTTAATTTTTTGAAATAAAACAAAATAACTATAAAATAAAGTATAATATTTTTACAGGGTGGTCAAAATATTGTGTCTACAACCCCGCATAAGTGTTTTTTAGTGAAAGTAATGACTTTTTTTTAGCAACAGTTCCCTTAGATGCTTGGAAAACATAGTCCTCCGTTTGGCGTTTGCCTTTTTGCACATAAGCCTTTTGGTCGGACTTTTTTGTTCCTCCCGAGGCAAATCCACCATGAATTGTATGTATGTCTACCCGAAATTTAGGCCTCTCCCTCTCTTTATCGGGGCGTCGATCGTCTTGTTGTCGTTCAACGATAAACCTCTTCAGTTGGCATATTTTTATCAGTTGCTTGATCTTATTCTTGAGATTGTAATAGTTGTTTGTGATGTGAATGTGATCTCGATAAAAATCACACCACTTGTTGGAGTTTGCTGTCTTTTCCCGATTCTTCAAGGGATATGGCCACCTGACTAGGTTTTTATCCTGAATCTGTATCAGGATGGCTCCTAGAGAGTCGTTTAGTGGTGTGAAGTTTGTAAAGTGGGGGTGGGGATCTATTTTTTCCTAGGTTTTTATCTGCTGGATTTGTTGTAGCTCAAATCCTCAACCTTTCTTTTCCCTTGAAGGTCTTTTTCCTCCTCGGCTCAGGCCCCGTAGACATCCTCTGCCGAGATGAACTCAATAGATAGGGCAAAGGCGAGAGCTAAAGCTTTTGGTAGTGTTTAAGCTATTTTGTACAAGAACGATCATTTCCATACCCTCGCCATTAAAGCTGCTATCGCCATCCTATTATTCAACTCCTCAACCTAATTAGATTCGTGACAAAACCTAAACTTAATTAGATTCATGACAAAACCTTTCCAAGAAGGCTTCTAACCTTTCGTCTCTCCTTTACCTTACTGACATGAGATGTAATGGATTTTTGGCCTGCCATTTGTTAATCACGAAACTGTGTGCGAAAGTAGTACTCACGGATTCAAACGAATCAAACATACTTGGTTTTAGCATTTTGTACAATTTTTAAGTCGTTCCAGTCAGGGTTAATTGGAATGCTTGGCATTTCGTCAAGTCTGATGCTCCATGTAGATCCATATGAGCGTAGTAGGTGTCCAAGTATTCCACCATATCAGTGTTGCCTTGGTCCATCCCAATTTTGGACAAGAGTTTGAAGTTCATCGAGACTTTCTCCCGCAATACCCGAACAATGAACGATGGAGCGTTTCTCTTCACGATCTCGTAAATGTTGGGCTCTTTCTTGCCCATCTGCCTGAATTTCTCATTAACGGTGTTAACTTAATCTCGGAGATCATTGTCAACTTGTCAATTCTAGTTGCCTCATTGGTTTTTCAATCAAGAAGCCGATGAGGTTTCCAAGGAGAAAGAGGCTTGTCTTGGGATACTTTAGGGGTTTTACCTGTTACCAGGATGGGCCATGTCTCGTTCCTTGGAACGGACTCTTCATTCTTTCTCTCATCTAATCGTACTGATGGTGTGCTCGACCCAAGTCATGAATGCACACTTGGTGTTGTTCCTGTCTCAATCTTCGTCCTTTATTCATAATGGCTTACGTTGTCACGCCCGTTACGGACACCCGTCATCCCAGGGCCGGCGTGACAACAACATGACATCACCTATTACATTCCTACTTCTTATACAAAAAAAATGCATACATTACTATACAATTTATTATGCAAGACAACATAATTTTTTTCTTTATTATGGTTCACCTCTGACAGCTGAACGCAAAAATTTCCAGATGACTCTACCTAATGCCAGTAGGGGACCGTTTCCTAAAAGATTCACCAGTGAGTGTACTGCCTTCTTAATAAAAATCATTTTTAACATAATAATAATGCATTCTAAATAATACAACATTTAAATGGATCAAGCATAAGTATATATATCCACCACACAGTTGGTAAAATCTCCAGTATCAAATAAGCAGTGAAAGTAAAGCAATATAAATAAGTTTCCAAACACCATAATCAATAATAAATCACCCAATATATATATAAAACACCCCAACTCAAACACACATCTCAATCTCATACCCACCGACTAAGCTATAGTGATCGTTTTAACCTCACGATCAGGAGTTGCAACGGTACTGTAACCATCTGTAGGATATGCCTTCCTAGCAGACCTAACTGCGCAGATCATCGCCACCCAGACTTCTCTGGAGGCCAATAATATAAATCACTACATAATGTCAATCACCATAATAAATATCCATTTGCCGGACCACCCTCCGGACAGACCATAATATGAATCACCACCTGCCGGACCACCCTTCGGATAGGACATCATAAACTATGGCATAGTCAACTCAATAATATCATCACCAAAACACAAATCAATACCCATCTGCCGGACCACCCTCCGAACAGACCCACCCACAATATCATCAAAACAATAATGTTATCGTAAAACTACCAACAAAATCACCATTCTGCCCAAACAAATAATCACCACCAAAACCAACAGGTTATTTATAAAGTCTTTTTTTTTTTTTTTAAAACCCCAACCAATTCAATGGAAATCTATTTTACCAACTCACCCATAACTGGCTTGATCCATATCATTTATAAAAGCATCTGATTTAAATATAACCATTTTCCTATCATATATAGATAAAAATATAGTTTGGCAAGAAGACAATATACTCACCTGATATTCTGCTCTTCAAAACTCCACCAATTATCCGCTAATGAACTTTCGACAATTTTGAACCTATTTGTAACAAGGCCTAAATTAATATTATAGAGAAAATAATTTAATTGTATAGTGCAAGCCCTACGTTTATAAATTTCTCACTCCTCACGTTTTGATATATGAAGATGTTATTCGACTAGTTTAGCGTTGTTAAAATTTACTATTTACACCTAATTCATATAAACGATCTTATTGTTTATTATTCTCATTTCGATATTCTAAGGGTAGAACTAAATTTAGAATTCATAAAATAAATTAGAAAATGTTACCCATTTTGAACCGATCGTGGATTTCCCTAAAATTCCATGTAGTTTTGATTTTGCTCCCCACCGCCTAGGCGAACGAATGACTGCTTCTCCCTTACTCTCAGCTGCACACTGTAGTTTCACTGCTTGAGCGAAAATCCACCGCTTAGGCGAACGAGCTCCTTTATAGTTCTGAGTTACACATTGACGACCTACCGCCTAGGCGAGAAACTTCCGCCTAGGCGAACTTTCTCTCATTCTGCATACTGATCTACCACCGCCTAGGTGAACTTTCCACAGCCTAAGCAGATGCTCCTCCTCTCTTCTGCTCTGTTTTGTCAATTTTCCAGTCGACCACTCTCTCTCTCCTTACTAACTCTGGCAGTCACCACCACCAATTGCAACGATCACCCACGCATACATACAAAAACACACATACGCATACAATAGCTCACGCACGCACCAAGAACAACCAATTCAGAACACACACACACACACACAGACACACGTTCGATCAAATTACACACACACATTGACGACAGCACCAACCCGAACCAAAACACACACACACACCCTTGCACGGACAAACCAATGAAGAAATACTCCCACACACATGCACGCAGCACACACACATACACAACAGCACCTCTGATGGACGGACAGTGAAAACCCGCTGCAGGCAAAACAGAGCATATACACACAACACATATTGCCGGAAAATGGAACAACATACACACACGGCACATACCTCATCCCCCAAACAGAAACAGAGAAACAGGGACACACACACCGCTTACCAAAACTCACACCGCTTACCAAAACTCACACCACCAGCGAGCTCTCTCTCTCTAACCCGCCACCAGTGACTCTCATTTATCTTCTTTCTATTCCTTTCTCTCTCTTCCTTCTCTTCGGTTCTGAATTTCTTCCCGATTTTCCTTTATATATATATATATATATATATACACACACACACACACGTATGCTCAACCGGCCGACCAAGCCCATGCTTCCCTTACCCCTTCACGAAACCTCCATTCTCTCTCTCTATATATATATATAAAAGAAGAAATTTTTGAAATATTACACAAACCTCCCTTTATATTATGTTGGGGTATAAATTAAACTCAATCTATGTTTTAATGTTTATAGCAAATTTCAATACAACCCCCTAAAATTTTAATTCACATAATTAATATCGTAGTCTACTCCCAAATTTTCAAAAATATTTTAAAACGCAACTTAAATGATTCGTATATGAAAAGTCAGGGTCTTACAATTCTCCCCTCCTCAAAGAAATTTCGTCCCGAAATTTTTCGTGTCAAACTAACAGAATTTAATTAACGTTTCGAGTCGCACCACAAGGTTATGCTAGATACAAAGTCCCATAACATGAAGTCACCTTAATTCATAGTTGTCAATTTCCTCTTCAATCTCCTAATATTCTTCTTGCAGAAATGTCGACATAATAATTAGCGTGCGTCTTGATTGGTAACCCTCAAAACTAACAAGCAACGATTTCTTATTTCTAATGTTTCTGCTGCGCTACTCTGATAAAAAAAATCAAAATTAGTGACAACACTATATGCTGGAAATATTTCAGTACATTGAGTCTATTTCATTCCGTCGCAACCGGCACTTATCCATTTCATCCGATATTTTCCAGTCGCCCGTTGCAACAATATTTTCCATTCACATTTAACTCAACAATAATCGTCACCAGTCTTATAAGCACAGATAGCTCAACTATCCTTAACCTCGATACCTACCTCAACTATTTAATACTCATATCGATATCTTTCATAATACCTAAATATCATCAACCTACGTAACTACAGCTCAAATATATCAAACAGATGATCTATAAGAATTTCTTTCATGCTTCCACATTTTACCAAGTCCCTGACATGGTCACGTACTTCAAGTTCGTTTCCACCTGCTTAACATGCTTCAAACTTATATTCACGTATATATATACAACTCAGAAAACATAGGTACACCCCAGTCATAAAGAAATCGATACATTCTAATAATTGTTAGCTACAACTGTAAAATATTATAACATGAATACATATCATCTCAAGGATAATTCAAATTCTCCTTATCCCATGACATCTCAATAACTTCCAATTTCCAATAAACATGTAGCCACATCGGGCTATTTCTAAATCTCGTAAAAGTTTCGTTTTCCTATCTCAGTACAGTCTATCAGACCGGAATCCTGTATCATTTTCATATAGCGCTTTATGCGATACCACCACAATTGTCGACAAGATAGTTATTTGCATAAACAGAAACTCCTCTTACCATTGCACAATCATCCCACTTACCAGAAACTTCCATGACGCAATTCCTCGACATATCTTCCAACACCTGAATCATATTTCTTGATACATCGTTAATCCATGACTGGAACAAGGTATCAACTTCCATTTGGGCAACTAAAGGAGTATGAAAAATTCATCTCGCTTGTTCAAATAACTATCAGCTTTTGACACTACAGTTTCCCCCCACGGATTTTTCATACACTGACGGCTTATTTCACTTCGATAACAATTATCATCCAGATCACAACACGGCGACCCTACTTATGATTTCATCATTAAAATTCCAACTTCCCAAATAACCGATTAATCAATTTCCAAAAGAAATAATCCTTCTCACTTTCAAAAGAATGATTATCTTTACTTAACTCGATTTACCGTTTGCATTGAATTGATGCATCATGCAATTTGAACGATCCCATCAACATGCGTACTAACATATGCATCAGGAAAAAATTCTTTGAGCTACTTTCTCCCTTTCTTTCTGGAATAGATCGAAGCTACGATAACCCACTTAGATATTATTACTCCCTCTTAACCTTAATAACAAATAAAACGTCTAATTGCAAATACTGCGATTTCCCATTTCCGTTACAAATTAATAAACTACTTACACAATTTTAATAATTTAGCATCACTGGGCATTGCATATATTATTCTATTTACCTCTTTTAAGGTCTCTTTCGTCAATTGGCATTGTTAACCCTACATACTTTTATTTCCAAAATCTCACAACTTCGTCATTCGTTTGGACACACATATCAGTTCTACAGTCAAATCCCTATGGTATCTCAAAACCTTCGAAACAAACTTTCACACAACATTACTATCTGACCAACCACCCACTAAACTTATAAGGGTCTCAACTCAACCCATAATTAAATATAGACAACCAACTTACCAACTTCTGACCCAAAGTTTTTGCTATAGTCAGCCCTACGACTAAAGCACAAATCCCATCATACTAAAAATGTCGCTAATCATCAAAACAAATACAATCACTACTAGCTCCAAAAGGTTTCAAGTTCCAGTCACAAGTTCTAGACCTTCTCCATATTTCATCAACCCATCACTTAAACTCCCTTTGTATTTTCTTGAATACTATGCCTTAAGAGCACTAGCTCCAAAATTACCACTCAAACCAACCAATACTCGTATTTATTGCCTTTAGCATACAATTTGCTTTTCTCTCAACATTTGTAACATACTCTAGAAATGTTCTACAGACTCTTTTCTACCCTCGACCGAGACACCGTTTTTCACTACGTCATAGTCTCTAACCTTCAACTGATAATACCCTCAATCTAATATCCTGGTCTTTTGCAAGTCGATTTAACAAACCATAAATTCTAACCGATAAATACTACATTGGATCTTCCTGGATGAAACACCAGGTCCACGTAAATCACGAGTTAATGATCCAAATTATTGTAACGAGCCGATTTTCTAGGGCCGTCACAAGGGTTCCCCTATAGAGACTTCTTAAACCGAAAACTAATTTACTCACATTTCCACTATTCGGCCAATTTTTAATTTCTAACACCGTGGCGACCACCTTTAAAGTCCCCAAAGTAAAAAAAAAAAATCCAAAGCCCAAATTCTTGCACTTTATCAACACGACTATATTTAGCCAACTTAGTGAGCCGAACATTCACCCCTTAAAATTATAGAACTTATTTTTACAACAACTACGGTTACTAATCACGCTTACTAGCATCCTAACGTTTCTTTTAGAAACTATATGGGGAAAATCCCTAGCTACTAAAATATCTACCACCTAACTTGTTCAGACTAGTGCCCAATACCTACATAACGTATCATGATATCCTTTCTTTAATACTTTTCTAACCTCTTGGATTCATTATCAACCCAACTGGGGTACTAATTTTTCCTTTCCAACAATACGCCCTTCGATTTCTTTTAAACTTTGGCTCTACTTCAAACAAACAAACTCTATTTATGCGCACTTATTTTTATCCAGACTCAAATTCTCGACTATTTTCTACATATCATTTTCTATTACGCTTGCTACATTTATAAGTTTCATAAACTTTTACTCTACTTTCCCGTCAATCTAGAACGTACTACCTTCTCGTCCCAGTTTTTCCACATCTTTAATTTTCAACTAATGTAACTCTTTTTGTTTTAATATCATTATAAGATGCCTTTCATATTGCGTAGATGGCGATATTATACTTATTTGAATGTCATTTCGTATTCCAACTTAAATGTGTTATGTTATTCAAGCTAATATTTTTTTATAACGATTTATTGGATGTTACCAATAGTTATCTCATTACCACCCAATACTCATATAATTGGTACTCATATAAAATGCCACATTTTCCAATTATTTATACTCCCACACTCGCGATTCACCCATGACCACCACCAATAACACCACACCAACCGAATCCACCAACTGACAATATCATCATTTTGTCACATCACTACCTACCAACAAGACAACCCTCCAAACACAGAGTCAATGCACTAACTAATGTAATGAAAAAACTTATATACACGTATCTAATTCACCTATTGACACCCTATCTAATGTCCCCTACTGACTAGACGACTGGCACGTTTTCCTATCTCATGATTTTCTACTGACACAACCACTGGCAAGTCTACAGAACCTATAACCTAAGCTCTGATACCAAAATTGTCACGACCTGTCCCGGACATCCGTCATCCCAAGGCCGGCGTGACAACAACATGACATCACCTATTACATTCCTACTTCTTATACAAAAAAAATGCATACATTACTATACAATTCATTATACAAGACAACTTAATCTTTTTCTTTATTATGGTTTACCTCTGACAGCTGAACGCAAAAATTTTCAGATGACTCCACCTAATGCCAGTATGGGACCGTCTCCTAAAAGATTCACCTACGAGTGTACTGTCTTCTTAGAAAAAATCATTTTTAACATAATAATAATACATTCTAAATAATACAACATTTAAATGGATCAAGCATAAATATATATATATCCACCATACAGTTGGTAAAATCTCCAGTATCAAATAAGCAGTGAAAGTAAAGCAATATAAATAAGTTTTCAAACACCATAATCAATAATAAATCACCCAATATATATATATAAAACACCCCAACTCAAACACACATCTCAATCCCATACCCACCGGCTAAGCCATAGTGATCGTTTTAACCTCACGATCGGGAGTTGCAACGGTACCGTAACCATCCGTAGGATATGCCTTCCTAGCGGACCTAACTGCGCAGATCATCGCCAACCGGACGTCTCTGGAGGCCAATAATATAAATCACCACATAATGTCAATCACCATAATAAATATTAATCTGCCGGACCACCCTCCGGACAGACCATAATATGAATCACCACCTGCCGGACCACCCTCCAGATAGGACATCATAAACTATGGCATAATCAACTCAATAATATCATCACCAAAACACAAATCAATACCCATCTGCCGGACCACCCTTCGAACAGACCCACCCACAAAATCGTCAAAACAATAATATCATCGTAAAACTACCAACAAAATCACCATTCTGCCCAAACAAATAATCACCACCAAAACCAACAGGTTATTTATAAAGTCTTTTTTTTTTTAAAACCCCAACCAATTCAATGGAAATCTATTTTACCAACTCACCCATAACTGGCTTGATCCATATCATTTATAAAAGTATCTGATTTAAATATAACCATTTTCCTATCATATATAGATAAAAATATAGTTTGGCAAGAAGACAATATATTCACCTGATATTCTGCTCTTCAAAAGCTCCACCAATTATCCGCTAATGAACTTTCGACAATTTTGAACCTATTTGTAACAAGGCTAAAATTAATATTATAGAGAAAATAACTTAATTGTACAGTGCAAGCCCTACGTTCATAAATTTCCCACTCCCCACGTTTTGATATATGAAGATGTTATTCGACTAGTTTAGCTTTGTTAAAATTTACTATTTACACCTAATTCATATAAACGATCTTATTGTTTATTATTCTCATTTCGATATTCTAAGGTTAGAACTAAATTTAGAATTCATAAAATAAATTAGAAAATGTTACCCGTTCTGAACCGATCGTGGATTTCCCTAAAATTCCATGTATTTTTTATTCTGCTCCCCACCGCCTAAGCAACGTCCCACCGCCTAGGCGAACGAGTGACTGCTTTTCCCTTACTCTCAGCTGCACACTGCAGTTTCACCGCTTGAGCGAAAATCTACCGTTTAGGCGAACGAGCTCCTTTATAGTTCTGAGTTACACACTGACGACCTACAACCTAGGCGAGAAACTTCCGCCTAGGCGAACTTTCTCTCATTCTGCACACTGATCTACCACCGCCTAAGCGGATGCTCCTCCTCCCTTCTGCTCTGTTTTGTCAATTTTCCAGCCGACCACTCTCTCTTTCTCCTTACTAACTCCGGCAGTCACCACCACCAATTACAACGATCACCCACACATACACACAAAAACACACATACACATATAGCAGCTCACGCACGCACCAAGAACAACTGATTCAAAATACACACACACACACACACACACACGTTCGATCAAATTACACACACACATCGATGGCAGCACCAACTCGAACCAGAAAACACACACACCCCCCTGCACGGTCAAACCAATGAAGAAATACTCCCACATACATGCATGCAGCACACACACATACACAATAGCACCCCTGATGGACGGACGGTGACGACCCGTTGCAGGCAAAACAGAGCATATACATACAACACACACTGCCGGAAAATGGAACAAGACACACACACACACGGTACATACCTCATCCCCTCAACAGAAACAGAGAAACAGGGACACACACACACACACACACACCACCTACCAAAACTCACACTACCAGCGAGTTCTATCTCTCTAACCCGCAGCCGGTGACTCTCCTCTCTCTTCTTTCTCTTCCTTCTCTTCGGTTCTGGAATTTCTTCTCGATTTTCCTTTGTATGTATATATATATATACACACGTATGCTCAACCGGCCGACCAAGCCCATGCTTCCCTTACCCCTTCACCAAACCTCCATTCTCTCTCTCTATATATATATATAAAAAAGAAGATATTTTTGAAATATTACACAAACCTCCCTTTATATTATGTTGAGGTATAAATTAAACCCAATCTATGTTTTAATGTTTATAGCAAATTTCAATACAACCCCCTAAAATTTTAATTCACATAATTAATATCGTAATCCACCCCCATATTTTCAAAAATATTTTAAAACGCAACTTAAATTATTCGTATATGAAAAGTCGAGGTCTTACATACGCCTTGCCGTACAACGGCACATACCCTTGCGAAATCAGTGGTGTTGGAGGCAATTGGTTTTGGCCAGCCAACCGTTGTACATTTTGAGATAGGTGACGCATCTCCCTTATCAACTCCATAAAGAGCGAAGGTGATTCCCCAGATAGACCAACACCAGGATCAGCCGTGTAGAGCAACTGCCTTTCACCATCTTGGTCATTTGTTATTATTCCTGACCTCAAAGTAACCATAAACTTTCTAAAAAAAAAATAGTGAGAAAGGCAATCAGCCAATTCCCATATATGATGCCAACCTGATGAAGAATTTGGTTCGTTAGATATGGAACTTGTAGATTAAGAATAAGACAATTCTCCAAGCTCTAATTCCTCCAAAACATTGCACCGCAGGTGGGCCTTTCAGCGTTGCACCTCCAATGTAAGAATCAATAGGATGTTCTGAAATGAATTTGGCAGAGTGTTGGCTATGGCTATAAAAATCGTATGTACTTGGCTAAACCCCCCTCTTCTGATATTTGTAGACCAATGAAAGCTTGTTTGGTAAATCTTTCCCTGAATCTCTCCCCCATTATCATTAATGTAGCGAATTTGATAGGATATGGAGTAATAGACCGTTATTTAGGGAGCAGTAACAAGTATTTTCTTAACAAATGGGAGACGTTGCAATTGCCCAGAGCGAAAATAACGGTGTTGACATGTCTTGTGATTTCTAACCCTGATAGAGGTACAGTGTTGAGGCCCAAGGTCCGCCTTCCCTCACTGGGGCGATGTTGGGATCAATCTCTCTCGGGAGAGGCATTGTTTGGGCAAGTAGCTCGTTCTTGGGAATAGCGTTTTCACTCTGTGTTGTAGATTTTTTAGTCCCTTGTGCACGACACGTGCCTGGTGGACATGTGAAAATGATTTGGATCTTACTCAGATTTTTTCCCATCAAATCTCTATTAGAAAAATCACCATTGAACCATCACCACTTAAACGGAATACAAAGTAACTACTAAATTTTTCACTTATTAAGCTATAAACCTAATAAAGTCTTTGAACAAATTCAACACAGAATTTCTGTAATTCAACTTTTCAGTACTTTAACTTCCAATGTTATCGGACATCACCTCAAATCAAATCATTCAAAAAATAGTGTTAATGAGCCAAGGGCTAATCCACGAAAATAAAAAATAAAAAAAATATCAAGTTGTAACTTGACAAACGGCCCTTAAGCATTGAGGAAAGAAAAAAGAAGCAAAAGTCATCAAATTAAAAGATCAATCTCCAAATCAAGATTTGAAGCTCAGAAAGGGTAAGAACAAGTTCAGTTTTCTGGAAAAACAAGGTTACCTGTTTCTTTCAGTAGTAAAAAGAAAAAAACACTGCAAGAAAAGGAATAAGTTTTCACCATCCTGTCATCACCTCTCTCTCTCTCTCTCTCTCTCTCTCTGGGAATATCGGATTGAATTCCTCCCCAGAGTTTTCAAGAACGCCGATAATTAGTTAATGCAGAACAGGGCGCGGCAGTCGCTGCCTCACGGGTGTCTTTGAAGGACTCACCCTGAAAAATATTTTCAAAAATTTACCCCCCAAAAAATGACAAGTTCTTTATTTTAATTTGAAAAAATAAAATAAAATGAAAACGCCACTCACCTGATACGCTGAGATCCCAAGGGCTCCCCGCAACAGTCTAATGCCAGAATTGCACTCTCCGCCTGAGAAATTCGAAGGTCGAATTGGGGAAAAAAATAAAAAAGTGGAATTCAACCGTATAAAATTCAATTGTAGGTGGAATTCAACCGAATAAAATTCAATGGCGTTAAAATTTAACTATTTTTCGATAATTCAAGAGTGATATTAAAGAGATTGGGATGAACTGATCGTACCATAGTAAATTCAACAAAGGCAATACGAGTTGAATGCACCTGATCGCCCAAAAGCCTCAGTCGAGAAACCTAATTACAACAACGATAAATATTCATCATAAAGTTATGGAAATATATACATATCAATCGACGAGAAGAATTCCAAAGTGGGGCTATTGTGCCGACCTCACCACATCTTGCTTCGAAAAAAAATTTAACATCAGATTGAGAAACCTGCATTAGAATAAAATATAAAATGAATTAATGACAAAAAATATAAATAAACAAATAAATAAAATTTTAAAAAATTTGGAACTAACCAAGCGGGGAAAAAGCAAGTGAATTTGATTATACCTTCTTATCAATGTTCGTACAATAAACAGTCCTTGCGCACATCTCTCGTTCATCCTCTGACTGTAGACAAATCACTTATTGAGATGGACTCCGAAAATAAAAATAAAAATCAATAGAATGGGTAGTAAAAATCAAACATACCCTTGGAAGAAATGTAGGATTCACAGGAAGGATAGCGGTTTTGGAAGGCAAGACCCTGACAGGAGAGAAACCTAGTATTGTCCCACCAAGGTTAAGAGCCGCTCGCGCAGAGTCTGACAACATTAACTCAAATTTAAGATGACAAAATAATAACTAAAAAAGGTATTTTTTAAGTTAAATACACACACACACACACATATTAGTATATATCCCGTGCATAGAGGCACCCATTTTAATTTAATGTATTAAACTTGAATATCCTATAATTAGTTCAAATATATTAATTATGAAAAGACATTTTGTTGATAGTTTGTTATTTAGTTTCTCGACAAAATCTAAATCAGTGATTGGAGCCATCCAACTGTGAAAAACGTCTCAAATATAAAATATGTCCTAAATTAATCAAGATTAATGTATTGAAGGTACATACAAGTTATATAATAAATCAGGATATATTTTACTTTTGACACTTTTTACCATTGGATGGTTAGAACATTTCCAACTGTTGATTTAGATTTTGTTGAAAAACCAAACAACAAACTCTCAACACATTTGTGCCTTCCGGTACGAGAGTACATACGTGTGTGTGTGTGTATAGTTTCACACAAACTTTTGTGGCCAAAAACTTACGCTCATCGGCGAACTCCACAAATGCAAAGCGGAGACGGGAGTGTGGGTCACCACAAACTCGACAATCAACCACCTTCATGAGTTTAAAATAATAAAAAGTTTGTTTCAAAAAAGCATTTGGAAACTTATTGAGAAATTGAAAGAAATCAGACATATAAGTGTATCTTATGCAAAAGAAAGGAACAAACTTGAATTTTAGGGTCCATTTGGATAGAAGGATGGAAAAGCCAAAAGGATGTAAAAGGAAAGGATGGAAAAGCAAAAGGAAGTAAAAGGGAAAGGATAAACTTTTCATCCCTAAATAGAAGATATTTATTTTTCCCTGTTTTTGTTTGGTAGAGTGGATAGAAAATTGTGAAAAGCGTTCCGACTTCTTTGGTATCGAGGAAATATGGGACGAAAGAAAAGTATTAGGTCAATTCACAAATCTGTCCATGACAAAAAAGTTAAAAGAAATCATAGAAAAGATGTATCTTGAGGACATAAAAGTAAATTCAAAACCTTTTTTTTCCCAATTTTCCTCCAAAAATAGGAGGAATATATGTTTTTTTACATATTTTCCATCCATTTTTCCTTGTTCCCATTTCACCAGGTACCAAACAATTGAAAAATCTATTTCCATCCACTTTTCATTGCCAACTTTTGTTCCTTTTATTTTTACATCCAACCAAACAGACACTTGGGGGGAAAATTGCAGGTAAAAGAAAAATTGCATCCTACAGATTTGAGTAAATAGAAAGTTTATTTTTCTTAACATATAAAAATGGGTAACCCAGTGCACAAAGGCTCCGGCCATTGCGGGGTCTGGGAAGGATCAGATATACGCAGCTTTACCCCTGTATACAGAGAGGTATTTCCAAGATTTGAAACTGAGACCTCCAGGTCACAATTTTTCTTAACATATAAAGCACTAAAATAAAGTAAAACAAATAATGATAATAAAAATAAAAAAACTTACTTGTCCATAGACACAAAATAAGGCAGCAAGCTGTTCTTCAGTGATCTAAATTGAACGAATTTAAAAAAAAAAAAAAATTATCAATGAGAATTGTGGATTAAGTAGTAAAAAAAAAAAAGAGGAAATTTGAACTTACATTGTGATCAATGTCAGAGACATACACAGTTCTCCTAATACTATCTTCTCGCTGAGCTCTGAAAGTTCTCCCATTCAACCGCCTCCTCCCTTGGTTACTGCTGTTTCTTCTCTGGTTTTTTTAATATTAAGAAATAAATAAAAATTATAGCTGAATAAATAAAAATGGTAAATTCTAAACCGTTGTTAGGCATTAGAGCATAGCATAGCCTTAAGAACAGAAAAAAATTGAAAACATTTCCTGAATACCAAAAGCAATTCTAGTCATATTGACGGTTTACATACAGAATGGATAACCTAATGTCACTTTTGAAGGTCTAAACTAATCCAATTTTAGGAATTTTATAATTTTCGATGAATTGGTTTCTAAAATTAGCCATTTTAACATGATTTTAATATCTCAAGGGTGCATTTGGGAAGATCCAACAAATTGCAAAAATTATATATACACACAAGCACATATATACACACACATAGAGGCTTAAAAATGAGTTCATAGAAAATGCCATAATGTTCAGTGCATAACATCCAGAAACATACTTATAGAGAAAACATAGTACAATCATACCTCAAGGGTGCGTTTGGGTAAGGTATTTTATTTCGAGAAGGAATTTTTCAAATTTTCTTAACAAAAATTTACAAATTCCTTCTTGAAATGAAATACTTTTTTCAAATACTTCACCCAAACGGATCATAAATTTCATGAAAAAATCAAAATTCAAATTGTTCATTTAATCCCATAATTCCCAATTAAGAAACCAAGTTATTCATTTACATCCCGTTCATCCTTAGATGAACCTTAGACAAATCTCTCTATATATATATAACCTTCGATTTTCAAACCCGAAGGCTAATAATAAGTAAACAGACTATAACTAATTTTCAGACAAATACGAATACGACAATTACAAACCATAAAAACGCCTATTAACATTCATTGCTGATTACACATGTGCCTATTAATAGAACTTAATTGGAAACATATTAGATCACAATCACAACAAAACCACATGTAATCTTTTCGAAAAACCGACAGTCAATTTCACATAAAAAAATTGACAATCCCGACAAGATGAAGAAAAAGGTAGTGTTTGGCTTCATGGAATTGAATTAGAAATGAACAAATGTAAAGTTCGGATTTTTACATGTGTTTATTTCCAATTCCGATTTTGAGGCTCCAATTCAAAGCATCCAAACACTACCTAAATAGAAATTGAATGCCCAAATTTTACAGAACATATAATAATCAAGAATAGTATCATCAGGACTAAAAAGAAGGAAAAACAATTCTTGATAGCCACATTTGTATAAGAACAACCGCAAGCAAAATACAGACAGAAAAAGCGAAATTCAACAAGATTAAGAACTAAAACTCATACCCTTCGATTATTTGGGAACCCATCATTGCCGGAATTCTTGTTCTCCGGCCCAAGATTGGTCAGACCAAACTGATCGCGATTCTGATCGTGGCCATAAGAAGAAGGAAAAAACTCCTTCGCTAAAGGATTCAACTTCAGTTTCTTCAGCATATCAACGATGTCATTCATCTCGAATTCAGGTTTCAAATCGGAATCTTTCATCGCGCCGTTAGTAAAAGACAGAGCATTGGAGGCAATCTTAGCGGAATCAGTGTTCGGTGACGAGTGAACAGACGGAGCTGCACCTTCTCCGGTCATATCCGCACCAGCCGCCATCGATCAAAACTCAAAAGAAAAAAAGAAAAACCAAAACAAAACACTACACAGAAGATCAAGAAAAAACAATAAAAATTTCAACAAATAAAAGCAATTTCTCTCTGTTTTGAAGCAAAACAGAATGGGGTTTTACAGATTTGTGTGATCTTCAAGTGTAATCTCTCCGGATTCTCTTATCTATGGTCTATATACAGGAATTTAAAGCTTATTCACACATACCCATTGGGAGAGGAAGGTCAGAAAAGAGATGAGGAGAGAGAAAGCGAAAAAGGTAGGGTTTTTGTAACAATTTTGATCAGCAATTTGGTGATGATGAGAGTTATGGAGGATCAACAGGTGGCTTTGGGCTTTGGCCTTCTCTATCTAACCATTTTTTTTTTTGTTGCTTCCAAGTGCGTGTGTGTGAGAGAGAAGAAGAAGAAGAGGGGTGTACAGAGTGTGGATGAGAGAGAAAAAAATGTATTTAAGTGAGTGATGAACGTTAAAAATTGAGAAAAGGAGTGTGCTAAATCTGTCCCATTGCTACGGGGAGATGTCATTTTTTTTTTGTCAATCAAATTTTTTTTACTTAGAAATACTCTACAAATTAAATTTTAAATGCAACAGATCGATTTGGGAGAATATATTTTTAAGATTGTACAGTGAAGTGAATAGTCGAAATGAACGTAAATTGATCCGGATACATTTTACCGTAAAAATAAATAAAATATATAAATAATATTAAAAGGTTTATACTAAGGATCTCCTCACTCTTTTGGCCTTAAATTAGATATTTCCTCTATCATTTTACAAATATCAACCACATTGTAGTTTTACAATTGAAACCACTGACATAAATGTCTTTATGATATTTTTAAAAAATATATATATTTTTATTTTTATAAAAATTTATTAACATCTCCTTATTTTTAAAGTTATAATTTTTACTCTTAATTTTTTAAATAATTATATTTACCTCTCACCCTACCACACTCTCTCACCGCCTACCACTACCACCGCCCACCACCACCACCGCCCACCGTCCACCACCACCGTTGAAGAGAGAGGGAGAAGTTGGTGGTTGGGAGAGAGAAGGGAGAGAAAAATGTTTTTTTACTTATTTTTATTTTGTTTAATAAAAAATAAATAAATAAAAAATAAAAATTTACCCTTGGTTTGATAGTGTAAAAAAATAAAAGATAAAAATATAATGGACGGTGGTTGTGGATGGTGGAGGTGGGCGGTGGCGGTAGACGGTTGTGGTGGGTGGTGGACAGTAAGAGGGTGTAGTAGGGTAGGAGGTAAATATAATTATTTAAAAAATTAAGAATAAAAATTATAATTTCAAAAATAAGAAGGTGTTAATAAATTTTTAAAAAATAAAAATATAATTTTTTAAAAAATAAAAGAAGGACATAAAGGGTAAGTGATTTTAATTATAAAGCTACAAGGTGATTAATATTTATAAAATAACAGAAAAAAATATATGATTTAAGAATAAAAAAAAGGACAGATCACTGGTATAAACCCATAATTAAAAAAAAAAAAAAAATTAATTCCTTCTAACGTAGGATGACTCGAGCCTAAGCCTTTCCTTTTGTTACTTTTTTTTAACCACGGATATGTCCTTCATAACTGCCTTCTTTTTGGTTTATTGGGATTGTAATTTTATTTCCTCATTTATTAGTTTTTTATTTGTGTATTTTAAAAATATTTTTTTTTGTCCATTGTGCAATTGGTTACAATCCTTTATATTTATTATTCTTATTATACTATATATTTGGGTCGTTGCGTACATTATGGAATCATTGATGATTGGTCAATTTTGTGGTCCATTACATTGAAATACTATAAAGGGCATTTTGGGTATCACAATACACAATGATATAATCGTATGGAAGATACTTCGTTGGTATTGAACCCATTTCTTTTTATTTATTTACTATCCGGGTCGGTTTACGTAAATTTTGATTAATCATTTCTAAGACGATTTTAAGAGCACAAATCCCCATAACAATATAATGCATGTAGAATATAAGCATGATACGATTCAATCTATTGCATTGATATCCATGGAATAACTTCATCAAAATCTAATATTTTAACACAAAATGGGGTATGCTGGATTGTGATAAAACGTATTTTAAGAAACCAACAAATAATGATAAAACTTTTATAGTTGTTGTGTAAGACCCTGACTTTTATTGAAATCGTATTTTATAATATTTCAAAAATAACGGGATAAATGATGTTATTTATTATTTGATTTAAAATTTTAAGGGTTAATTTGTAATGTTCAAAGTAATAAAATTAGAAATTTGGGTTTAATTAATAACTTAACAAAAATTGAGGGGGGACTAAGGTAATTTAAATAAAAAAATATCAATGAAGAGATGACATCATCTCACCTCAGGATCCATGTTTATGTGAAGGTGTAGATGGATCGGTAGACGATGTGTAATCAAATGGAGAGATGGAGAGACACACGGCTGATCTTTCGTGTATATATAAATTCACTTATGCACACACACGGGGAGGAGAGGTAGAGCAAAAAAAAAAAAAAAACAGCAAATCGTAGAGAGAGAGAGAGATCGCCGGTACGGAAAAAAACGAAGAAAGAGAGAGATCATCGGTGGGTGTTTCTTCAGTTGGCCGATCAATCGTCTCTGGTGCATGTAAACTTTGTGTGTGTGTTCTTTAGTGCCGTTGGTGTATGTGTGTGTATGCAGACGTTGGGAATGATCAGCGATCGTCACGGTGTCATCGCCGATGAGTGGGAGTATGAGTTCCGGTTGTGTATGTAAGTGTTTAATTGTAGGTACGTGATCAGGGGGTGTGTGTGTGTTTTCTGTGCGTATATAGTCATTATAGGTGGTCGTCTCTAGAATTGAGAGTAGAGAGAGAGAGAGGGGGTGCCGTCGACTTCGCAGGGTGAGCGTAATTGTGTGTTTTGTTCGGAGGTCCGGTGGGGTGTGTGTGTGTGGTTGTTCTTCAGTCTTGACGGGGTGTGTGTTCTGTTCTTGTTGGTCGTTCAGCCGTCGCCGCTGCGGCATTGTATGTGTGTGTATGCGTGACTTAGTGTTATATGTGTGTGTTGTGGGTGTGGGTGTAGGCGGCGGCGTGAATTTGGCCGACGGTGGTGGCGGTGATCATGAGTTTGTGTGTGTATGTTATTTTCAGAGGTCCGGTAGTGTGAGGTTGCGGGAGTCCGGTGGTCGGAGCAGTGATCGGCGGTTGATCCCCAAAACCGGACGCAAACGCAGACAAGGAAAAAGCAGCGGGAAGAAAAATAAAAAATAAAAAAATTGTACAAACCACCCCAATAGAAATAAAAATCTAATCTCGCGGCCATTGGAAAATCCGGGAAAGGTAGAATTTCGAACTTCTTTAATATATGTATTTAATTATTTAAATCAAAATGGCGATAGAAAATAGTGAGACCGTTCACATGAATAAATATGATATAATAAACTGTAACGGAGTAACATTAGTTGAATAGCAATATTTCATAATAAAATGTGGGGAATAAAATATCATGGAAATTAGGGCCTGCATTTCATGGTTAGGTTATTTTCACTTAAAATATTAATTTAGGCCATGTCATTATTAGGTTCGCAGGCATCAGAGTATCGGTAGAGAATAGGTGGTTAAAGTCTTCAAAAACGGATAATCAGGTGAGTGTACTGTCTTCTTGTCAAATTATTTTTATATCTATATATGATAAAAAAAATGTTGTATTTACATTAGATACTTTTAAAATTTCGTGGATCAAGCAGGTTTCTGGGTGAGTTGAGAAAATTGATTTTTCGATGAATTGTGTTGGTTTCGAAAGGAAGTTGAAAATGGTTTTTCGCTGAAATTTGGTAGTTTTAAAAGAGAGTGAAAAGTACCTGGTTTTCTAAAAATAAAGGGTGAAAAAATGGTTTTGGTAAAATCAGACATTTTTTTTAAAGAAAAATGAGAAATATGATTTTGGATTAAAAATCAGTTTTGAAAATAGAGGGTGATGTTTGAGATTTGATAACGTTGATTAGACGATATTATTGATTTGTCATTTGATGATGACGTTATTGATTTGACGATGCTATAGTATTTAACTGCTTCGGCAGAGTGATGATTATCTGCTTCGGTAGAGTGATGGTATTGATTTGACGATGTTATTGATTTGACAATGCCATAATATTTATTTATTTCGGTAGAGTGAGGTTATCTGCTTCAGCAGAGTGATGTTATCCGTTTCGACGGAATGATGTTTATTTGCTTTGGCAGAGTGATGTTAGACGTTTATACTGCACAATGATTATCCGCTTCGGTGGAGTGATGGGTGTTCGTAGGAAGGCATATCCTACGGATGGTACAGTACCGTTGCAAACTCCTGATCGTGAGGTTAAAACGATCAATATAGCTAGCTAGTGTGTGTTGTGGTGGAATGGTGGTTTGAGATGTGGTGTTTTACTTATATTGGGTGATTTATTATTTATTATGGTGATTGGTATGATTTTATATTAGATGGATTTGGATGGAACTTATTTATATCGCTTTTATTTTCACTACTTATATACTGGAGATTTTATCAGCTATGTGGTGTTTATATACTTATACTTGATCCATAACTAATTGTGGTAATATTTAGAATGTATTATTATTTTTAAAATGTTTTACTAAGAAGGCAGTACACTCGCAAGTACAACAGCTAGGAGTCGGTCCCCTACTGGCACTAGGTAGAGTTCGACGATGGTGTAGTATGGAAATATTTTGGGAGGAACTGTCTGAGGCGAACCTGTGAGAGCTTCATTGTTATTATATTTCTATTGTCATTATAATTCAGGGACGGGTGTGTCCCCAGTTAGAGATGTTGTATATGGTCAGAATTTGTGATCGTATATTTTTGTATGCACTTTGTCATTTACTAGTAGGTTTGACGTTAAGATGAGGTCGTGCTGACGTCACGCCGGCCCCACAGTGACGGGTGTCCGGGGGTAGGGTGTGACAATTTTGGTATCTGAGCCTAGGTTATAGGTTCTGTAGACTTGTCGGTGGTTGTGTCAGTAGAAGACCATGAGATAGGAAGACGTGTCAGTCGTCTAGTCAGTAGGGGACATGAGATAGGGTGTCGATAAGTGAGTTCGGTACGTGAGTGTTAGTTATTTCATTACATTAGTTGGTGCATTGGCGTCATGCATGATTGGTTGTCTTGTTGGCAGGTAAAAAATGGTGATATTTCCAGACGATGGATTTGAGGGATGCTATGTTGATGGTAGTAGTAATGAGTGGATTGCGATTATGGGAGTACTATGAGAAACAACCATATGCGTATTCTTTGATGTTGAGAACTATTAGTAGCACTTAATATGTTAATTGTTAAAATACTCAATAGTATAGCAGAACACATTTAAGTCAAATTATGAAAACCAGATTATAAAAACAAAAGGAGAGTTCGTATTAGTTGAAAATAAGGATGTGAGAAAATTGTGGCGATATTAGAAAAGAATTTAACTTGGTGGTACATTCTAAGTTGATGGGCAGACAGAGCAATAGTTTGTGGAACTAGTAAATATAACAGAAGTAATAGAGATTGATCTATAGAAAGTAGCCGAGAATTGTAGGTTTGTGATGATAGTAGGTGCGCATAAATATAGTTCGTTTCGTATGAGTAATATAGAATTATTGGTGGATTGTTTCAAAACGAAGTTACTTTTCCAATCTGGGATGAATCAAAGTTTGTATTTTGGGAAATGATGTAATCTTTACTCTAGTCAATTTGATAGTTGGCTCAGGAGATTAGAAAGGTGTTAAAGAAATTATATCATAATATTTTACACAGGTGATGGGCACCAGTTAGAACCAGTTTAGGCGGTGGATATTGTCACAACCCGTCCCGAACACCCGTCATCCCGAGACTGGCGTGATTACAACATGACATCACCAATACCCAAAGAACCAAAAGAATGACAATATACACCCACTGTATAATACAAACATCTACTATGAGAGATACACCCGTCCCGAAATTTTACTAGCTAAAAGTAGTTATTCATGAACCTTTTATTTTATTTTTTCCCTTTGACAGCTTCTCTCACTCGTCTATACAACTCCATCACGTAGCTCTACCTAGTGCCAGTAGGGGACCGACTCCTAGCTGTTGTACCTGTGAGTGTACTGCCTTCTTAGTAAAACATCTTTATAGTAATAACAATTTATTCTACAATATCTAAAGGGATCAAGCTCAAATATGTAAACATTACTTAGTTCGCAAAAGTTTTCATAATATTAACAATGAGAATAAAGTACCATATATAAGTTCCATACAAAGACATTTAGTATAAAAACCATGTCAATCACCATAATAAATATTAAATCACCAGTATAAGCAAAATACCACATCTCAAAACATCCTCTCAAACACACATACACTGACCAGCCCTAGTGATCGTTTTAACCTCACGATTGGGAGTTTGCAACGGTACCGTACCATCCGTAGGATATGCCTTCCTACGAACACCCATCACTCCGCCGAAGCGGATAATCACTGCACAGTATAAACGTCTAACATCACTGTGCCGAAGCAGATAAACATCACTCCGCCAAAGCGGATAAATACTATGGCATCGTCTAATCAACAACATCGTCAAATTAATAACATCATCATCAAATCACAACGTAATGATATCGTCTAATCAACATCGTCAACTCACACAACCACCTCTCTTTCTATTAAAACCATCTTTTAAATCCAAAAATCATATTTCACACTTTCTTTTAAAGAAAACGTCCAATTTTATCAAAATCACTTTTTCACCTTTTATTTTTAAAAAACCGGGCATTTTTAGAAAAACAGATATTTCCTATTCTCTTTTAAAAACTCCGTCTGATTTCACCAAATCCAACAAAAATTTATTTTTAACTTCTTTTCGAAAACCATCGGAATTTTCCGAAAATCCAGTTTACCAATTCGCTCAAATCCTACTTGATCCATATCGTCTATAAATTCATACCGTTTAAATAATCACATATTTCATCATATATAAACATAGAAAAATAGTTAAGAAGGCAGCACACTCACCTGACTATCCATTCTGAACAGTTTTTCCTGACTATCTTCTACCGATATTTCAGTGCCTGCGAGCCTAATAGTGATAGGGCCTAAATTAATATTTTATGTAAAATAACCAAATCATGCAATACAGGCCCTAAATTCAGTAATTTCCCCCGTACCCACTTTTTATTATGAACAATTGATATCTAGTAAATTTTGTTTCGTTAATAATTACTGTACGCGTTTGTTAATAGGGATGGTGACAAAAATTAGTAAAATTAACGATTCTAAATTATAATCCCGTTTGCTAATATTTCAATTTAACAACAATGATAATTGATTTAGATTTTACCTGCTCCGAATCGTCCGTTGGTCGTGAGAATGATATTTGGATTTTTATTTTTATTTTTTTTTGGGGGGGGGGGGGGGGGGGGGTTTGCGTAATTTTTCCTTTTTCTTCTTCTCTCTTTTTTTTTTTCTTTTTTTTTTTTTTTTTTTTTTTTTACTTTTCCTGGTTTGTGTTTATGCTTCTTGTTACGCAGTCGCGCCGCCGCCGATGACATCTCGCCGTCGCGCCGCCGCCGTCGACGTCTCACTGTCGATCAAGCCTCGCCGTCCCACCAACCAGACACACGCACCACCAGTCAAACAACCCACACCCTTCCACGTTTACCCCTCCCATGCACTGCCGACCGTCCCACCAACCATGCACGTACAACTCCCTCTCTCTCCCTCTCTCTAATTTTCTGGCGAAAACTCCGGCGACCTTTATGCGCCCACAACACGCACACACCTTGCAGGGACAACACGTACCGATGGAGAAGGGCCACCAACGCCGTCGCACATGCCGCCGATCGTCACCGTCGGGCAGATCGGCGAACCCACGAACACACACGTCAACCCAGCTCACCACCGTCGGCTGCTGAATAGCCCACCGCCGAACTGACCGATGACAACCTCCGACAAAACCGTGACAATCACCCCATTGGCACTCCACACCATAGGCAATGAACGGGACCTCACACCATCGGCACCACCGAAGATTGATCAACGACTGAACGAATCGCTCACACCTACGCTCGTCGGATCTCACCACCCCCTGACCGCCGGACCTCCCCTCTCTCTCTCTCCTCTGTTTCCAGTTTATGCTCTTATTTCCTTCCTCCGTTGAAGATCACGATTCCATGTTTCAAAGATCACAATTGCATGTTTTAAGTGGATCGGTTTATTCCTAGCTTGCCACGTCAATAAATCTTGATCCTTCCCCTCTCCGTTCCGGTTGTTCTCTCGGCACCCATATCGTATGCGTATATATATATATATATATATATATATATATATATATATATATATATATATATATATATATATATATATATATATATATATATATATATATATATATATATATATATATATATATATATATATATATATTATTCTAATTACACTTTTCTCCCCCAAATTTCTCTAATTCCTATTTTAGCCCAATTCACCATTTATAATTTTCTTCAAATGGTAATTTCACCCCTAAAAGTTTACATGTTATCAATTGAAAGACAATTTGAATCCTAAAGGTTAGATTTAATGTATACAAATTTACAATTCGCCCCCTTAAACTTCTAATTCGGATAATGATTAATTCAATTCTACCCCATATTTTTCCCAATTGCTCCAAAATGTAACTAAAATGACATACGTGCTAAGTCGGGGTCTTACAGATATTGTAATAGCTAGGGAATGGAAATTGTTGGGGGTGTCAGTAAGCATGAATAATAATTGTAGCCGTTGTAAAATAGGTTCCATAAGTTTAATGAATTGAACGTTCGACTCAATAAGTTGGCTAAATATAATCGTGTTGATAAAATGGGAGAAATTGGGATTTTAATTTTAACCTTGAAACTTTAAAGGTGGTCAATTTGAAGTAGAAGAGTGATTGCACTTAGTTAGTAATTACAATTTATTGAGTATAGGGAATTCGAGTGAGTTAGTTTTAGGTGTAGGAAGTCACTATTGGAAAAGCCGTGTAACAGCCCTGGGAAACCAGGTCGTTACAATAAATTAGACTGTTAACTCACGATTAACTTAGACTTGGAGTTTCTCTCCATGAAGACCCAGTGTTAGCAACTTCTCGATTAAAATTGATGGTTACTTTAATCAACTGCGAAAGATCAGGGTGTTAGATTTTGAGTAGGATATTACTAGTTAGAGGTCAGGGACTGTAACGTGGTGAAAACGGTGATCCGGTCGAGAGTAGAGAAGAGCCTGTAGAACATCTCTAGATTGTGTTGTTAATGATGTGAGAAAAGCAATGGTATGCCAAGTGCAGTAAATGTGAGTTTGGTAGGATCGAGTGGTAAATTTGGGACATGTGATCTTGAGAAATAGTATTCACGTGAATCCAAAGGAAGCTGAAGCTATGGTTTAATGAGAAGGGCCGAAAAGTGTACTTGGAGCTCGAAATTTTTGGAAATGGCAGTAATTGTAGTTGTTTTGACGTTCTAGTGATTTTACCTGTATGATGAGATTTGTGGGATATGCACCGACCACCAGAGTTGAGAATAGTTGCTTGCTCAAAAATGAACTAAATCTGAGGTAGAGGCTTTAAATAAAATTTATTAAAGACTACAATTGCACCATCCACTATTTTTCAGGAAAGACCAAAGTCGAAGCCAATGCTTTAAGTTGAAAATTGGTAAGTTGGGTTGTGTACATTTAGGTTGTTCACACTAAATTATGTATTGAGTGACTTTGTGAGTGTAGTGGGCGGTTGATCAGATGGCAACGCTGTTTGATACTCTGATTTTGGAAATCGACATTGATCAACTGTGTTGTAAAAGCATAGAGGTTGGATGTCCAGTTGAGAAATATTAGAGATAAAGTGGGAAATGGTCGTAGAGCTGACGATCATGTCAAAAATAATGATGAAGTCTTGAATATTGAAAACAGACTGTGTGTTTCTAATGATGCCCATTTGACGAAAGAGACCTTAAAGAAGTATGTAGTCCAATATACACAATGCACCCCGGCGATATCAAACTGTATCGAGATTGCGGGAGCATTATTGGTAGTTTGGAGGAGAATGAAAAATCGCAAAATTTGTTGTTAGGTGACTTGTATGTTAGCAAAAATTAAGGTTGAGCATTAATATCCAGGAGGGTCATTGTATCCATTACCTATTCCAAAATGGAAAGGTGAGTCTTGATTCGTATGTTAAATGTACATTGACGGGATTGTTCGGTTACATAAGACACCGGTTCAATTTAAGTGTTGAATAAAGTTGGGATAAGATGCCGGTGTGACTTATTCGTTCGATATTTGATAGTTGCTCTTGGATAAATTGATTGACCATATTTTGATAAATTGAATTGTTAATGAGTAAGTGTTGCCACCGTACTGTAATTGGAAGATAATTTTTATCAAAACAAATTAAGTCACTGTTGTATGAATAGTCCGTAGAGGAATTCGAAATGCAATATTGAATGGTGATATCTTAAAATGTGAGTTTTAGATGTAATAAATATCGTCGTAAAATCAACATGTTGTAAATATAAAAAGTCGAGTAGTTAATTCTAGGTAATATTTCTCTATTGGAGAAACTGTAGTACCAGGAGCGAATATTTATTTTGACGTTCTAGATGAATTTCCATACTCCTTAAGGTTCCAAATTGAAAGTTGGTACCTCGTTTTATTTGTGGATAAACGGCCAATCGAGAAGTACGATTCAGATGTTGGAGGATATATTGAAGAGTTGCGCTTTGAGAATCTTCGGGTAGCAAGGAGGATTAGGTGGTGCTAATGGAATGTGTTGAAAATAATAAATACTTTTTTGATGATCAAGGTGGCATCGTGTAAAGCGTTATATAAAAAGAATGCAGGACTCCAATCAAATTGACCGAACTGAGATAGGAGAACGGAACTAGATGTATTGAACTATTACTAACTTTAGGCGAAGCCAACTCATAGGGGATCACTGAAATTTCATAAAGAGGTATAATAGTTTACAGTCAATAACTATTGGCTTTTGTGATATACCGAATTTTTGTAGTTGAGACGTATCTATATTCTTCAATTCATATTTATATGTGGATATATGTCTGATGCATGTTTAGGTAGATTGAAATATAATTGAAACGCGTGGCCTTGCCAGAGACTTGATTAAATATGGAGGCATGAAGGGAATTCTTATAGATGATCCGTTTAATGTATTGCGAAAAATTTATTATTTAAAGTTAGATTGTGGTGATTTTTTAATAAACGTATACGAGATTGTTGAAAATTTTGATATAAATTTGGTAGCTGACAATATTGGTTGTGAACTTGTTGGTTGAAATGCTGGATAGATTATGGTTGCGAATCAGTTGACTGGAGGGAATAGATACATGTTGGTTGAAATAAATAAATTATTGTCGAAATAAGATAGACCCAATCTACTAGGATTAAAATGTTGTATTCAAACTATATTGTTATCAGAGTAGCGCAGCGGAAACATTGAGAAACATGAGATTTTTTTTTCCCGATAGATGATTGGTTGTGCTAGGTGCACCCTATTTATCGGTCGTTGGATAGAAGGTGAGTCATTACGAATGAAAATGTTGCGATGTGTGAAAGTGAATTGACGGTCACTAATTAAGTGTGACTAATATGACCATGTGGTGCGAATCTGAAATATTATTATTTTGATTGAGATTTTTATTCCGTTTGTTCTGAATGAAAATTTCGGGACGAAATTTCTTTTAGGGGGGAAGGGTTGTAAGACCCTGACTTTTATTAAAGTTGTATTTTATAATATTTCAAAAATAACGGGGTGAATGGCGTTATTTATTATTTGATTTAAAATTTTAAGGGTTAATTTGTAATGTTCAAACTAGTAAAATTAGAAATTTGGGTTTAATTAATAACTTAACAAAAATTGAGAGGGGACTTAGGTAATTCAAATAAAAAAATATCAATGAAGAGATGACATCATCTCACCTCAGGATCCATGTTTATGTGAAGGTGTAGATGAATCGGTAGACGACGTGTAATCAAATGGAAAGATGGAGAGACACACGGTTGATCTTTCGTGTATATATAAATACACTCATGCACACACACGGGGATGAGAGGTGGAGCAAAAAAAAAAAAAAAAAAAAAAACAGCAAACCGTAAAGAGAGAGAGATCGCCGGTACGGGAAAAAACGAAGAAAGAGAGAGATCGCCGGTGGGTGTTCCTTCTGTTGGCCGATTAATTGTCTCCGGTGCATGTAAACTATGTGTGTGTGTTCTTTAGTGCCGTTGGTGTGTGTGTGTGTGTGTGTGCGCAGACGTTGGGGATGATCGACGATCGTCACGGTGTCGTCGCCGGTGAGTGGGAGTATGAGTTCTGGTTGTGTAAGTATTTAGTTGTGGGTACGTGATCAGGGGTGTGTGTGTGTGTTTTCTGTATGTATACAGTCATTATAGGTGGTCGTCTCCAGAGTTAAGAGTAGAAAGAGAGAGGGGGGATGTCGTCGACTTCGCGGGGTGAGCGTGATTGTGTGTTTTGTTCGGAGGTCCGATGGGGTGTGTGTGTGGTTGTTCTTCAGTCTTGACGGGGTG
The DNA here is from genome assembly GCA_016647705.1 of Eucommia ulmoides. Lineage (NCBI taxonomy): Eukaryota > Viridiplantae > Streptophyta > Magnoliopsida > Garryales > Eucommiaceae > Eucommia > Eucommia ulmoides. Next base: position 9,630,082 of record CM028328.1, read on the forward strand.
TGTGTGCTGTTCTTGTTGGTCGTTCAGCCGTCGCCGCTGCGGCATTATGTGTATGTGTATGTGTGACTCAGTGTGTATGTGTGTATGTTGTGGGTGTGGGTGTAGGCAGCGGTGTGAATTTGGCCGACGGCGGTGGCGGTGATCGTGAGTTTGTGTGTGTGTGTTATTTTTAGAGGTCCGATGGTGTGAGGTTGCGGGAGTCCGGTGGTCGGAGCAGTGATCGGCGGTTGATCCCCAAAACCAGACGCAAAGGCAGACAAGGAAGAAGAAGCGGGAAGAAAAAAAAAAAAAAAAAAAAAAAGAAAATTTGCACAAATCACCCCAATAGAATTAAAAATCCAATCTCGCGGCCATTGAAAAATCCAAGAAAGGTAGAATTTTGAACTTCTTTAATATATGTATTTAATTGTTTAAATTAAAATGGCGATAGGAAATAGTGAGACCGTTCACATGAATAAATTTGATATAATAAACTGTAACGGAGTAACATTAGTTGAATAATAATATTTTATAATAAAATGCGGGGAATAAAAGATCACGGAAATTAGGGCCTGCATTTCATGGTTAGGTTATTTTTATATAAAATATTAATTTACGCCCTGTCACTATTAAGTTCGTAGATATCGGAGTACCGATAGAGAATAGGCGATTAAAGTCTTCAAAAACGGATAATCAGGTGAGTGTACTGTCTTCTTGCCAAACTATTTTTATATCTATATATGATAGAAAATGGTTGTATTTACATTAGATGCTTTTAAAATTTTGTGGATCAAGCAGGTTTCTAGGTGAGTTGAGAAAATGGATATTTCGATGAATTGTGTTGGTTTCGAAAGGAAGTTGAAAATGGTCTTTCGCTGAAATTTGGTGGTTTTAAAAGAGAGTGAAAAATACCTGGTTTTCTAAAAATAAAAGGTGAAAAAATAATTTTGGTGAAATCAGACGTTTTTTTTAAAGAAAAATGAGAAATATAATTTTGGATTAAAAATCAGTTTTGGAAATAGAGGGTGATGTTTGAGATTTGATGACGTTGATTAGACGATGTTATTGATTTGTCATTTGATAATGACGTTATTGATTTGACGATGCTATAGTATTTAACTGCTTCGGTAGAGTGATTATTATTTGCTTCGGTAGAGTGATGGTATTGATTTGACGATGTTATTGATTTGACGATACCATAGTATTTATCTGTTTCGGTAGAGTGAGGTTATCCACTTCGGCGGAGTGATGTTATCCGTTTCGGCGGAGTGATATTTATCTGCTTCGACAGAGTGATGTTAGACATTTATACTGCGCAGTGATTATCCGCTTCGACGGAGTGATGGGTGTTCGTAGGAAGGCATATCTTACGGATGGTACGGTACCATTGCAGACTCCCGATCGTGAGGTTAAAACAATCACTATGGTTAGCCAGTATGTGTTGTGGTGGAATGGTAGTTTGAGATGTGTGTTTGAGATGTGGTTTTTTTACTTACATTGGGTGATTTATTATTTATTATAGTGATTGGTATGATTTTATACTAGATGGATTTGGATGGAACTTATCCATATTACTTTATTTTCACTACTTATATACTGGAGATTTTACCAGCTATGTGGTGTTTGTATACTTATGTTTGATCCATATCTAATTGTGGTAATATTTAGAATGTATTATTATTTTAAAAATATTTTACTAAAAAGGCAGTACACTCGTAGGTACAACAACTAGGAGTCGGTCCCCTACTGGCACTAGGTAGAGTCCGGCGATGGTGTAGTATGGAAATATTTTGGGAGGAGCTGTCTGAGGCGAACCTGTGAGAGCTTCACTATTATTATACTTTTATTGTCGTTATAATTCAGGGACAGGTGTGTTCCCAGTTAGAGATGTTGTATATGGTCAGAATTTGTGGTCGTATATTTTTGTATGCACTTTGTCGTTTATTAGTGGGTTTGATGTTAAGATAAGGTCCTGTCGACATCACGCTGGCCCCACGGTGACGGGTGTCCAGGGGTGGGGTGTGACATGTTGAATCTAACATTTGTTTATAACTACCTCAAAAATTGATATATAGATTTTTTTTGTTGAACCTAATGTTTAGGTGAATAATTAATCGTTGATATTTATGAAACTAATTATTGAGTGATTTCATATTAGAAGTTCCTTGTGTTTAAATGAGAAAAAGAATAAATCAAAAAAGGTTAATCGTTGAAGATTTACAAGACAAAGATTTTATAAAGAGATTCAAGATAGGTGCAAAGTGAAGATATTGAAGATTTTTTTAGCATTAATTTTTTTTTTTGTATTCTTAGATAATAACAACTCATCACTCTTATACTCTTAATACAACCCGAATTAGAATCACGTACGACACTTTAAAATGAATAATCTTATATGAGACATGGTAAGAAGTGATAAATTTAAGTTCTTGAATTATTTTTATAAAGTGTTAAAATCATAAAATATTTTTGATAAAGTGTTGAAGTAAGAATATATTTTTCAACACTTAAAATGATAAGTTTCGGATCAATTCGATCAATCGACGAAAATTGTCAGTCAACTAACCAAAACAGTAGCTTGAAATAAAATGTGTGTGACAACTATTGGTCAATTCAGTTAACCAACGAAATGGGTCGATCAACTATAAAAAATAGTGGCTTGAATGAAGTTGGAAGGGGAACCCACTGACTGAATAGGTCAATTGACCAAGAGGGCTGATCGACCGACTGGAAATAAGGAAATGGTCAAAAAGTTGATAGTTGCAAAGATTGGTCAACCGGAAAAGGGGAGGTCGACCGATGGGTGCAAAATCAGTCAATTTTGAGTATTTCGTTTCGCATGTTCTTTTATCCAAATCCTATGGTTTTAAACATTGGAAAAATATTTTTTGGGGGATTTGAGTATATTACTATTATATATCATATATCATTATCCTATTAATTTGGTCCATATATTAATTGATTCTTTGAATTGAATTAGTAAAACAACTTTATATATTTAAGAGTTTTGAACCTAAAATATTTTGGGAACTAAATCGAGCTTTTCTAAGAATACTTTTAAATGAAATATAACTATTTTGATAGCATATAATATATGGGGGCCTTAGAGTGTCCTTTTAGGTTTTATCTTTTGGAAATTAGTCGTTATAGGTCTAGTTTGAATTCTATTTATAAATACCTACGAATTTCATTAATGGCAATCAAGAACAATCAACATTTTCTTAAAAAACGATTGTGATTTTTTCTGAGATATTTTTAACAGAGTTATTTTGAAAGAGTTCTTGATCAGAGCGTGCAAAAATTTTCATCATCGTTTTTGTTTTTCGTTGAGCTATCTTATCTATTTTCGTAGAATTCCCGTGAGATATTTCCAAGTTAATTTAAGTTCTTTGATAAAATTATCTAATTGATTAGTTAGAATATTTTTTGTTATAAAAATCTTATTCTTGTTTGAAAATCTTGCATATCTTAAGAAACGATTTGTCTTCGAACTCTAATTAAATATTATTTGTACTTTAATTGAGTTAAATCAAATTTATTTCTTACAGAGTTCTATCAAATAGTATTTGAGACATCAATTGAGTATAATTGTTTTGTGGGGGTAGAATCTCTTATGGAAAGAAACTCGTGAATTTTTTGTATTTGCGAGTGTAAGTGGATTACACATATTTTGGACGGTGTCTAATCAGGATAATTAGGGTTTGATATTTACCATGTGAAAAAGATTAGGTTTAATCTTTAGCATGTTAAAAGGATTAGATTTTGATTTTTCCTACAATAAAATTAAGTCAGTCTTTAACCTGAAAAAAAAAAAAAAAAAAAAAAAAAAAAAGTTCTTTCTAAGTCCGTGAAAAGAGAAAAGTGTAAAGATTTGATTCTGAGCATTCAAAAAGAATTTGATTAATCCTGAACCTGTTAAAAGGATTGTAAGAGTTTGATTTCCACCTGGGAAAGGAATAAGAGAATTATTGGACTGCGAAAGCCCTGTGGTGCTCGAGAAACTAGACGTAGGTAATAGTAACTTACCGAATAAGGATAAATCATTGTGTGTTGCTTTTCTATATTTCTGTTGTTTGAGTATGCACTTAATTAAATATGTTTGCATTTTTATATAAGATAATAATCAATTAAGAAATTGATAATTTGTGTATTTGAATAATTAATTGTTTAATTTTTTATAACTATCCAATTCACACTCCTCTTGGTAGATATGTAAGCCAACATTGTTGTTGAATTCAACAAAGAAATTTTAACAAATTTAATACTAGCATTTATTGTTGAATTCAACATTTATTTGTAACTATTCAAAAAATAATCATATGGATTTATGTCCTTAAATTCAAAAAATAAATTTTCACAAAATTAATACTGACATTTTGGTATTGAATTTGACATTTTAGTATTGAATTCAATATTTGACGAAAACTACTGCACAAAATAAAGATATTATTTTAAAGCTTTTGGCAATTAATATTCCATAATTATTTCATGTACACTATCTTCGAAAATTATTTTATGTGTAGTTTTGTTTTTAATTTTAAAAAAAAATAAAAAAAAATAAAACTACTTAACACACCTATCAATTAAAATAGAATGTTTTCCTAAAAATCCGTTGTTAACCAACTGTTATTTGAACCAAAATTACAACCGTTTGAAAAAGGGATCAATTTTTAAGAAGTTTTCCATTTAAAAGTTTGAAAATGACAATTAAAAAATCTAAGGTACAAAAAACAAATAATTGGTGCTTTCATGTGTACCCAAATTTTTTCCCTATTTTTCTTTTAAACATGAGTGTGATATTTTGATAGGAATTCTCGTGAATCACATCACATGTTTCAATTCATTTGTTTCTATTAAGATTTGTGATCTTTTGATGATGCTTTGGGATGGCATTTAATTGAAAATACAACTAAAAATTAAATACTCATTAAATTGTAAATAGAAAATAGATAGATAGATACCACATATGATTCAGCAAAGTTCACCTTTCTTTTCTTTTTCTTTTTTAGTTTTTAATGGATTTTTAAAAAATATATTAAAATTTGATTTATTTTAGCATAATGATATCTATTGCTATCACTTTTATTTTTTCACTTAAAATACTATATGGGAGGACAGAACATTGTAAATCTTTTACACCTTGTAACCTTCGAGATCAATATAATTGTTGTTGTTTTCTTAATTGTATTCCCACCACACTGTTGGTATATGTTGTTGTAGTGAACCTTATTGCTATTAAAACTACTTCTGTTATTCGAGATCCTCCGATCTTCAGGCTAGTTACTAGGTTATCCCTTAATTAGTGTTGCATGGTCTGTTTTCTAGCCTCAAAAGGCTCGGCCCGTGACAATTATATATGCTTCAAAAAAAATATTTATTAACTTCAATAGCTTCACTATTTTTCTTTTAAGTTTTTAATTTGTTTTATTTTTTACAGATTCAAAAAAAAAAAAAAATATATATATATATATATATATATATATATATATATATATATATATATATATATATATATATATATATATATATCAAATTTTGATTTTTATGTATACTACAAGATAATAATGTTTATTATCTTCAACATTTTTTTTTACTTAAATTGATTAATTTTGATTTATGAAAAAAGAACTAATACAAATTAATGTTCAAGTAAAGAAAATTAATCACACCTCAACGGACCCTTGATTAGGACTCAATATCATAATATTTGTTGTTTAACATAATGGGCATTTAAGTCCACGCGTGAAGCATGAGCTAAAAATTTTGAAAGGGATACTTGGATATTAATGGTGATGATGATATTGAAAATGATGGAATTAATTTTTAATATTTTTAAAATAATTTAATTTTCAATTTTGAATTAAATAAGAAACAAAAGAAAAGGTAAAGAAAAATTTATGAAATTGATTGATGCAACCAAAAAAAAAAAAAAAGAAGAAGAAAAAGTGATAAAACAAAAGTAAAAGAAAGAATGAAAAATGATGCCTTCTTTGTGTCAAATAGGTTATGTAAAATCTCTACTTGATGAAACAAATATTCTTGTGGATTGTTGCTACTTTTACATGAGATAATGCTATAGGAAAATGCAAAAGGATCGAACATTTAACTATTTTACAATGTTTTCCCAGTACTTTTTTTAGGATTTGATATATTCGTTAATGTTAATAATAATGTTTGTCGAGCAAGCTTCAAATTTATTCTTTGTGTAATGTTTGGACTTTACAAGCTTTAAATAGAAATTTTGAAATTTAAAAAATCGAATAATATGATAGTTTTTCAATTTGAAATTTGAATCTAAAAATGGTAAATCAAACATCAAATATGTCGATGAAAAAGCTCGTAGCTGAAATTGAACTATGTTAGGATTAAGGACCTGGTTCACAAATTAAATTATTCCCATCTCAAAGGTGTGAGATTTGGAAAAATTGTATATATATATATATATATATATATATATATATTGATATGTATAAAATCATCGCTCATGCCTGATCTAAATATAAACTCCAAACGGGTCGGGTTTGACCTCTTGGGTTCCAATCTGAAGTCAGGTAAACCCGTTTACCTAATGGGCTGAGATAGTATAAGCTCATTGCTCTCATACTTGTATAATAGGTGCATGGACTGCCATTATATAAGACCCATATTTGAGTGTACATAGACCCAGTATGTTGATGGCCCCAAAAAGGAAAGCAGTATATCTCTCATCTAAGTGGTGTAGGCCCATAGTTATAATTCATGGACTTTATATGAATTGACTGTAGCAGCCCATGATTAATGAAAGTCGTTATAGATATTCATCATTTCCAAGTTGACTGTAACTGTCTATGAGAAATGGAATCCGTTACAGATATTTTTGGTAATTATGGAGATAATGGTGATGATATGTAACAACATAATCTTTTCATAGTAGGATCACTACCCTATAAAAAGGGATAGAAGGTAACTGGTATACTACTCTGATTTTAGCCTGCATTTATCCTGATCATATTCAGATTAACTTATTCTCATACCGGAGGTTCTTTGACCAACATCATACCAATGTCCTTCATTAGAACTTAAGGTTTTGCAGGTCTCAGATGAAGATTATTAGTTTTCTGGTACGTGTAAAGATTGGCACGTGACAGAGAATTTTTGGCAATATTATTTGGCGATGTCTGTGGGAAGCGAGACATAAATCCCTACGTTGCAGATATGAGGCATTTGCAAGCTAGAGCACCAGTAACAAGTCAGGTTAACAGTTTACCACCATCGAATCTAGATGTACCTGAGGAGCAACGTGGAGAAATTCTATCTGAGCCGCCATCTGTTGTAGCAAACATGGATGCAAAGATAGACGCTCTTAATGCAAAAATAGTCGAGGTGGTAGAAACTATCAAGCATTTGGTTAGCGTAATTGTTGACGGCAGATCGCGGTTCAACTCAGGAACTTATAAGGATAGGAATAAGGTGGAATCACCAAGTTATGCTGAACCTCAATCTTATGAGGAACAACTTGCTCATGGAAAGGCCAGCCATTAATCAGAACGAAGGACCAGTATATGGACTGAGACTGTTGATTCACATCGGCAGGTCAGAAGTCAAGTAGAGAGAACTCAATCTCTGGACGAACTTGACACCATGTTGAGGGGAACTGAGATGCCTTTCTCCCCAGAGATATTGGCTGTCCCACTCTCTGAAAAGTTCTATCCAACGAAGTTTGAAAAGTACGATGGGAGAACTGATCCGGTGGACCATATCTGCCAGTTCAGACATGTAATGAATTTGTATAATTCCAGTGATGCTACTCTCTGCCAAGCTTTTGCGACAACTTTGAATGGATCGGCTCTTGAATGGCTGCATACGCTTCCGACAAACTCTATAACCACGTTTAATGAGTTTGGAAAGATGTTCATTAACCGCTTTATAACCTGTCAAAAGTTAATGAAAGGACCAGATTTCCTACTAGCTCTTCATCAGGAAAAAGGAGAAACTCTGCACCAATATATGAGTCGGTCTAATGAAGAACTGACCTATATTGAGGGTTGTAATACCAACCTAGTCATCAATGCTTTTACATCCGGATTGCGACCTGGCCGATTTCAAGACTCTCTGACTAAAAAGTGCCCTCAAAGTATGACGGAGTTGATGGAGAAATCTAAGCCCTACATGAAGCTAGAAGATGTGAAGTTGGCTAAAGAAGGAAGAGGGTCATTGTTTGATTATCGCAAACAAAACGAGAAAGACTTTGGTAAGGCTAAAGCTGGCCTGCCAAATAGTAGTAAAGATCGAACAAAGAATTCTAGTTCCAAGCCAAAAGGTCATCAGGAGCCAGGTTTCCCTGAATTACGCATGCCAATCTTGCGAATTTTGCAGGAGATTCATACATCTAATATAATTCGATGGCCTCCCAAACAGAATACTAAGTCAAACTGAAAAATCGCTCTAAGGTTTGCAATTTTCACAAAGATTTTGGTCATAACACTGATGACTGTTGGGAGCTCCAAAAAGAATCAGACGGCTTGTAGACTTGGGACAATTGCGGTATTATATGCAAGATCGCTCCAGGGACAGAAAGAGACCCAGGAATGATAACCAACGTGAAGAGCGTCGAGAAGGAGAGCAGAAGGAAGAGCATCCCAAAGAAAATAGGAAAGTGATCTTCATGATAAACTCAGTTGGACCTAGTTCTGGGGAGTCCAATCGCGCATGAAAGAGAAAAGTGCGTAAAGCAATGATGGAGCGTTATTATGGTGAATCATTAACAGTGGTATCAAAGCCGGGACCTGTCATCACATTCTCTGAAGATGATTGTAGATGGATGTTCATCCCCATGAAGATGCTTTAATCATTTCTTTATGGATCTCGAGTTTTTAGGTACGGCGAATTTTGATTGACAATGGAAGCTCAACCGATATTATTTTTTCCAGTACTCTAAAATAGATGGGTATGCCAAACTCAGAAGTAAGCTCCACACAGACTGTTATGGTGGAATTTAATAGAGAGCTCACTTCCCCTTGTGGCAAAATTACTTTGTCGGTCACCTCCAATAAGGAAGACAGAGGTACATGAAGGCCACTGAGCTTATGGTGATAGACTCAGTATCATCATATAATGACATTTTGGGCCAACCATGGTTGCATTCAATGAGAGCTGTTGCATCAACATATCATCAGTGTGTGAAGTATGCCAGAAGAGATTCAACGGCAGTCATTAGAGGAGATCAGGCTTCCTCAGTTAGCAGAATCAACCGGAGAGATTGATGACTTTAGAGAACATGCCAGTGTGATTCAACCTGCTGAGTAGGTTAAGTAAATAACTTTCAATAACGGAACTCAGAAGCTTATGATTGGCAAATCGTTAAGCCAGACTGAGGAAGCTGAGATCAGAGAACTGCTTCAAATGAACTTGGACATTTTTGCTTGGTCATCATCTGACATGAAAGGGATAAGTCCTGATGTGTTAGTCCATCACTTGGACATCAGCAGATCATATCCACCAGTTCGGCAAAAATGGAGAACGTTCAATCCGGAGAAAGAACAGATAATTGAAGCTGAGGTAAAGAAATTGCTTACCATTGGTCACATAAGGGAAGTAACATACCCTAGATGGTTGGCTAATCCTGTTGTTGTTAAAAAGAAAAATGGAAAATGAAAAATGTGCATAGATTTTACGGACCTAAATTAAGCATGTCTTAAAGATTGTTACCCTGTGCCGAGAATTGATTAGATGGTTGATGCTGTGGTTGGGCACCAACGCTTATCCATGATGAGTGCTTATTCGGGTTACAACCAAATCTGTATGGATCAACAGGATGAAGAAATGACGTTATTCATTACGCGAAAAGGTACTTATTGTTATAAAGTAATGCCGTTTGGTTTGCAAAATGCAGGTGCTACTTATCAGCGGTTGGTAAATCGCATGTTCTGAGATCATATTGGGACTACCATGGAGGTATATATCGATGATATGTTAATCAAAAGTTTCCGGCAAGTTGATCACCTCTCTCATTTAGTCAAAGCCTTTTTTGTTCTAAGAAAGTACGATATGAAGTTGAATTCTGAAAAGTGCACTTTTGGGGTTACTTCTGGCAAAATTTTGGGGTTTGTTGTTAATCGGCTGGGCATCATCGTAGATTCCGAACAAATAGAAGTTATAAAAAATCTAAAGTCCATATCATCTATTCGAGAAGTCCAGGTATTGACTGGAAGGTTGGCAACATTAAACAAATTCATTTCAAAGTTTATTGATAGATGTGCTCCTTTCTTTAAAATTTTAAGGGAAAATAAAACCTTTCAGTGGAATGATGACTGTGAGCATACTTTCCAATCCATAAAAGATTATTTAGACTCAGTGGAGACATTGGCCAAAGTACACCCCGGAGAAGAGCTGAAGCTATATTTGGTAGTAACCCCTGTAGCAGTAAGTACTGCATTGGTTCAATAACCCGCAGGAGGGCAAAATCCGGTCTATTATGTCAGCAAATCTTTGGTTTCAGCTGAAACCCGTTATACAGAGTTGGAAAAACTGGTATTAGCTTTGGTAATTGTTGTTTGGAAGCTTCGCCCTTATTTTAAAGCACATGTAATAACTGTGGTGACCTCATACCCACTCAGGGTTGTAATGCACAGATCAGAAGCATCTGCGCGTCTGATGAAGTAGACTATTGAGTTGGGAGAGTTTTTTATCCAATATAAACCCAGGACAACAATTAAAGGTCAAGTATTGGCTTATTTCATTGCTGAATTCACTCTGCCAGTAAACGAGGAAGCGACATCCTATTCTACTACCCAGTGGAACATATGGGTTGATGGAGCTTCGAACATGAAGGGATGTGGCATGGGAGTTGTCATACAAACTCCTGAGGGAGATCAACTTGAAAAATCCATACAGTTATGTTTCCAAGCTTCCAACAATGAAGTAGAGTATGAAGCAGTGGTTCTCGGCCTAACTCTTGCCAAGGAGTTACGAGTTCAACATCTAGTAGTGAAATCAGATTCTCAAGTGGTGATCAATTAGATCAATGACTTATTTCTTATAAATGGAGACAAGTTATGTCTCTATGTAGAGAAAGTAAAGGAACTTGCTTCCCATTTTCAGAGTTGTAAGTTTGAAGCTACTCTAAGAACTGAAAACGCTAAAGCTGATGCTTTGTCTCTACTCGCTTCAACTCTAGAACCAAATCAGAGATCTGAACTGGTTGAATTTTTGGATTACCCATCAATCATTTCAACATCTCAGAGTGCTTACATAGGCCAAATGGATGAGGAAATTGATTGGAGGACTCCTATAATTCAGTATCTGAAGGAAGGAATTTTACCAGACGATAGAGATAATGCAAAGAGAACCGTTTACAAGTATTCAAGGTATGTATTATCTGATGGTAAACTTTATAGACGATCTTTCTCATAGCCTTTGTTGTTATGTTTGGGACCAAAAGAAGCGAGCTATGTGATACAAGAGATACATGAAGGTGTGTGTGGAAATCACCAGGGAGGGAGATCCCTGGCTCATAAAGTAATGAGAGTGGGATATTATTGGCCAATCATGCGTGTTGATGCAGTAGAATATGTACGAAAGTGCGACAAGTACCAACGTTTTTCAAATGATATTAGAGTCCCAGTACAACCACAAACGCCGATTATCTCTCCTTGGCCATTTGCTTAGTGAAGAATGGGTGTGTTAGGTCCATTCATTCCTGCTCCTGGAAATAATTTTTTTTACTGGTAGTGATTGATTATTTCACCAAATGGGTTGAAGCAGAAGCTTTTGTAACAGTGGGAGAGAATGAAGTAAAGAAATTTATGTGGAAACAAATTATTTGTCATTTCGGTATTCCAACTGTTCTCATTTCTGATAATGGAATGCCTTTTATTGGGGCTAAGGTTGGCTGGATGTGTAATGAACTCCAGATACAACATCGAACATCCAGTCCGGCGTATCTCCAAGCAAATGGACAAGCATAGGTAACTAACCGTTCTATTAAAAAGGCACTCAATAAACGCCTGGATAATGCTAACAATAAATGGGTGGAGGAACTTCCTGGAGTTTTATGGGCTTATCGCACCACCCCGGCATTTTCAACTGGAAAAACACCCTTCTCTTTAACCTATGGAATTGAAGTTGTCGTTTCAGTTAAGATTACGGTGCCAACCAGAAGAGTTTCCATGACCAATTTGGAGAAGAATGAAGATTACATATGCGAAGAACTGGATCAATTGGAGGAGAAGCGTGAGAAGGCGTTAATGTGTATGGCAGCATATACGGCCAAGATGGCGCGCAGGTTTAACCACGCAATTCATCATAGAAATTTCGCTGTTGGGGACCTGGTACTTCGACGGGTAATGCCTCACCGACCAGAAGCCCGTCTGGGAAAGCTTGCTCTAAATTGGGAAGGCCCTTATCGTGTCACCAAAGTTAATAGGTCAGGAACTTATTGGCTCGAAGATCTTGAAGGAGTAGCTGTTCCAAGACCATAGAATATCTCCCATTTGCGAAAATATTTTGTATGATTCCCTTGTTTTCGTTCTTTAATTTTGAAATTATCTATTTTATTTTCTTTACTTCATAAATGCTATTTTAGTGATAAAAAACTTATATTTTTTATTTCATATAAATTGTGATTTAAATTGTTTACCTGAGCATTTTGACTCAGCTACAACTGGGCACCTCAGTCCAGCAAACAACTGAGTTTGTTAACTCAGAGCTTAACTGAGCACTTTAGCTTAGCACTTTACTGGACACCTCAGTCCAACAAACAACTGAGTTCGTAAACTCAGAGTTTAACTGAGCACTTTAGCTCAATACTTTACTGGGTACCTCAGCCCAACAAATAACTGAGTTGGTAAACTTAGAGTTTAACTGAGCACATCGGCTCAGCTCTAATTGGGCATCTCAGCCCAGCAAACAACTGAGTTCGTTAACTCAGAGCTTAACTGAGCACATCGGCTCAGCTCTAACTGGGCATCTCAGCCCAGCAAACAACTGAGTTCGTAAACTCAGAGTTTAACTGAGCACATTGGCTCAGCTCTAATTGGGCACCTCAACCCAACAAATAACTGAGTTCATTAACTCAAAGCTTAACTGAGCACTTTAGCTCAGCACTTTACTGGGCACCTCAGCCCAGCAAACAATTGCGTACTTAAACTCAGCATTTAACTGAGCATATCGGCTCAGTGCTAACTGGGTAGCTCAGTCTAGAAACAAACTGAGTTTGCCAACTCAGAACTTAAATGGGCACCTCAGCCTAGCAAATTATTGAGTTCGCTAACTCAGAATTTAATTAAGCTTTCAAGCTCAGCCATACTGGGCACATCAGCCCAACACATAACTGAGATTCATTACTCAGTGTTGATCGGAGTTGTTAATCTCAAGACAATCAACTGGGTTCATCAGCCCATTTGTTAATTTGCTATGATAGTAATTATTTCAGAGCGTGTTTCCATGTTTGTTCAGTGACTAAGATCAATTGTCTTGCTTTAATTACTGAAGGAGGGCAGACAAGGGTGAAGAACATCAAAAAACCTAAACAGGAAAACCTGTTCATATTAATAATATTGATCGGCACAAGGGTTTTCTACAAAAAAAAAAAAAAAACACAACAAAATTCATCTTTGTCCGGGGCTGATTTAGGAAAAGTCAATCTGACTCTGCAGACATTGGAGAATCTGAGTTGGAAAGGAAAGACTAATGCTCTTCATATTGGTTGAGTTTTTGGATCAGATCATGAATCTTAGCCCTCTTCTCCTTATTCTTATTTAGGAGTACATCTTTTTTTGCTTTCACGGTATTAGAAAAGAGCTTCTGATAATTGAAGTCCGCAGCCAAATCCTTTTTGCCCTTTTCAGCTTCTTTCAAATCATCCTTCGCTTCAAGATAACGCGAGACAGCTAAAAAATGGGCCGATTCCATGACAGCAAATGTGGCGGAAGCCTCCTCCATTGCGCGTAAGCGTGGGTATTTATCTGTGGCATTCATGGCTATTTGTATCAGTGTCCGGAATTTATTGCCTAGTTCTATCTCTTTGCTCCTTCCCGTTTGAATTTTGGCATAGGCAGAGGGGCTGCTAATCCATGAATTGGAGCCCATGACTGTCAGGCGTTTTCTTTCTCAAAGAATTGATGTTTTTGCAAAAAACGATTTCTTGATGATCTGAAGGTTTAGAAGAGTTTATGAAGAAGATAGATGAAACGTTAAAAAGGTGTACATTAAATAAAAAATGACATGAGTTGATAAAAACAAGTCGTAATCATCACAAAAAATTCTTGGAAACTGTAACGACGGTGGCTGTTCAATTACAGGTCATAATGAATAAAGTTATTGTCATTAATTAAATTCATTACAAGTTCCAAGAAGGAGATCAGCAGCAAGAAGCTCAGCTAAGGTTTCAGTCGATGTTGTTGGGATCGTTAGCCTGTGCTGAATTCTTTACTGGTACTTTGGCTGCTGAACTCGGTTCTGATTGCTCTTCTATTGCTTCTTCTGTTTCTTTATTGAGTTTCAAGAATGAGAGATCGGCATTAGGAAACTCTTCAGACACTAGATTCTGGCAGAGAGTAAAGTCGACCTTCTAGAGTCTTTTTGATTCTTTTTTTAAGGCCAACCATAGATAATTAATTTCTTTGCTATTTTTCTCCTTTATGGTCAGCAATTCAGCAGATAATTGTTCTTTTTTAGCCTAAAGCGTTTAAAGAGCGATCTCATCCTCTTGGGACTTGTCATGACATTTTTGAAGGGCGACATTTTTTTCTTTGATCGCAGTATCCTTCTGGTCAATTATTAAGCAGACTGAGGCAAGTTCTTCTAAAATATTGTTGATTCTTCTCTGAATGAAATGCACTATTCTCTGATTGAGGTAATTGTTGTTCTCAGATCTCTGTTCTCAGAATAGAAAAGTGCATTACTAATTTGGAGAGCTTCCCTTTGTTCATTGGCGGACTGCAGTTCGACCTTAAACTGTTCTTGGGAAGACTTGGATAAGGCAAGATCCGTAGCAATCTTCAATTTTTCAACTTCCAGTTCTTGGACCTTTGCCTCAAACTTACTGGGTTCAGTCATCTGATGCATTAATTGTGCATCCAATTCATTGTCATCCTCAGCGCAATTAACCAGAACGGATGACATGTGCATACACTATTATAATCAGAATATTAACTAATGAGATCAATTAAGATATTGATTTAGGATTGGAAGTTAAATCAAAATAATGCTAGTACCTGAAGAATAGCGCATATCACCGATCGAAAAATCTCAAGCTTATTTTTTTCCTCCGTTATTTTCTTGCCTCTCTCTTATGATTGCTTATACAGGAATTTAAATGTATCGTCAAATATAGCATGCTGACCTATGACAGAGGGGCCCACTTCGTTAATAAGCTGGCACATTTGACATTTAGTCATCCCCTGACCACTGGTAGTCCTCTAGCTGGCAGAAGGAGCTGGAGAGGGTTGATGACTAGTTGAAGGAGGATCGGCAGTAGGAAGATCAATAGTAGGAGGATCAGTAATGGGAGGATCAACAGTTGGAACATCAGGAGACTGAGAAAGAGACGTTGACCTGGAAGTGGCAGCGGGCTCATTGTGAACTGTTTCATTGATTGGAGCTGGGGTTGGAATTGTGACAGGAATAACACCCCGTCTACGAATAATTAGAGGTTGGCAATCTTTATCTGATATTGTTGCTTCAGTTGCGTTTGGTGGATTGGTATGGTAGACAGTTGAGCTTCCAGCGGTGTTGTGAGGAGCTTGAGTTGATGCTTGATCATTCTTCTTAACAATCCTTTTTTCGGGCCTTGTCCTTTTACGGGTATTGATCTGAGGTTCAGCTAATTCTTGCATCCGTGTGGGATCCATTGTTGGTCTAATGAACTGCTGATATGCTAGTTCTTTGTAGAAGCGTTCTTCAGGAATTAGGATCTTTTCTAAGTCCTCCTTAACTCTTGGAGTCAGTCCAAGTTTCCAACGAGCGTTATCACCTACATTTGATGAATCAAAAGATATAAGTACAAACTTACCTCAGCAGAGTTTCGAGAAAGAAATAAACTATTGTGTATTTTATTACTTGGGGAGCTGAAGCGTCTTGGCACCATAGAAGGCTGTCCCATTTCTTCAGGAGAGAATTCCCAATTTTCGGAAAAGAAGAAGAACCATGGTTGCCAGTCTTTGACCTTAATTGGAAGATCTACAAGAAATGCAAATTTCTTGGGAATTAAAAGGTAATACCTATCTATTTTGGCGAGGTATTTTAAATGGCTGATGCTTTGGCTCATATCAACGATAAGGGGTATATTATTTTGTCTAGCCAGAGCTATGGCTCCCATTATATGATGAAAACTATTTGGGGTTATTTGCGATGGTGTAATTTCCATCTGACGAAACAAATATCAGAGGAATGGGGAGAATGGGAGAGTGAGACCATATTCAAACATCCACAGATAAAGATAAATTTAATTTTCTCTAGCATTTTGAGGACGCTCGTCTTCAGACGGAACCCTAATCGATATCGAAGAAGGAATGTTATATTGTGCCCTAAATGCAAATAGCCATTCTATGTGAAACTTACTGGCTCCTAGGTCTATATTCGGGTTAGAATGTGAATGAGTTTGAGCAGTTGTTTCTATGGAGTTCACTGACTGATCTGATGCCATCTTCAATAATAACTAGCAATCCAGACTGCTAAGGGGAACGTTGAAGGTATGAAAGGAGAAACTTACTCGGAAATAATCCTACTAGATATTTTTGGTAATTATGGAGATAATGGTGATGATATGTAACGGCATAATCTTTTCATAGTAGGATTATCACCCTATAAAAAGGGATAGAAGGTAACTGGTATACTACTTTGATTTTAGCCTGCATTTATCCTGATCATATTCAGATTAACTTATTCTCATACCAGAGGTTCTTTGGCCGACACTACACCGATGTCTTTCATTAGAACTTAAGGTTTTGCAGGTATGAGAGGAAGATTATTGGTTTTCTGGCACGTGTAAAGATTGGCACGTGACAAAAAAATTTTGGTAGTATCATATATGTGTGTGTGTGTGTATATATATATGTATATGTATAAAAGAGGATGCTATAATCAAGGAATGTACAAAATTGGAAATACAATCAATCTCCTATTTATACTCTACCCAAATATTTGATTATCAAATATCTCAAATTCTATAATAATACTCCAAGATTGTAGGTTACATATCCTTAACACTTGTCTCAAACTTAGGTGCGGGCTAAGACAAGAGCTGAAGTTTATAAATGAGAGAAGTCAATTGAGTTGCGGAGTGAGATTTTTCCAGTATAGCAACAAGTTGTAGCTCAGTACGTACATGGGGTAGAGTAATGGTTCCACTCTAATAATGATGTCGAATGAGATGACAATCAATGTCTATATATTTGGTGCGGTTGTGGAAAATATCATTATAAGAAATATGGATGACATTCTTATTATCGCGAAAAACGAGTAGTGGGTTGCACTTGCGAGATACTAAGATCAGTTAGAAGACGGTGGATTCCTACAATCTCCGAAGTGGTGTCAGTAAGAGCACGATATTCGGACTTAGAACTAGAGCGAGAAACAACACTTTGCTTCTTTGAGTTGTGGACTTGCCATCTATTACATCCCCTACCCAATCAGCATTAGAGTAGGAAGTTAGACTGGGAGAGAAAGGTATGAGAAAAGAAGGCCACGACAAAGGTTGTCCCAAAGATATCGGGTGATCCAAAAAAATACAGAATAGTGATTCCTGTGAGGATAAGTGATAGGTGTGAAAAACCTATCTATTTCTAAACCAGATTTGTTAGTTCTCAAGCATTTTAGTTATATTTAATTGTGTTTTAGTGTGTTTTAGTGTAGAACAGGTGAAAGGACGTCAAAGGGCGAGAAACAAGTGAAAACGGTGAAGAAACGGTGAACAAAATGTGCAAAACAGGGTTTCGGTGAATGAAGACCACCGCCTAAGCGGAAGTTCCACCGCTTAGGCGAAAATGAGGCAGAATGATTGGAGTACTGAAGGGCTGAACTACCTCCTAGGCGAGAAAACCACCGCTTAGGCGAGAAAACAACAGAATATCTTGCCAGCAACCACCGCCTAAGCGAAAAAACCACCGCTTAGGCAAAGTTACTAACAGAACTTAACCGACTTAAGTCCACCGCCCAAGCAGTGAACCACCGCTTAGGCGGCGACACTCTGCACAGAAATATCTGTTTTCAGATATTTTGAAGATATTTCCAACCCTTGCCTATAAAACCCCTTTCTCCCCCAATTGCTAAAAAGGTTAGAACCCCTTAGACATGAGAGAAGGCTCTGGTTGTTCTTTGGGAGCTCTCTTCCACCTTAGTTAGGATTAGGAAGTAGATTAGATTAGTTTAGGAAGTGTTCTTGGCCAATCCTTGAAGAGCCAAAAGAGAAAGTTCATCAACGGAAAAGAGGAAGCTCGAAGCTCGGGAGGATCGTTCTTTGGCGAAAGTGGACTACTCCACTTTGAGATTTGGCTTTTCTTCCCTTGTTTCCATCTTTGTATTTAAATATTTATAGTTGATAATGATGATCTCCTCTTGATTTATGTTGTATTAGCTAAGAACATGTTAGTGTAATTTAGAGATTAGTTAGGGAAAGGTGTAGTTGTGTAAATACTCGTTTGGTTTAATATACGTTTCTTTAACGGTTGTTGTTTTAAGTCCGATTGTGTTTATCATTTGATGACGATCTTAATATGCTTGTAACGGTATTAGGGTTGGATTTGAGAATCTAGGGTTTGACACTCGGGAGAGGTAACCCTGGATTCGAACTAGGGTAAACACATCGTTACGACATAACGACCCGGGAGGGCGTTAGTTAGTATGCAATCGATGACGTTGGGTCAAGACTCACATGGCCTAGAGTCGTTAAGATATTGAGGGGGACCTCGACGTCGACTCGAAGTCATGTATTCCCTCGTCTAACACTCGAAAGAGGTGGCAGAGGAGTTTACGAACCGAGATTGTCGGATACCTAAACTCCGTTATTGTTAACCGAACGAAATCAAACGTGTATTAAGTGAACGAAATCAATCCCTAATTAATCAAACTAGTTAGAATTAACCCACTAATTGTAATTTAGCTTAGTTTAATTTTAATTCACGGCTTTCGTCGTCAGGATAACACGAGACTACGTCAATTGCGGTATTCAATTCAATTATTCGCACTTTTCTCTGTGAGAACGATATTCGATCTTTAAAGATCCACTATATTAAAACTTTAGACCTCGTATACTTGCGAGCGTACGTAGGCATGCACAAAATCGCACCTACCAATAAGCCATGAATTAAGAAACAATATGGACTGCATAAGCAATATTTGGCCTTATAATGGTAAAATATGTGAGCATACCAACCAGTTGGCGATATAAAGTAAAATCCTAAAGAGGTGTACCATCTGTAGGGAAAAGCTCGACATTTATGGTGAGGGATATGTTAGAAACTTTGCCTTCGAAGAGATGTAAAATAGAGCAATGTATGAGGCATAGTTGATCTGAGAAAGAACATATCCCTGAGAACTACAATCAACCTCAATACCCCTAAAATATGTCAAGTCACCAAGATCCTTCATTTCAAATGTCAAATGATTTAGACAAGAAGGCCTCGGTATCAAAAATTCCTTATTTGTCACTATATGTTAAGATCATATCATCCACATATATGAGAAGAAACGCATCCCCATAAGCACCACGTAGAATAAATGAAGCAGAATCATTGTCACTTGGACGAAAACCAAAGGTATAGATGGTGGAATAAAACCTCTCAAACCAGGCATGTGGTTCCTGTTTAAGACCATACAAGGCATGTCAAAGTCGAGACACCTGCCAAGGCTGATGCAAAAGACAAAGTAGAGGATCTATATATACTTCACGGATATTGCCATTGAGAGAAGCATTTTGGCATCCATATGATGTAAGGACAAATATCGAAGAAAAACAATAATATTCACAGTGCAAACAACTATCATGCGGGCTAATGGAGCAAATGTCTCCTCATAATCAAGACCACGCTCCTCAGTGTAACCCTTAGCCAAAATTCAAGCCTTGTATCGCTTAATGGAACCATCACCATGAGTCTTGATTTTGTGAACCCACCTTCAACCAACAGTAGACTTTACAAGAGGTAAATACGTTAGTTCCCATGTACGAGTGTGTTCCAAAGCTTGTAACTCTGCTTGCATTGCCTTGGACCATTCAGGATGTAAACTCGCTTCCCTATAGGTCTTAGACTCATGGAGGTCTAACATATGAGTAGCATAGCAATGATAATCATTAATATAAAGAGGTTTGGCATGGGTATGAGAAAGATAACGAGAAATTTCCATTGTAGGACCATCGGATAGAAAATCAATAGTGGACTCAAGCGCAATCGAAGATAGCAGAGGTGGTGGTAATGGTGGTGGATATAGTGGTAGGCTGGGAGAAGGTAATGACATTAAATCTGAAGGAGAAGACTCATAGGAAAAAGGTTCAACACATGTGATCGTAGGGGGAGATCTATTGCGAGGAAGATCCTTTAATGGAACAGATTCCCAGAAATAACATTGTAAGAGATTTGGATTTGTTTTTTCTACAGATCAAAGCAGTGATAACCCTTTTGTTCGTTGCCATAACCTACAACAAATATGGATGATTTGGGATAGAGTTTAGAGCTACAGTAGGTAGGAAGTTGGACCAAAAGTGCGTAAATGAACATAGGATGGAATTACTTTAAATAAAAGCTCATATAGAGACTTGTTTTGTAGAAGTGGTGTAGGAGTACGATTTATGAGATATGTGAATGTGGAAATGGCTTCCCCCAAAAGGCATTAGAAAGATTAGAGGAAATAATCATGCTATATGTTGTCTTAACAATGTGATGATGTTTTCTCTTAGCGACACAATTTTGTTGTGGTGTATCTAAAGAAACCAGATATTAAAAATACGAGATTAACTCGACAGAATATTAAAAAAAAAAAATCACATTTAATATCTTGTTCTCTAAGACGAATCTATATGTATTGACATTAAAACAATAAATACATGTATAAATAAATCATATTTAAATAGAGCCACCTATTCCAGCGCTTCAACCCCAAAGCTAGTAGTTCTCAAGACATAATTTAAGTAAGCTCTTTCGAGTACGTCTGAACACGATCAAGAACTCACAATGGAGAATGATTTTCTTAGAAGTAAACTAGACGTACTACCTCTAACAACATCTACACAAAACACTTTAGGAAGAAAAGTATTCTTGGAATTTTTAAAGGAAAATCTAGTCCCAAGAATCCGGAGTTCCTCTTTTTTGAATGTAAGTGGTAGTAAAATTCAAATCAGTAAGTGAAAAATAGAAAACAAAATATCATAGACAAAGCCTAGAAGGCTATGGACGAAAATATCCAAGGAGGGACGATTTCCTTATTGTGGGCGGCAAAGTGGTATTCCCACCTTATAAAATCTAGATCCCTTCTTTTCCGTATTTACACTTTGACCACAAACGTCTAAAGTTCACTACTACTAGTAGTTCCTTTTCCAAGGACTTTTCAAAATTTATTTTTCCATTGACCGATTAGGTTCATACCAAAAGTTGGATGGTGAAAAAAATTAATTAACTAATTAGTTTACTAATTAATTAAACTTAGAACAATCAAACTTTGCCCTTCAAGATGAAAATACTTTTTTCTTCAAGCATTTTCTCCAACTGCGAGTCACGTCTACTCATATATCATAGCCATGTCCAGTTGGCAAGAATTTAACTGAAAGAACCTCTTCAGGTATGATTTTTGTATTATATGATCTCTCTATTTGTGTTCTGATAGGTGTGAAAAACCTATCTATTTCTAAACCGAATTTGTTAGTTTTCAAACATTTTAGTTATATTTAATTGTGTTTTAGTGTAGAATAGGGAAATGACGTCAAAGGGCGAGAAAAAAGTGAAAACGGTGGAGAAACGGTGAACAAAATGTGAAAAATAGGATTTCAGTAAATAAAGACCACCGCCTAGTCAGAAAAGAGGCAAAATGTTGGAGTGCTGAAGGGATGAACCACCGCCTAGGCGAGAAAAGATCAGATTGATATGCCAGCAGCTATCGCCTAGGTGGAAAAACCCCCGCCTAGGCGAAGATCCGACAAAAACTTAACCGACTTAAGTCCACCACCTAAGCGGTGAACCACCGCTTAGGCGGTGACACTCTGTACAGAAATATCTATTTTTAGATATTTTGAAGATATTTTCCAAATCCCTCCTTTTAACCCCTTTCTCCACCAAAACTCAAAAAAAAAAAAACCTTAGACGTGAGAGGAGGCTCCGGTTGACATTTTGGAGAGCTCTCTTTCACCTTAGTTAGGTTTAGGTAATTTAGGAAGTAGATTAGATTAGTTTAGGAGGTGTTCTTGGCCAATCCTTGAAAAGCTAGAAGATGATGTTCATCAACGGAGAAGAGGAAGCTTGGTAGCGCGGGAAAAACACGCCGCTACTTACACTCGCAAGTATACGATGCCTAAGTTTTAGTATAGTGTGATTGTTAAGATCGGGTTATTGTATCCACAGGAATTGTTGTCGTTACTATGGAATACCGCGTTTGTCATGACCTAAGTTTATCTAGGCGAAAAACAAATGTATTTAATTAATTAAACTAATACTAATCTAATCTAAATTAAATACACTAATATGTTAATATATTTTAGGGTGAAGAATTGCATAGGGATTAACATGTTTACGAATACGTGTTTGATCTCGATTTACTTACGTTTACGTTGTTCGACCTATTTGACAACCTCGATACGTAAACTCCACCGCCACCTCTTCCGAGTGTAAGACGGGGGAATACATGACTTCGAGTCAATGGAGAAGTCTCCCTCAGCGTCTTAACGACCCTAGGTCACGTGAGTCTCACCCAGCGTCATTGATTGCACATAATCCAACTCCCTCCCGGGTTATTGGATCGTGGCGTTGTATTTACCCTATCCACAATCTCCGTTCTAAAACTCCCTCGTCACCTCTTCCAAGTGTAAGACGAGGGATATAACGCAACTTTGAGTCAACGAAGAAGTCCCCCTCAATGTCTTAACTACCCTAGGTAGCGTGTGTCTGGCCCCACGTCATTGATTGTCTACAATTCAAACCCCGACCGGGTTATATAATCATGGCGTTTGTTTACCTTAATCCGAATCCGGGGTTTTGTCAAAACCCTGTATTCTCCATTTATCAATCCAAGCATAATAAATAAACAATACGATAAATACAATCAAACTACGAAGAACAATCACAAACGAAACACCGAAATCATCCAAACAACGTATTTATAAATTATAGGTTAATCCCTACTACAATCCATATTTAACTCGGGGCCATAGCCGCATATACAATGAAATAACGAGCTAAATATGATCACAAGCTCCTAAGATAAAGAAATAAGGAAAAACGATCGAAGAACTTAACCTCGTCCGAAGATAAACCGCTAAGAAAGCTCCACGATCGATTCGCCGTCTTCTTCACTTCGAGATGCGAGCTCCACTACTAAAATTCATAACCCTCGGCTTAAATATAGCCTAAGGGGCTCAAAAATAAAAGAAAAGGAAGAGAGATACCGGCCAAGGAGGAGGATAGGGGATATTTATAGCAAAAATATCCTAAAAATATCTAAAGGCTGTGTAGGGCAAATCCGCCTAGGCGGTGGAAATTGCGCCTAGGTGGAGTTAGGTTGGTTAAGTTTGATCACCTGGGCGGTGAAGTAGGCAGTGGACTGGAGAACATTCTGTTGAAATTCCGCCTAGGCGAAGAAAACTTTGCCTAGGCGAGCGGTTGTTAGTAGTCCTTCTTCGTCCTCTGCTGGATTTCGGCCTAAGCGGTAGAATTTTCGCTTAGGCAGTCGTCCGTAAGTAACATTTTACTCTTCTCTGCATTTTCACCGCTTAGGCGGTGGTCTAGACGACTAAGCGGTGGGCCTGTTTCATCTTTTAGCCTCCGTTATCCACCGTAACTTCGAACCGCTTTGGTTCAATCTCATCATTTTATCTTCAGTTTCCTATCTTTTTGCCCCACACACATGATTTATACAAAAAGTATGAAAACTAATTAAAACATAATAAAATACTATATAAACATATTCAAAAACTAACAAATTCGGATTGGAAATAGATAGGTTTTTCACACCTATCAATACCCCCAAACTCAAAATTTGGCTAGTCCTCGAGCCAAACACACACACTAAAATGAAAAATACACAAACCAAAATAAATAACAAACAACCTAAAAACAATCTAAACATAACAACATGCGAGTTTTAAATTCTTTTAACGGCCTATTTATTTTTTCCTCAACAACCGCTAGTTATTTCGAGTTCAAGCGGTAACACACAACATGTAATGTTCTAGAATTTCGACTTGCAATAATGGTGAACACTATTCTAGATCCTGTAAATGTGTTAGTACGAGACTCAATAATATAACTATACAACGATCGGATTAGATTATCCACCAACGAAATTCATGAGTTAAGGATTACCATAAGTAGGATTGGGGTCCACTCTCCACTAATGTAGGTTTAGCAGTTCATGAAGATCATTAGGGCTTGGTTCAGTTAAGGTTAATTTGGCCAAGGGTAATTTGGAATAGAAAACGGGTTTAACGTTATTAACTTAACGTTACCCAAGCCTCAACGCTTGTCACATTCACTCTCGAATCCCCATAGGAAGATTGGAAACAATCCCGAACATGCATTTAAAACCGACGTACTTACTTGTCAAAAAGAAACGGAAATAAAAACTGTATTTAAATTTGGTTCTTTATTTTTTTTTTATTTTCTATATATATATTTCTTTTCTTTTCAATGAACACACCCTCAAACTTATTTGATTGCCACAATTGAAGGGGTGTGTGAAATACAAATGAAAAACGACAAGTGAGTACTTAAATACCTAACCAATTTGAAGTTCGTCCTAATCCCAACCGCTCACATCAAGAAGCCTTCGCAACGGCTAACTTGATTCACTCAAATGTGCCTTTGGTTTAGCGATAAAGGACTGGAAGGAATTCAATTGGTTGTGGTATTGGTTTATATGTTTTGAATTGAATATGCATTTAGGTTTCGACAGGGTGATGAGGGATAAACATGTAACAAGGTAGGCTTAAAAAGGCTCAAGCGACAAAACGACTGCCTAAATCAACTCTCCTGAACTACCTCGCCTAGGATGTCGCCTCAAGCTTCCCCTCAAACAAATTATAGAATCTTTAATGTGTCATGAATTTGGTTAATCGATAATCGTCTTCAAATTAATTGAATAAAAATACATTGAGTCTATGTGCCCGTGCAAATTAGGATCTACAATAATTTTTACCAAAAAACATAGTCAAGCACACAGAATCACACATGCATGGGTATCACCCTTGACTTCGAAAACAACCAGGGGTAATTATCATCATCGGGTAACGGCCCAGATGAATGAAAAACTCAACATATAAACAACAACACAAAAACATAAACACACATGCAATACGGAAAAATAATAACACATAAACTAACAATACTACATACTACACATCACCCACAAACTCAAAGTGGACAGTGTCCTCAGCGAACCCAATCATCATTCTTCAACATATGGAATTTAAAACATGCTGACGAAGGGTGTTTAGAACACTTACCTGGGAGGCGAGAGGATCTGGCCTCCGAATCAAGTCGGATGGGATGGATCAAAAAGAATTGTTTGGGTTGTCTCCCAAGAAGTGTGTGGTTTAATGTCCTCGGCCAGACATTTTCAGAATGCCCTTAAGATTGGCGAGATTTTGCTTTGGATAGCTCAATCTTTCAACGAAACGCCTCACCGGCTTATGTGTTTGGCCAAGCAATGTAAAACGATTTGGAATCCCGTCAAAAGGGATGCATCAATACCCGTCAATCTAACATCGCCAAGTACCCTGCATGGGAAACAAAAACAAAACTACAAACAAAAATTATATACAAAATAAATGCCTAAAGTAAAATTAGGTCATTTACACACAATATCAATACTAACGAAATTGCAAATCCCAGGAATACGAAACACTTGCTTCTCCTATCTAAAACTTTAAGTCTCCGGAGCCATTACCGCGTTTTCCCAACAATAACATCAAAACAATTCTCGGCAACGGTTCCAAAAACTTGGTAGCACGTAAATACGCCGCTACTTTCACTCGCAAGTATACAAGGTCTAAGTTTTAGTATAGTGTGATCGTTAATATTGGGTTATCATATCCACAAGAATTGTTGTCGCTACTATCGAATATCGCGTTTGTCGTGACCTAAATTTATCTAGGCGAAAAACAAATATATTTAATTAATTAAACTATTACTAATCTAACCTAAATTAACTACACTATTATGTTAATACGTTTTAGGGTGAAGAATTGCATAGCGATTAACGCGTTTACAAATACGTGTTCGATTCTGATTTACTCGCGTTTACGTTGTTCGACCTATTTGACAACCTCAGTACGTAAACTCCACCGCCACCTCTTCGGAGTGTAAGACGGGAGAATACATGAATTCAAGTCAACGAAGAAGTCGCCCTCAACGTCTTAACGACCCTAGGTCACGTGAGTCTCGCCCAGCGTCATTGATTGCACACAATCCAACTCCCTCCCGGGTTATTGGATCATCGCATTGTATATACCCTATCGACAATCTCTGTTATAAAACTCCCTCACCACCTCTTCCGAGTGTAAGACGAGGGATATAAAGAAACTTCGAGTCAACGAAGAAGTCCCCCTCAATGTCTTAACGACCCTAGGGAGCGTGTGTCTTGCCCAACGTCATCGATTGTCCACGATTTAAACCCCGACTGGGTTATAGAATTGTGGCGTTTGTTTACCTTAATCCGAATCCGGGGTTTGTCAAAACCCCGTATTCTCCATTTATCAATCCAAGCATAATAAACAAATAATACGATAAATACAATCAAACTACGAAGAACAATCACAAACGAAACACCGAAATCACCCAAACAACGTATTTATAAATTATAGGTTAATCCCTACTATAATCCATATTTAACTCGGGGCCATAGCCGCATATACAAGAAAATAACGAGCTAAATATGCTCACATGTTCCTAAGATAAAGAAGTAAGGAAAAACGATCGAAGAACTTAGCCTCGTCAGAAGATAAACTGCTAAGAACGCTCACGATTGATTCGCCGTCTTCTCCACTTCGAGATGCGAGCTCCACCACTAAAATTCCTAACCCTTGGCTTAAATATAGCCTAAGGGGCTAAAAAATGCAAGAGAGGGAAGAGAGATTCCGGCCAAAGGGGAGGAGAGGGGATATTTATAGCAAGCATATCCTAAAAATATCTAAAAATATCTCAAGGCTGTGCAGGGCAAATCCGCCTAAGCGGTGGAATTTGCGCCTAGGCGGAGTTAGGTCTGTTAAGTTTGATCGCCTAGGCGATGAAGTAAGCGATGGACTGATAGAACATTATGTTGGATTTTCGCCTAGGCGAGCGCCTGTCAGTAGCCATTCTGCGTCCTCTGCTAGATTTCCGCTTAGGCGATAGAATCTTCGCCTAAGCGGTCATCCGTCAGTAACATTTTGCTCTTCTCAGCATCTTCACTGCTTAGGCAGTGGTTTGGATGCCTAAGCGGTGGGCATGTTTTATCTTTTTGCCTCCGAGCTTGTTTATCCACCGTAACTTCGAACCGCTTTGGTTCGATCTCATCATTTTAGCTCCAGTTTTCTATCTTTTTGCCTCACACACCTGAGTTATACAAAAAGTATGAAAACTAATTAAAATATAATAAAATACTATATAAACATATTCGAAAACTAACAAATTCAGATTGGAAATAGATAGGTTTTTCACACCTATCAAAGCTCGGGGGATTATTCTTTGGCGAAAATGGACTACTCCACTTTGAGATTTGGCTTTTCTTCCCTTGTTTCCATCTTTGTATTTAATGTTTCTTGCTGATAATGATTATCTCATCTTGATTTAATATTGTATTGGCTAAGAACATGTTAGTGTAATTTAGAGATTAGTTCGGGAAATGTGTAGTTGTGTAAATACTCGTTTGGTTTAATATACGTTTCTTTAATGGTTGTTGCTTTTAAGTCCGATTGTGTTTATCATTTGATGACAATCTTAATATGCTTGTAATTGTATTAGGGTTGTATTTGAGAATCTAGGGTTTGACACTCGGGAGAGGTAACCCTGGATTCGGACTAGGGTAAACACATCGTTATAACCTAACGACCCCGGAGGGCGTTAGTTAGGGTGCAATCGATGATGTTAGGTCAAGACTCACGCGTCCTAGAGTCATTAAGACATTGAGGGGGACCTCTTCGTCGACACGAAGTCGCGTATTCCCCCGTCTTACACTTGGAAGAGGTGGCGGAAGAGTTTACGAACCAAGATTATCGGATACCTAAACTCTGTTATTGTTAACTAAACGAAATCAAACGTGTATTAAGTGGGCGAAATCAATCCCTAATTAATCAACTTAGTTAGAATTAACACTCTAATTGTAGTTTAGCTTAGTTTAATTTCAATACATGTCTTCAGTCGTCAGGATAACATGAGACTACGTCAATTGCGGTATTCAATTCAATTATTCACACTTTTCTATGTGGGAACGATATCCAATCCTCAAGATCCACTATATTAAAACTTTAGACCTCGTATACTTGCGAGCGTAAGTAGGCGTGCACATTTCGTACTTCTACCAAGTTTTGGGCACCGTTGCCGGGGATTAGTGTGAATTTTATTGAATATTGCAAAAGAAACGCGGTAACAGCTCAGAACTTAAGTTTTAAATAGGAAAAAAAAATGTATCGTATTCTAGTCCCGTCAACACACCAAGTTTTTGGCGCTGTTGACGTGGGATTAGTGTGAATTCTAAGTTGATATTGCGACTAAGTGGTCGAGTGTTAATCCTGACATTTATTTTTGTTTTGTTTTTAATTTAAATTTTTGTTTCATTGTGTTAATGAGATCAAGCAGTGCGAGAAACAATGAAGAAGATTAGAATTCTTAATTCTCAATCCCGAGATTGAACTTATTGCAAATGTTAAGGACTGAGAGGGGAAGCCGACTTCAAGCCATGATCTTGATTCGACTGAGCATTTGAGCCCAAATTTCTTGTCTATGGATAATTTTGGTGAAAAATACTTAGTAACACGATAGTCCAGCTGGGGACAGTAACTTAAGCGCTAATTTTTTTTAAATGAAACTCAGGGTATCAAATTACCTGATTTTTGTTACTATTTATTTGATTATTTATTCTTTTTGGAAGCCAGCATGGCTTCGGAATGTGTTTGGGAGTGAATTTAGGAGTATAGACGCTTGGGGAAGTATTTTAAGTTTAAAAACATTGAACAAGCGAAGTGAAAACGTACGGGGTGGAGTCATATTTTGAAAATTTGAGAAAAACATGAAAGTGGAAGCTGCAGGCCCACTGCCCAAGCGGTAAACCACCGCTTAGGCAGTAAAAACACAGAGTGGGTGTTTTTTAGAAAAAATGGCTCACTGCCCAAGCGGTTAACCACTGCTTAGGCGATAAAAATACAGGATGCACCAAATTTTCAAAATACGCTCCACCGCTTAGGCGGATAAACGACTGCCCAGGCAGATTAACAGCAGAATAAAATATTTTTACACTGGTGTAATTTTGCTTAGGCGAAAAAAACCACCGCCTAGGTGGAATTTCGTCAGAAGGTTTGATTTTAAAGAAAAGAGTTCCACCGCCTAAGCGATGGACCTTCTGCAGTTAAAAAGAACCTGTTCGTTAAAAATTGAAATTGCAAGGTTCCCTCCCCAAATCCTCCACCTTCTTTCTAGAACCTCACTTCCAAATCGTTCCAATATTCAAAAAACATCCTTCAATTACCAAAAGTAGTCATTTCCATCATGATTCAACCTCCAAGAATCGGATCTCCACCCCTATTTCCGAAAATTTAGGGTTTTTCATGAAAGGTGCGATTTCTTCATTCTCTTTTGATTGGACCATTAATTCTCAACAAGTAAGTTTCTTTTATATTAGATTTAATCTAGTTGTTAAAATTATTGGTTGGTTTGCATGATTATATCAAAGAAATCAATTGATTTTGAAATTTTGCCCAAAACCCCTTAACCCTAGTTTCGCGATTCCGAAGTTCCATGGGTTTTTTGTTTGATTCTTGGTAATAAACATGTTTAATTGAATTGGTTGAGTGTGTGAACTAATATATGATGTCATATTTGTGAAATTTGTTTGAAAAATTCAAATGGGTGTTCGTTTTGGAATGTATGTGTTCTTAACAAAGTGATTAGGGAGGTTCATGTTTTTCAATTGTTTATATATGATGAGGTTGTATTGGGTTTTTGTGATTGTGATTGTAGGAAATACCGAAAATAACACCAAAGAATAGGGCCAGAGGAGAAAGGTCAAGTTCACACCCTAGGGTGCCGACCGACGTTGACTACGATGCCACCCGCTTTGTGTCAAAACAAGCGGATGAGCACTTTAAAGAACACAAAAAATATCATGCCTGCATACGTCAACGGGGTTTCGGTCCGATTGAAGATCTCCTGGTGGAATTTCAAAATGAAATCCGAAGCCGCCACTAGGAGCAATTCTGTAAATCGCCACCCTCAAGCAAGATTGTTTTGGTCAAAGAGTTTTATGCTAATGCTACAGAGGCCATTGATGACCAAGCAAGGATTCGGAATCAACCTATCATCTTCAGTCCTGACTTTATCAACCATCTCTTTGGACTGTCGGCACCGGAGTCCCTTGAAAGCCAAGACCCTACTTTGCATAGGGTCATTCAAAAGATCACATCTGGCGAGGTAAAGTGGAAACACCAAGGGCCGAACGTCGCTACCTTTTTAGTGAAATGCCTCAAGCCAATTTCAAAAATTTGGCACCACTTCATTTGCGGAAGCCTCCTACCGACGTCACATTTGTCAGACGTCTCAAAGGACAGGGCCTTTTTTATCTATAAAATTCAAACCGGGTAACCAATCAACGTTGGATTTTTGATCTATTCATCGATCATACATGCTACGAAGATGGTAAAGGCTAAGCTCCCATTTCCATCACTATTGACCCACATTTTTTGATTAGCTGACATGACGGTATCCAGGGGAAGCCTGTGCGACCTTATCACTCTACTTAATCTGTCAGCGATAAACCGGTTGTGGAAGACTGGGGCGCAAGAGGCAGTCAAGCCTGAGCTTGAGGAAGGGGAAGAGCAAGCAGATGAGACGGCTGGACCTTCTGGAGCCCGAGATGAAAACTCCCAAGAGAGGATAAATAACAAGCTTCAGACCGTCCTCCAAAACCAATATGAGATCGCTTCTTTCCTAGACCAATTTTCAAGGCAACAAGATCGAGTCCAACGGAAGATTTGGGATGGCCTTGGCCTTGAGATTGATGATTACCCTCCGATGCCATCTGTGCCGCTACATCTTCTCCAGAGACCACATTCTCCTTCCCAAAGTAATGACGGTGATGATTCGTCTTTAGGTGAACAGTAGGGAATAAGTCTTATTCCCTAGGTATGTGTTCAACTCATTTTGTTTGCAAGCATGCTATATGTTTATTGGGTTCGCTGATGTTGGAACACTACTATGTTCAAGCCTGGATGGTATGAAATGGATGATAGTTTAGTGGGTGTTCATCCATTTTGATTTGTTTTGTAGAAAATGATGAACAATTATTATTTTTTGAACAGAATGCAAAATTTTTGATGTACAAATTTAAGTTTATGTATGTATTTTATTATGAATGTTTTAGTTTTTAAATTTTTAGTTTAGTTTAGTTTAATTTTTGTTTTTGCATGTTTAGTGTTAGATTAATTTAAGTACATTAGTATTTGAATTAGTTTAGATTTGTGTATGTATAAAGTTGTGTTTGCATGTTTAGATGTGAGTTCATTTGGGCCAAGACCCGATGATGAGAATTATCCCCTAATTGCATATTGAGGTCGGGGGTAATATCTTTCTTGTGTGCTTTGTGTGCTTAACATGTCGATTGGGTAAAAATTATCTCGATCCAAAAATTGCACGATATTTGAACTCAATGTATAATTATCTGAACGATTAGACGTTGATTATTCGATATTAAGCTCATGATAGAAAATGAGGAAACTAGAATTTGATTTGGGGAAAACTTGAGGCGGAATCTTAGGTAAGGTAATTCCGAAGACGTGATTTAGGCCGTCAATTTTTCGCTTGATCCATTGTAGCTAATCTGAAAATTTTCATTCCTTA
The DNA here is from genome assembly GCA_016647705.1 of Eucommia ulmoides. NCBI lineage: Eukaryota > Viridiplantae > Streptophyta > Magnoliopsida > Garryales > Eucommiaceae > Eucommia > Eucommia ulmoides. The sequence goes on from CM028328.1 coordinate 9,662,262, forward strand.
TTTCCCCTGTTGAAGCCGATAACGTAATCAAATTCTGAAAACGTTCAAATACTCCTTTCAATTGAATTTTTCCTAACCCAATGTCGCTAAGCCTACTTTTCAAAATTGAGTGAAATCAAGTGAGCGGTCGAATTTTTGATAAATTTTTATTGATTCGGTATTAGTGTATTCACTTATCACTTTCGTATTTCTTTTTGCACGCTCCTAAAAATAAGTTTGGGAGTGTGTTTCTATCATTTATTTTTACATATTCCTAAAATTTTATAAATTCGAATAAGTTTAGGGGTGTATTTCTCTAACTTCTTTTTGCACTCTCATAAAACTGTAATCATTCGAATTAATTTAGGAATATTTAAAAAAAAAAACGTGAATATAATTTTCATTTTCTTCTCTTTCGACAAGTGAATACCAGGACTTTCATTTCTTATTCAGAGTTGTATTCTAAGAATGTGGGGTCATGAGAGAGGATAGCGATAAGCGATTTTACCTCGGGTATCGATCGATTAAACCGAATTGCTATTTTTATTCCAGTGATACCCGTGGTCGTTCTCCAAAGCCAAACCAAGCCCTATTGATTTCTGTGAATATCCGAGCCTACATTAGTGAATAGTAGACTCCAATCAAGCGTATGGTTTTCCTGAATCCTTCAATGGTTTAAGTTATGATCTTAACGATTGAATAATCGAATCCAGTATTTGACTAGTTATACATTTGAGTTCTCACACACACACACTTCAAATGGATCTAGAATGGTTTTTATTGTTATTGATCGTTCAAATTCTAGAACACCACTTGGTTTGGGTTACTTCCCGAACTTGATCCGATTTAGGGATGTTGAGGGAGGAACAAATTGGTCATTTCGATTGAACTTTATATTTACATGCATATACTTCTTTTGTGTTAGTTTAATTTTTCATTTTTAGTTGGTTAGTTCGTTAGTTAGTTTAGTTTAGCGTTAGTGTTTTGCTCGAGGACTAGCAAAATTCTAAGTTTGGGGGTATTGATAGATGTGAAAAACCTATCTATTTCTAAACCGAATTTGTTAGTTTTCAAGAATTTTAGTTATATTTAATTGTGTTTTAGTGGAAAACAGGGAAAGGACGTCAAAGGGTGATAAACAAGTGAAAACGGTGGAGAAACGGTGAACAAAATATGAAAAATAGGATTTCGGTAAATGAAAACCACCGCCTAGGTGGAAAAGAGGCATAATGTTGGAGTGCTGAAGAGCTGAACCACTGCCTAGGCGAGAAAACCACCGTCTAGGTGAGAAAATATCAGATTGATATGCCAGCAGCTACCGCCTAGGCGGAGAAACCACCGCCTAGGCGAAGATCCGATAGAAATTTAACCGACTTAAGTCCACCGCCTAAGCGGTGAACCACCGCTTAGGCGGTGACACTCTGTACAGAAATATCTATTTTTAGATATTTTGAAGATATTTTCCAAATCCCTCCTTTTAACCCATTTCTCCACTAAACCTCAAAAAAAAACCTTAGACATGAGAGGAGGCTCCGGTTGACATTTTGGAGAGCTCTCTTTCACCTTAGTTAGGTTTAGGTAATTTAGGAAGTAGATTAGATTAGTTTAGGAGGTGTTCTTGGCCAATCCTTGAAGAGCTAGAAGAAGATGTTCATCAACGGAGAAGAGGGAGTTCGGGAGGATTGTTCTTTGGCGAAAGTGGACTACTCCACTTTGAGATTTGGCTTTTCTTCCCTTATTTCCATCTTTGTATTTAATGTTTATTGTTGATAATGATGATCTCCTCTTGATTTAATGTTGTATTGGCTAGGAACATGTTAATGTAATTTAGAGATTAGTTAGAGAAATGTGTAGTTGTGTAAATACTCGTTTGGTTTAATATACGTTTCTTTAATGGTTGTTACTTTTAAGTCCGATTGTGTTTATCATTTGATGAAGATCTTAATATTCTTTTAATGGTATTAGGGTTGGATTTGTGAATCTAGGGTTTGACACTCGGGAGAGGTAACCCTGGATTCGGACTAGGATAAATACATCGTTACGACCTAACGACCTGGGAGGACGTTAGTTAGGGTGAAATCGATGATGTTGGGTCAAGACTCACGCGGCCTAGAGTCGTTAAGACATTGAGGGGGACCTCTTCGCCGACACGAAGTCATGTATTCCCCCGTCTTACACTCGGAAGAGGTGGCGGAGGAGTTTACTAACCGAGATTGTCGGATACCTAAACTTCGTTATTATTAACTAAACGAAATCAAACATGTATTAAGTGAACGAAATCAATCCCTAATTAATCAACTTAGTTGAAATTAACCCTCTAAGTGTAGTTTAGCTTAGTTTAATTTCAATACATGTCTTCCGTCGTCAGGATAACATGAGACTACGTCAATTGCGGTATTCAATTCAATTATTCACACTTTTCTCTGTGGGAACGATATCCGATCTTCAAGATCCACTATATTAAAACTTTAGATCTCGTATACTTGCGAACGTAAGTAGGTGTGCACATTTCGCGCCCCTACTATGTTCCCAAAAGGACCAACATCTTATGATTAAGTCAAAAACCCTTAGTCCAATCATATGTATTTCAATTGATAGTATAATTCCTTGTAACACCAATTAGAATCTCATCCTAATCGTCACGCTGTTTTGGTCAAAGGCTTGGGTTATATTAAATTGAATCACATAGTGATGCTTTTCTTTTCTTTTTTTAAAGTTTTAAAAGTGTATGAGATAGTAAAGCGTAAAGAGAAGTAGTTCGTTAAAGCGCCAATTTTCTCAGAAAAGTACCTAGGCTGAATTTTTAAAGAAAGAAATCGCCGCCTAGCATTGGGTTTAATTGATGTGTCAGGTCACCAAATTTTTAGAAATCGACCAAAAAAGGCCTATGAAAATTTGTGACTGCAAAAATATGGTCAAACTAAAGATTCATTCAAAAGGGTTCGGGGTTGGTTGCACTTAAAGAAGGTGTTAGGCACCCCAAGACGTTTGTTTGAAAACGGTACCTTATGTCGAATTACGTTCAATTAGTTTAATTTCCAATATTTTATTTTATTTTAAAAATATTTTTTCTCCTATTGTGAATTCCTTTTAGCATTTTTCAAATTAAAATGTAAAGTTTTATATATGTTATCAACAAACCTCTTTAATTTAAATGGACAAATTAATTAAAGTGAATTACGGTAGTCTTTATGATGGTATTAATGCAAAATACAAAACATGAGGATAATGATGTTAAATTAGCATGACGTGAACTTACTTTTAATTCAATCTTTAATGTCTAAAATGAAATTAAATGACCTTGATTTTATGATGAAAAATGACTATAATAATGACGTTTGATGTTTTTAGTGATGGCAGCATCCATAGGTAAAGATAGTGCAGGAGAATCAACTGAATGGAGTGCAACTACATTATCACATGCTTAAGACGTGCTTAGAAATAAAGTGAATAAATGGCGTATTAACATTATCATATATGCATGAAACGTGCTTAGAAATAAAGTGAATAAATGGCATATTAAAATTATCATATATGCATGAAATGAAGAAAAAATTGGACATAATTCACCTAAAATTATGGGGCATGAAGTCATACTTTTATTTATTCAAGAACAACTTATTTTGTGATGAAATTACCTATGCTAGTGCATATGAAAAAATGAAATAGCATATTTGTAGTTTTTCATGACTTTTCTTTATGCAAAACAATTTGATTTCAGCATATCAATACAAGGAAAATGAGTACAAAGTGAACTATGGATGTCAATGAGTTAAGAAACTATATTTTTCATGAAAAATTATCTTAAATGAAGTTTTAGACTACGTGTAAAATGGGTGCTAAGATGATGGAAAACATGATTTCTAAGTATAATGACATTCTCAAATGTATGCTAATGGTTTCTAATCTATGTGGGGAAGGGAAAAAATGTCTACATAGCTAATATGACTTACATAAATGGCCTATATGAGAATGAATATATAAAGTGTAGGTGGTGTACGTGTCCTTAACATGCATATACCAAATGGTGAAAAAATAGTTCGATGACATGAATAATAGAATCTAAAATAGCATATATAAAGTTATAAAATGTGAGAATTTTAGGTGGTGAAAAGGGTCATCAACATGTCTTCTAAGTTGTGCAAAACGGCAACATGCAAAATGGCATGAAATATTACGGCCCATTTGGTCACTGTTATATTCCCTTATTCATGTTTTCGCTCCCAAAATTTTGGGATTAATGTACAGAAATACATTTGGTAAACACATTTTTGTTCTCAAAATTTTGGGAGTAATTTGAAATTATTTCTTGAATTCCTAAAAAATTTGAGAAGAAAGAAAAATGTTTATCCCTATTTACTCCCACAAAATAATTCACACTACCATCCCGCTAGCTACCACCATCCCGCCGGCCACCGCCACCACTACTACGCCGGCCATCATACATTTAAAAAAAAAAGAACAAATATTACAACCAAATGTATTTCTTAATTTTGTTCTCATAAATTGAAAGAAACAATTTGAGGACAATGGTTGTCAAAAAACATGTTTCTATTTCTAAAATACTTCAGAATGGAAATAGAATTCTCATCTCATTCCATCTATTTTATTAGAAGTAGAAACTAGAAAAACAGAAACACTAACCAAACGCCCCCTACATTACTTACTACATGAGTTTTATGTAAATGCGATATCATGGAATGCGTACTCTGAATTTTTAAATTTTTTACGGTATTTGTTAGATCTATAAAGAAATCCGTCTACCCTTTAAGTATTGACACATTTCTATGTGATCTAATAAATTTTGTGCATTTCAGTTTAAACCCTCTAAGTATGTACTTAGATTTAAATGATCCTTCTTTTTTCCTTTTTCTTCCTTTTGCAGGGCACATGATTACCTTTCCATTGGTTTTGATGAAAATATTAACTAATCATTTAAAACTAAGTGCATAATTAGAGGGTTTAAATTAAAACACACAAAACTTATCGGACCACATAGAATTGTGTCACTACTTAGAGAGCCAAAAATAGAATTTGTCCTATGTTTTGTGAGGATTAGGGTTTAATGTCCTTCAATTAATAGTCCTTAGGGAGAAAAATAAACTTCAAAAGAGAAAAGTTCCAAGTGTAAAAACTTACCTTGGGTAAGAATAGATGAACTATCGATGTCGGGAGTGGGGTTTTTTCTGTTTTTCTTGTTTGTTTTTTTTCGATCTTTCTTGTCATGAAGGTGAGGGTTTTTTTGGGAGGATAAGAAGGGGTTTTTAGAGAGGTTTAGGAGGTGGAAATTAGGGTAAATCAAGAGTAGGGGCTAGGGAAAAATCTGTGCAAAACAAGGATGGGGACTATCTTTTTATAGGCACACCCCCTTCTGCGCATACCTGGATGCTCCTACGCATCCAAGGATGGGCAGGGTACTACCAACTTGCTAGAGGACAGTCTGCAAATTGCAAACTGTCCCTAGTACAACCTGTAGAATTGCCGGTTGTAACCCTTTGTTTTTTCTCAATTGGGCTTGATTTCTCACCTATTTTCAACCATGGATAGCAACTCTACACTATGAAGGGAAAGTTTGACTTCTCTCGGGGTAGAAATGGGGAATCCAATTGATTTGGAGTGGAAATGCAAGAGTAAAATATTTTTAATTTAGTCCTTGAACTTTTCAATTTCATGGATGAATCCAAATTATGAAGTCAAACCATCCAGTATTCGATTGGTGATCAAAATTAACAATTTTCACTAAATTTATTAATAGATTCAACCAAGGTCACAATTTTTTAAGTTAAGCCCAAAGTTTCGGATGAAATTTGAAATATTTTGAAACTTATTTCGAACGTTTTTTTTCTTTGAAACTGAGTTTCAAAAAATGAAATTAAGCTCTCTTGTAAACCTTTGAATTTATGAAATTTCGGATCAACTAGACCAATTGGGGCCTTTAATTAAATTTTCAAAAATTTTATTTTGACCCCTTAAGTTTTCTAAATTCAAATTTAATTTCTAGAACCTAGGGGTGTTAAAAAAAAAGGGCGAACCGAACCAAACCGACAAAAAAAACCGAAGAAAACCGCCCCTACACAAAAAACCGCCATGAGCGGTTTACATTTCTCGAAAAACCGCACACCCGGTTCGGTGTGCAGGTTTAAGGCTCGTGAACCACGGTTCACACCGAACCGCACCGAAGACCCCAAAACGACGTCGTTTTGGGGTTTATATAAATATATACACTTAATAGTAATAGAACCCTAGCCGCCTCACTTCCTCAATCCACGATCAGCTCTCAGCTCTCATGCTTTGGTTCGTCTCCTGACTTCCTCAATTGCAGCCCTAAATCGCAGCCCTAAATCATCGCAACCCTAAATCTTTGCAGCGAGAATAGATCGTAATGCTAAATCGCAACCATCGCAGCCCCAATCGCACCATGGCAACCTTAATCGTGAGATTCGCAACCCTATTCGTCGAGAGAACGCCGCTACTTGAACTCCACGTGATTGAACCATTGAAATTCTAGTCTGGTAGCTAGCAAATCCGTCGTCGTCTTAGCAGATCTGGTATGTTTCTCTGTATTTGTTACAAATCTGGTTATAAATCTGGTTGATTTCTATTTATGGCTGAGTTTTGTGTTGTTGGTTTCTATTTTTGAGTCTGGTAGCTCGAGTTTGTGTTTTTTTTGCCTGTGGTTATTCTTGCTCCTACTCCTCCCAAGCAAAAACCGCAACCGCACCGAAACCGCCCAAAAATCGCATGTCCGGTTTTCTTTAAACATGAAAACCAAACCCTCAGGGAGCGGTTTCCAACAGATGAAAACCACGGACCTCGGTTCAGGGACTGAAAATCTCCAAAACCGCACCGAACCGAACCGTGAACACCCCTACTAGAACCTGTCCTTATGTCTTGCAAAGCTTCTCAACATTATGCACTGTTTAAGTTAAATTAGGGCCTCAGATCCTCTTAATTTCAAAATTTAAAAGTTTTTAAGCAGTGTACATTCAAGCCCCAAACTTTTAAAATTTCTTCGAAATCCCGATTTTCAAACAAAATTTCCCCCCTAAATTTCTTTGATAATTTTATAATTGGGCACGAGTTCAATCATCTTTTTCTATTTTTTATTTTTTAGGATATTATCATTTTATTTTTTATTTTTTATTTTTTATTTTTTATTAAGAATATCGAAATCGTATCCCGAAAATAAGATCAAATGTCGGGACAAAATATGGGTTTACAATGTGTAATATGTATGGCTACCCTACTTGTTCCTTAGAACAATTATTATATTTAACTTCTTATCGTTTGGTATCAATCGAATAGCATTTGGATCCATTGGGAGAGGCATTAATTAATAAAATTTTGAATTAATTAACATGTGGGCCAATCATTGAAATCAACGGGTCCGAATAAAACAAACAATTATATATTTTCCACATGTAAAGCGATGCATTTTACCAAGCCCTTGTATTTTTAATATTTAATATTTAATATTTTGTCAAACATTACAACAACTTTTTATTTGTATTTTTATTAAATAGAATGTGACTGACAGATGAGTGATGCATGTTACATCAAATTATAAACAATTGACATTAAAAAATAAAAAGTTTTTTTACGCCCTTCTAATAACTTTCCCAATGCATGCATGTTCTTTACTTCAAAAAAGAAAAAAGTGATAATTTTTTTTATTTATTTTTTTTCACAATCAATCAGGAGTGAGGCAATGACCCCAAAAAAGTTCTTTAAGAAAAATCTTACTTATAAAACTTACTTTATATTAATTTTCATTTAAAAGTTATATGTTAATCAATATTTAACTAGTAATGGATTTTTTAAGAGTTCTTTTATTATGGATTTATACCAAAAATCTCCTCTGCCTTTTGCCTTTATACCAAAAACCTCATATATCATTTAAAAAATATCAATTATCCCCCTATAATTTTAAAATTAAAACTAATTACCTCCCATGTCAGTGAATAATTGTTAACACAATATTATTATTAACCAAAATACTCTCAAACTCATTTAATTTTAATAAAATGACATAAATGTTGTTTCTTAATTTAATTTATTGGACAAATATACTCATTGTTTCTCTTCTTTCTTACTCAGAACTTAACCATTAACACACATTTAAGAAGAAGAATACATACCACAATAAAATCAAAAACCTAAAGACTTAAAACTAGACCACCCCCATCATGCACATTTTCATGAACCCAAGAAAGAATCAGCCCTTGTATTCGTTTTCCGAGATAAAAACTTCTTGCAAATCGGCGGGCCGACGCCAAAATTGAAATAGGCAAAGTCTATATCTCATCCTCGCAAATCAACCCAGAAACCACTGCCGGCCCAAACGCATCGGCGTTGGCCATGTTTAACTTCTGCCAAACAAACAAAATCAAACTCCCAACATACATATCGATCCCAAAATAGGACCCGAGATAGAAGGGCATTGCCATCGCCATTGGTAGTACGGATTCGATGAGTTTTCTGTATTTTTGTTTTTGGGTGGATGACAACAAGAAATTTGGGGAGCTGCCTTTATTTTTGGTTTTGGGTGGATGCCAGCAACTGACCCACGACGATGACAGCACCAACGCTTTCGATTCCTCATAACGGCGAAAATGCAGGGAATGTGGTGTTTGGCCGACGACGATGAAAGTTTCGAACGACGAACGGTGGAGCACTGAATCTCCGAGTGATGGACAGATCCAAAGATAACAAACAGTGGATCGGTGACAAGGAATCTGAACGGCAAATTACCGAATCTCCATGAATGGCGGGGGTGGTTTTTTCTCGTAATTGCCAAGAATCGCCATTGCCATCGCAAAATAGGACCCGAGATAGAAGGGTATTTCCAGCATATGGGAACAACAGATCGGAGATTCAAGAAATAAAAATCAATCATTTACCTATCATAAAAAACCAATTTTGGATTTCACGATCGAGTTTGTAATTCTCTAACGAACGGCTGAACAGGGATTTTTCTCTCTCTATGTCTCTTGATGAATTGGCTAAACAGGGCTTCCTCTCTATCTCGTCGAATCGACGATCGAACGACCTTCTTTCTTCTTCAATGACGACAACAACGAACCAATCAACCGCCGACGACCTTCAACCTCCAGATCTCTCTTCGTCTCTCTCTCTCTCTCTCAAACGCAATGAAAAAGAATGAGCGATTTCTAGCAAATGAAAAACAAAGGGCTAAATCAATAATTTCACGTAGAAATATTTTAATGGCATAATTTCTGATAAAAATCAAGGGGTAAAATGGTATTTTCACACAAAAATATTAGTCAATGGAGTTAACTGGTATTTGTCAAATGACAGAAGGGAATTCTGGTATAAGTGCAAAAGACAGAAGAGGTCTTTGGTATAAACTTTTTTTATTATTTAAACTTATATTTAGAGTTTTCATAATAAATAAATCAAAGTAAGAGTTCTCTTTAAAAAAAATGGATCGACAATTTGTATTGTTTAATGCTCGTCAGTTAATTAAATACAACGATCGGACTGCATTGTCTTTGCGGAGATTACGTAAGTCGTGTATAGAAAAAGGTTGATTATGATAAGTTATTTTTGTGTAAGTTTTAAAATTTCCAAATATTCAACATTGTTTGCTCTTTCCTTCTATATATAGTCGTTTCTTTCATTATTCAGCTTTAATTTTCATTTTTAATGTAGCAATAATATATAAATATTAATATCAAAATCCCTTGTTTAATCTTTGTAAAGAAATCATAATGACCCGTTTTGGGTTCCATCATCACTTCAATCAATTGCCTCAGTTTTGTACCTTCGTTTTCGTTCATTGCTTTTGATTGTTTGCGTTGGAATTCACACTTTTCTGATCGTCAGAGTAAAATTCAGGTTTCAAGAATTCTCCGGGTTCTCCGAAGTGCCAAGTGACAAATCCTGATGTTTCACTAAGGCTAAAGTGCGAATACATCTAACGGATACATGACCTACTTAGGAATGCCAAAAGTTGAGATAAGATAAATCAAGTGATGATGATAAGGATGGTGGTCGTGATAATGGTAATGAGGATGATGGTGATATTGATGATGATGATGATGGGGTTGCACAAGTTGATAAGGGGAAAAAGTTTATACTAGAATTGAAGAAAAAAAACATATTAAGAATGAAACTAAATCCCCAATAGATAAGGAAACAACAGTGGAGACCGGATTAGAAACCTCATTGGCACCAAGAACGACAAGAAAATGACAAAGCTTAGACAACGTCGTTGGGTCAGATCAACAACACATAAGAAAGTATATTGTATGACATAAATCTAGAAAAACGGAGGCCACATGGATGGAGGTCAAAATTATCCAGGAACCAATCTAATGGCGTGAAGAACCGATATTGATGAACCCTTGAACCGGTCAAAATACCATAGTGAACCAAATTAACAATGTCAAAAGAAATATACTACGTGATCCTAATTGTAAGAAACGAAGGATACATATGGATTTAGAACGCTGAAATTAACTAAGAATTAGCCTAAAAATTAATGAACCGGTCAACACCCAATGTTGACTAAGGCTAACGTGGCAAACATACTACTGATGGGGAAAATGAGGTATGACTAACGTGGTGCTTGACTGTGTAATGACATGTCAGTTGACATGGCACAATGGTGTCCTTTCCTACTGACATGGCGGTGAGGTGGCTGGGCGATGCTAATGCGACAACAATTAGAGCTAATGTGGCAAATAACATGGTGATTGATGTGGCATCATGCGAGCATTGACCGGGTGTTGACATGGCATGGCCAACGTCAGAAAATGTGTCTAGGGCTGACATGGTAGTCTCCAAGTACGTCGCGACGAATAGGCAATGTTCATTTGGCGTGCTTGAGGGCGCATGAGGCGTCTAAAGAAAGTGTGGTTGGCGTCATTTTGTTCATTTCGATGAGATAGTTCATATGATATAGTGGATAGCGATGTCAAAGTGATGGTGAAGCATGTGGAAGACAACAAAGCTGACAATGGATCTGAGCTTTGTGGAGGCGCATAAGAACTTGTTTTGGCTTCTTTTTTGCAGCGTTGGACTCCTCCTTTCAAGACGAGTCTAGTGGTGACAGAGAAGTTTGTGTTGGGTTGTTGAATGAAACTAAGAGTTGTAAGCAGTCGTGCCACACAAGTTTTAGTTGCAAAATTTTAGCAAGAACAAGTCCAAAAAAATTAATTTTTAATATCATATTAAAATAATTGAATGACGAAATATTTGAAGTTAATATAAGACAATTACACTAATAGGTGTGAAAAATATAATTCATACAAATGTACAAATATATATATATATATATATATATATACATACTATACTTAATATTTAATCTAATAGGCTTAGGGTTTAGTTTAACGGGAATTTTTTTTATATATATTAGCATCTTAAATCCTTAATTATTAACTCTCTAACAATTGAGATCAATTTGTTTGTTTATTTATTTTTGGGATAAGTAGGAATTTGGGGGAGAAGAATGATAAGGGCATTATTCCCTTTATCTTTTACTTTAACTTTCTTCGATCAAGTCATAAATCCTTTATGCGATTGCGGTCCCACTTTTGCTTTTGAAATTGGAAAATGTGCCGTTGAAATTGCATTTTCATTGATTAATGATTGAGCTTTGGCTTTTAGCTAAAAATTATTTTTATTTTGATCTTAAAAAATTACTACTTTTTTCATATGAAAACAATTTTTGATTTAATTCCAATTTTTAAATAGACACCCCTCAATTATGGATGTTTATTATCACTCGCTCATTCTCTCCAAAATTATAAACTTTACATGTTATTTAAAAAATATCAATCATGACTTCTGACCAATTTTTTTAAAATACATAAATATCCGTCTCTTATTTAAAAAATATTTTTTACTCCTGCAATTTTTTCGTCCATTTATTTTATTACAAATTAATAATAATAATAAAAAAAAAAAAAAAAAACCCTCCTCCGCCCCAACCTCGCCAGAACAATAACCCCCATACCCACCTTGTTGACAAAATGGTGGGGGTGTATTTTTCCTGCGAGGTGGTGGGTTCTTTTTCTTTTTTTTTTTTTTTTTTTTTTTTTTAGAATTTGTTAAAAATAAAGAGGTAAAAAATATATTTTTTAAATGGGGATCTTAGTGTGAAAAGATAAATGAGATAAATATAATAAAAAAAAAAAAGTCAAAGTGATATTTATGTATTTTAGTTTTAATTATTTAATTATTTTAAAAAACAAATTGACATTACAATAAAAAAAAAAAAAAATTACTAATTTTTAAACCATAATGGAACTAAGTGATGTTTGACCAAAATGATAAGGGGATGACTGATATTTTCCAAATGACAGGAAAAGGTGTGTGTTTTTTTGGGCAAAATTATAAAGAAAGTATCCGGTAAATAGCCCAAACTATTTAGTTTCTCTCTATTTAAATTTTTAAAAAAATCAGAATGAAAAAATAAAAAATTAAATATTTTTCCATTTTCAAACATAAATTTTAAAAATAAAGGTGGCTAACATGTATATTTTTGTTTTGTATTCTTTATATATATATATATATATATATATATATATATATATATATATATATATATATATATATATATATATATATATATATATATATATATATATTCAAATTTTTAGGAATAGAAACAATAAGACAAGATGGAGTCTAACTGTTTGTAATTTTTTATTTATTTTTATTTCTAGTTATTTTCATATTGAGAAATATAATCAAGTATATTCAATTGTAAAATTTCGTTTTACAAATTAAAAAAAAAAAAAAAAAAATGAGTAGGATGTGGTAAAAAGTCTTTTTGTGATGCATAGATAAGATAACTTTGATTTTAGTAACTTGCAACTAGGCATGTCAATTTTCCCTCAGCTTTCATTTAGCCAAGGAGACGATGTATCCTTCAATATCGAGCTAAATTTTATATAAACCTATATAATATCATAATTCAATATATATATATTTTGAAAGAGTTTATTATTGTTTAGTCCTAGATCAAGAGACGTGTACAAAAAAAATCTTTAATAAAATTATCTTATTACATAAATATTTTTTAAGGATTGTTTAGAGTTTAATCCTAATTAAAGTCCTTTTACTTAACAGACGGACCATTATACTCTTATGTAAAAAATGGTCAAATTTCATTAATGAACCACGAAAAAATAAATATCAATAAAAAATTATTTTTGTGAACGTTCAAATTAAATTCATGAAAATTATAATGTTTTAATCTTTATTTTATGTCGTTATTGATTATTTTTAGGGAAAAAGTATAAAAAAAAAATGAACATTCACTAAAAACAATGTCACTTTATTAATAACTCACTAACTATGGAAATAAACACCAACAAACAAACTCAATTGTAAACATTCACAACGAATTAAATTCATGAAAATTGTATCATTTTTCATGCTCTTGATTTTGATATCAATATTGATTATTTTAGTTAAAAAACAAAAAACAAAAGTAACGTAAACTAAAAATGGTTTACAAATGGTTGAAAGATCTTTACAAAATTCAGAACTATAATTGATGCTTCCTAAACAAACGAATGAACAAATGATTAACGATGAAAGGTTCAATGTGTTCCAAGAACGAATCATGCAAAGTTTCAAAAATGATAGTTCACTGATGAATATTCAAAAATAATAATAAAAATATTATTAATAATGAATATTCAATAATGAACGTTCACTAACAACCGTTAATTATTTGAGTGTACAATAATGAAGATTTACTAATGAACATTCAGACCTATAACAATAAAATTGTTAATAATGAACGTTCACTACAGAACGTCGATCATTTAAAAAAAAAATATCTCCACCAAAAATATTCAATATATGTTCAAATTGTAGAAAACGAAACATAGATTATATATATATATACACATACATACATGCAATTTAAATAATTTGAATGTTCACAAAACTTTTTTTTTTTTTGCACGCCCGATTTCCATTAATGATGTTTATTGGAAAAAATGACATGTGACTATTTGGAGTGCACATAATGTCATAAATTGTAAAATACATGCAATTTTATGGATAAAAGCTTGTGGGCTATTTAGTAAAGAACCTATGACGGCTAAAAACTTTATTACACAAGATAAAGATTTTTTTTCTATAATTTAGTCGAGCAACATGTTTTTCTCATTCTCTCTTAATTGTTTTTATTATTTCAAAATATTTCTTTCATTATCTAGCTATTAATTCCACATATTTCTATATCTTTCTCTCAATCCTTTCCATTTAATAAAAAATTGCATTTCTCTCTCCATCCCTAACTATAGATGTCGCCTCCATTAAAATTCACATTTCCTATCTTTCTCAATCCATAGCTATCCGCCCCTCTCATACTTGACAACCACTACACCACACACCTCTATCAACAAGATCACGAGCCATCACCGAACAGTCTTCTTTTGACCCACTATTTGATTTGCTAAATTTTAAAACTATTTTTCTTCAAATTGTGGATTTTGCAATCCATATTTGTTTTTCCATTTCTTAGTTGTTTTAATTTTATTTTCGTGCAATACTCCTTTACTCTTGGTGTCACTTTTTGGTTTCTTGAATGTTTGTACCAAAATTATTGAGCAACAATTGATTAAGTTTTGAATTGTGCAAAAAAAAAAATTAAAGATATTTTCAGGTTTAATTTTGATATCAAGCTTAATTGTGTCATTTCCTATATTGAATTTGAATTTTTATGTTATAAAAAAATATTTTGGTGTTAATTTTGATCCGATTATTTGTGGGGCTCAACCTTTGATTGGGATATGCCTACGCCTCTGTTGCCACAGTCTGTCTGATTGATCGACCCCCATGTTGAGATCAGGCTCGGCCCTAGGCATGGGCATGGACTTGAGATCTTGGAGAATGTCTTATTTGTCCATGCGATCTTTTTAGAAAGAAAATAATCCAAAATCAAATTAATAAATCCAAAAAGACTCTAATCCTTGTGACTGCTGAGATTTGTAACTCGGGAGGTTACAAGGTTTACTTCTGATGGTTAATTCATGGGTTACATCTGGTACCTTGTGTTGTGATCATTGTATCATGAGAGATAGACACTCAATTAAATTGTTAGCATCGTAATGAGGGCGAAATATGTTTTAAGAAGATATAATAATACGATAGACTCGATCAACCTGTTCTAATATTTTATTATTTTTTCTTATGTAAATGCAATGAGTGATTTCTAATCAATTCTCTTTCATTTATGTTCAAGATTTTGTAGTTTAATTTTATTACTGTACTTTTATTTTTTATTTTGTAACTATTGTAACATATGAATTTGCAATATTTCGGTAACCAATGATCAATTTCTTTTCAAGATAAGTATTATTTCATTTCCTATAAATTAATTATTTATTTAGTTATTTTTCAAACCAAATTTTTTGACATTTTATTAGTACAATTTGTTGTAACTATTGAATTGAACGATCGAGAACGATCAAGAACGTGAGCTCCACACATTACCATTCATCAATAGAACGATCGAGATCTATTTGAGGAGATGTGAAGGAAAACTCAACCATTTATCTATTTGAGGAGAAGTGAAGGAAATCTCAACCACTTGCCTAAATATATATTTTCATACCTACTATTATATATTAAGAGAGATTTTAACCTTTGTATTCATGACCTTAATTACTCTATGGATTCCACTACATTTATATTATAGATTACATAATTTAAGTTAATTAACTAATCACAAAAAATATTATTTCAAATTACATAAAATATTTTTTTACTAAAATAATATTAAAGTATGCCTTTAGGCAAAGGTAATTACAAATATGTGTAATAAATAAAGGTGGTATGAGTTTTACACATTATTTATTGTCAATAGAAAGACTCAACCTATTAGATATGATCTCGAGTAACTATTTAATTCAAGAAATATTTTCATTCCTTAGATTATATATTTGGGGAGATTTTAACCTTTAGGTTGCGTTTCAATAAGGTAATTCAAGGAGAAATTTTATTTAGAAAAAGGAATTTCACAAATTCTAAAACCCCATGTTTGGGTACTAGTAAAAGAGATTTGTAAATTACATTGAATTATGAATTTCAAATAGAAAAAATGGAATTTCCAAATCCCTTTTGAAATAGATGTTATTTCCAAATTCCTCCGAAGAGGGATTTCACTTCTCTCAATAGGCATACTTAAAATGATATTATTAAAATAGGTATAAAAATAATATAATTAAAATTTGAGGGGAAGTGAAGGAAATCTAATCCATTTATCTATTTGAAGAGATGTGAAGGAAATCTCGACAATTTACTTAAATAAATATTTTCATCCCTTCTATTATAAATTTAGAGAGATCTTAACCTTTATATTCATGGTCTTAATTACTTTATGGATTTCCACTACATTTATAATATAGATTACATAATTTAAGTTAATTAACTAATTGTATTATTTTAAATTACATAAAATATTTTTTTACAATATTAAAGTATGCATTTAAGCCCAGGTGATTACTAGTCTATGTTATAAATCAGGGCGACATGAGCTCTAGAGATTGTTTTTTGTCAATAGAAAGACTAAGCATATTAGATATGATGTGGAATAACTATTTAATTAAACAAATATTCTCAGCTCTTACATTGTATCTATGGGGAGATTTTAATCTATAGGTTGCATTTGGATAAGGTAATTCAAAATCGCATTTTTGGGGAGATTATATATTTGGAGAAATTTCAATCTTTAGGTTGCGTTTGGATAAGTTAATTGAAGAACGGATCTTATTTGGAAAAATAAAATTCGCAAATTCTGTTTCTAAAACCCTTTGTTTGGGTACTATGAAGAGGATTTGAAAAGTACATTGAATTTTGAATTTCAAATTGGAAAAAACGGGATTTCCAAATCCCTTCAAAATAGTTTTTATTTTCAAATTTCTCCAAAGAAGGATTTCACTTCTCCCAATAGGTATACTTAGAATGATAATACTATAATTATATTACTAAAATAGGTATAAAAATAGTATAATAAAAATTTGGGAGATGTGAAGGAAATCTCAACCACTTATCTATTTGAGGAGATGTCAAGGAAATCTCGACAATTTGCTTAAAAAAAATGATTTCATCCCTTCTATTATATATTTAGAGAGATCTTAACATTTGTATTCATGGCCTTAATTACTTTATGGATTCTACTACATTTATAATATAGATTACATAATTTAAGTTAATTAACTAATTACCAAAAAAAAATTAAATTACATATAACATTTTTTACAATATTAAAGTATGCATTTAAGCACAAGTAATTACTAGTCTATGTTATAAATCAGGGAGATATGAACTCTACACATTATTTTTTGTCAATAGAAAGAGTGAGCCTATTACATATGATGTGGAGTAACCATTTAATTGAAGAGATATTTTCATTCCTTAGATTGTATCTGTGGGGAGATTTTAACCTTTAGGTTGCGTTTGGATAAGGTAATTCAAGGAGGAATTTTATTTGGAAAAAGGAATTTCACAAATTCAGAAAAACCCCTTGTTTGGGTACCAGTAAGAGGGATTTGTAAAATAAATTGAATTTTGAATTTCAAATTGAAAAGAACGAATTTTCCAAATCCCTTCGAAATAGTTGTTATTTCCAAATTCCTCCAAAGAAGGATTTCCATTCTCCCAATATGTATACTTAAAATGATATTACTATAATTATATTATTAAAATAGGTATAAAAATAGTATAATTAAAAATTGAGGAGAAGTGAAGGAAATCTCAACCATTTATCTACTTGAGGAGATGTGAAGGAAATCTCCACTATTTAACTAAATAAATATTTTCATCCCTTCTATTATAAATTTAGAGAGATCTTAACCTTTGTATTCATGGTCATAATTACTTTATGGATTCCACTACATTTATAATATAGATTACATAATTTAAGTTAATTAACTAATTACAAAAACATATTATTTTAAATTACATATAATATTTTTTACAATATTAAAGTATGCATTTAGGCACAGGTAATTACTAGTCTATGTTATAAATTCGGGCGATATGAGCTCCACACATTATGTTTTGTCAATAGAAAGACGCAGCCTATTAGATATGATTTGGAGTAACTATTTAATTGAAGAGATATTTTCATTCCTTAGATTATATATTTGGGGAGATTTTAACCTTTATGTTGCGTTTCAATAAGGTAATTCAAGAAGGAATTTTATTTGGAAAAAAGAATTTCACAAATTTTTTTTCTAAAACCCTGTGTTTGGGTACTATTAATAGGGCTTTGTAAAATACATTGGATTTTGAATTTCAAATAGAAAAATAGGATTTTCGAATCCCTTCGAAATAGATGTTATTTCCAAATTCTTCCCAAGAGGGATTCCACTTCTCCCAACCTGTATACTTAAAATGATATTATTAAAATAGGTATAAAAATAGTATAATTAAAATTTGATAAGATGTGAATGAAATCTCAACCATTTGTCGATTTGAGGTGATGTGAAGGAAATCTCGACCATATACCTAAAAAAATATTTTCATGCCTGCTATTATATATTTAGAGAGATCTTAACCTTTGTACTCATGGCCTTAATTACTTTATGGATTTTGTAACATTTATAATATAGATTACATAATTTAAGTTAATTAACTAATTATATTATTTTAAATTACATAAAATATTTTTTTACAATATTAAAGTATGCATTTAAGCACAGGTATTACTAGTCTATGTTATAAATCTGAGCGATATGAGCTCTACACATTATGTTTTGTCAATAAAAAGACCCAACCTATTAGATATGATTTGGAGTAACTATTTAATTGAAGAGATATTTTCATTCCATAGATTACATATTTTGGGAGATTTTAACCTTTATGTTGCGTTTCAATAAAGTAATTCAAGAAGGAATTTTATTTGGAAAACAAAATTTCACAAATTCTCTTTCTAAAACCCGGTGCTTGGGTACTATTAAGAGGGATTTGTAAAATACATTGGATTTTGAATTTCAAATAGAAAAAATAGGATTTTCGAATCCCTTCGAAATAGATGTTATTTCCAAATTCTTCCCAAGAGGTATTTCACTTCTCCCAACTGGTATGCTTAAAATGATATTATTAAAATAGATATAAAAATAGAATAATTAAAATTTGAGGAGATGTGAAGGAAATCTCAACCATATGTCGATTTGAGGTGATGTGAAGGAAATCTCGACCATATACCTAAAAAAGTATTTACATCCCTTCTATTATATATTTAGAGAGATCTTAACCTTTGTACTTATGGCCTTAATTACTTTATGGATTTTGTAACATTTATAATATAGATTACATAATTTAAATTAATTAACTAATTATATTATTTTAAATTACATAAAATATTTTTTTACAATATTAAAGTATGCATTTAAGCACAGGTATTACTAGTCTATGTTATAAATCTGAGCGATATGAGCTCTACACATTATGTTTTGTCAATAGAAAGACCCAGCCTATTAGATATGATTTGGAGTAACTATTTAATTGAAGAGATATTTTCATTCCATAGATTACATATTTTGGGAGATTTTAACCTTTATGTTGCGTTTCAATAAAGTAATTCAAGAAGGAATTTTATTTGGAAAACAAAATTTCACAAATTCTCTTTCTAAAACCCGGTGCTTGGGTACTATTAAGAGGGATTTGTAAAATACATTGGATTTTGAATTTCAAATAGAAAAAATAGGATTTTCGAATCCCTTCGAAATAGATGTTATTTCCAAATTCTTCCCAAGAGGTATTTCACTTCTCCCAACTGGTATACTTAAAATGATATTATTAAAATAGATATAAAAATAGAATAATTAAAATTTGAGGAGATGTGAAGGAAATCTCAACCATATGTCGATTTGAGGTGATGTGAAGGAAATCTCGACCATATACCTAAAAAAGTATTTCCATCCCTTCTATTATATATTTAGAGAGATCTTAACCT
Organism: Eucommia ulmoides; assembly: GCA_016647705.1. NCBI lineage: Eukaryota > Viridiplantae > Streptophyta > Magnoliopsida > Garryales > Eucommiaceae > Eucommia > Eucommia ulmoides. Next base: position 9,682,192 of record CM028328.1, read on the forward strand.
TTGTACTCATGGCCTTAATTACTTTATGGATTTTGTAACATTTATAATATAGATTACATAATTTAAATTAATTAACTAATTATATTATTTTAAATTACATAAAAGATTTTTTTACAATATTAAAGTATGCATTTAAGCACAGGTATTACTAGTCTATGTTATAAATCAGGGTGATATGAGCTCTAGAGATTATTTTTTGTCAATAGAAAGATAGAGCCTATTAGATATAATGTGTAGTAACTATTTAATTAAAGAGATATTCTCAGTCCTTACATTGTATCTATGGGGAGATTTCAACCTTTAGGTTGCATTTGGATAAGGTAATTCAAGGTTGCGTTTTTGGGGAGATTATAAATTTGGAGAGATTTTAATCTTTAGGTTGCATTTGGATAAGTTAATTGAATGAGGGATTTTATTTTGGAAAAATAAAATTCGCAAATTCTATTTCTAAAACCCCTTGTTTGGGTACTATGAGAGTGATTTGTAAAATACATTGAATTTTGAATTTCAAATAGAAAAAAAGGGATTTGCAAATCCCTTTGAAATAGTTTTTATTTCCAAATTCCTACAAATAAGGATTTCACTTCTCCCAATAGGTATACTTAGAATGATATTACTATAATTATATTCTTAAATTAGATATAAAAATAGTTTAATTAAAATTTGGGATATGTGAAGGAAATCTCGACCACTTATCTATTTGAGGAGATGTGAAGGAAATCTCGACCATTTGCCTAAACAAAAATGATTCCATCCCTTCTATTATATATTTAGAGATATCTTAACCTTTGTATTCATGACCTTAATTACTTTATGGATTCCACTACATTTATTATATAGGTTACATAATTTAAGTTAATTAACTAATTACCAAAAAAAAAAATTTAATTACATATAATTTTTTTACAATATTAAAGTATGCATTTAGGCACAGGTAATAACTAGTTTATGTTATAAATCACAGCGATATGAACTCTACACATTATTTGTTGTCAATAGAAAGAGCGTGCCTATTAGATATGATGTGGAGTAACTATTTAATTGAAGAGATATTTTCATTCCTTAGATTGTATCTGTGGGGATATTTTAACCTTTAGGTGGCGTTTGGATAAGGTAATTCAAGGAGGAATTTAATTTGGAAAAAGAAATTTCATAAATTTAGAAAAACCCCTTGTTTGGGTACTATTAAGAGGGATTTGTAAAATACATTGAATTTTGAATTTCAAATTGGTAAAAAGGGGATTTCTAAATCCCTTCGAAATAGTTGTTATTTCCAAATTCCTCCAAATAAGGATTTCACTTCTCCCTATATGTATACTTAAAATGATATTACTGTAATTATATTATTAAAATAGGTATAAAAATAGTATAATTAAAATTTGAGGAGAAGTGAAGGAAATCTCAACCATTTATCTATTTGAGGAGATGTGAAGGAAATCTCGACCATTTACCTAAACGAATAATTTTATCCCATCTATTATATATTTAGAGAGATCTTAATCTTTTTATTCATGACCTTAATTACTTTATGGATTCCACTACATTTATAATATAGATTACATAATTGAAGTTAATTAACTAATTACAAAAGCATATTATTTGAAATTACATAAAATATTTTTTACAATATTAAAGTGTGCATTTAGGCACAGGTAATTACAAGTCTATGTTATAAATCAGGGCAATAAGAACTCTACACATTATTTTTTGTCAATAGAAAGACTAAGCCTATTAGATATGATGTGGAGTAACTATTTAATTGAAGAGATTATTTAATTGAAGCGATATTTTTATTCCATAGATTGAATCTATGGGGCGATTTTAACCTTTAGGCTGCGTTTGGATAAGGTAATTCATGGAGGAATTTTATTTGGAAACAAAAATTCACAAATTCTCTTTCTAAAAACCCTTGTTTGTAAAATACATTGAATTTTGAATTTCAAATTGGAAAAAAGGGGATTTCTAAATCCCTTCGAAATAGTTGTTATTTCCAAATTCCTCCAAAGAAGGATTCCACTTCTCCCAATATGTATACTTAAATGATATTACTATAATTATATTATTAAAATATGTATAAAAATAGTATAATTAAAATTTGAAGAGATGTGAAAGAAATCTCAACCATTTATCTATTTGAAGAGAAGTGAATGAAATATCGACCATTTACCTAAACAAATAATTTCATCCCTTCTATTGTATATTTAGAGAGATCTTAACCTTTGTATTCATGGCCTTAATTACTTTATGGATTCCACTACATTTATAATATAGATTACATAATTTAAGTTAATTAACTAATTAGAAAAAAATATTATTTGAATTACATAAAATATTTTTTACAATATTACAGCATGTGTTTAGGCACAGGTAATTACTAGTCTATGTTATAAATCAAGACGATAAGAACTCTACACATTATTTTTTGTCAATCGAAAGACTGAGCCTATTAGATATGATGTGGAGTAACTATTTAATTGAAAAGATATTTTTATTCCTTAGATTGTATCTATGGGGATATTTTAACCTTTACTCTGCGTTTGGATAATGTAATTCAAAGAGGAATTTTAATTGGAAAAAGAAATTTCACAAATTCGTTTTCTAAAACCCCTTATTTGTAAAATACATTGAATTTTGAATTTCCAATGGGAAAAAAAGGGATTTCGAAATCCCTTCAAAATAATTGTTATTTCCAAATTCCTCCAAAGAAGGATTTCACTTCTCCCTATATGTATACTTAAAATGATATTACTTAATTATATTATTAATTAAAATAGGTATAAAAATAGTATAATTAAAATTTGAGGAGATGTGGAGAAAATATCAACCATTTATCTATTGGAGGAGATGTGAAGGAAATCTCGACTATTTATCTAAACAAATATTTTCATCCCTTCTTCTATGTGTTTAGAAAGATCTTAACATTTGTATTCATGGCCTTAATTACTTTATGGATTCCACTACATTTATAATATAGATTACATAATTTAATTTAAATAACTAATTACGAAAAATATTATTTTAAATTACATAAAATATTTTTTACAATATTAAAGTATGCATTTAGGCACAGTTAATTACTAGTCTGTGTTATAAATTTGGGCGATATGAACTCTACACATTATTTTTTGTCAATAGAAAGACTGAGTCTATTAGATATGATATGGAGTAACTATTTAATTGAAGAAATATTTTCATCCCTTAGATTGTATCTATGGGGAGATTTTAACCTTTAGGTTGCTTTTGAATAAGGTAATTCAAGGAGGAATTTTATTGGGGAAAAGAAATTTCACAAATTCTTTTTCCAAATGGATTTGTAAAATACATTGAATTTTGAATTTCAATTTGGAAAAAATGGGATTTCCAAATCCCTTCCAAAATATATGTTATTTCCAAATTCCTCCAAAGGGGGATTTCATTTCTCCTGATAGGTATACTTAAAATGATATTACTAAAATTATATTATTAAAATAGTTATAAATATTGCATAATTAAAATTTGAGGAGATGTGAAGGAAATATCAACCATTTGTCTATTTGAGGAGATGTGAAGGAATTTTCAACCATTTGCCTAAATAGATATTTTCATACCTTCTATTATATATTTAGAGAGATTTTAACCTTTATATTCATGGCCTTAATTATTCTATGGAATCCACTACATTTATAATATAGATTACATAATTAATTTAAGTTAATTAACTAGTTACAAAAAATATTATTTCAAATTACATAAAATATTTTTAATTAAAACAATATTAAAGTATGCCTTTAGGCACAGGTAATTACTAATCTATGTTATAAATCAAGGCGGTATGAGCTTTACACATTATTTTTTGTCAATAAAAAGACTCAACCTATTAGATATGATCTGGAGTAACTATTTAATTGAAGAGATATTTTCATTCCTTAGACTACATATTTGGGGAGATTTTAACCTTTAGGTTAGGTTGCGTTTCAATAAGGTAATTCAATGAGGAATTTTATTTTGAAAAAAAAAATTCACAAAATTCTTTTTCTAAAACCCCTTGTTTGGGTACTATAAAAAGAGATTTGTAAAATACATTGAATTTTGAATATCAAATAGAAAAAATAGAATTTCCAAATCCCTTCGAAATAGATATTATTTCCAAATTCCTCCAATGAAGGATTTCACTTCTCCCAATAGATATACTTAAAATGATATTTCTAAAATTATATTATTAAAATATGTATAAAAATAGTGTAATTAAAATTTGAGGAGATGTGAAGGAAATATCAACCATTTATCTATTTGAGGAGATGTGAAGGAAATCTTGACCATTTACCTAAACAAGTATTTTCATCCCTTCTATTATACATTATAGAGATATTAACCTTTGTATTCACGGTCTTAATTACTTGATGGATTCCACTACATTCATAATATGGATTACATAATTTAAATTAATTAACTAATTACAAAAAAAAAAAAAAATTAAATTGCATGAAATATTTTTTACAATATTAAAGTATGCATTTAGGCACAGGTAATTACTAGTCTATTATATAAATTAGGGCGGTATGAACTCTACACATTATTTTTTGTCAATAGAAAAAATGAACCTATTAAATATGATTTGGAGTAACTATTTAATTGAAGAGATATTTCATTCCTTAGACTGCATTTTTGGGGAGATTTGGATAAGGTAACTTGGTCACATATTTGGGGAGATTATGTATTTGGAGAGATTTTAATCTTTAGGTTGTGTTTGGATAAGTTAATGCAAGGAGGAATTTTATTTGGAAAAAAAAAAATCACAATTTTTTTTTTTTTTTCTAAAACCCCTTGTTTGGGTACTATTAAGAATGACTTGTAAAATACATTGAATTTTGAATTCCGAATAGAAAAAATGAGATTTCCAAATCCATTCTTAATAGTTGTTATTTCAAAATTCTTTCAATGAGGGATTTCACTTCTCCCAATAGGTATGCTTAAAATGATATTACTAAAATTATTTTATTAAAATTATATTATTAAATAGGTATAAAAATATTTATTCAAATAAAGAATTTGTAAATTATGAGATTTCAAAATCCATAATTTTGAAACCCTACCTTTTATATATTCCTGGAATTTATCAAAGGTCTTACCCCAAACATAACTTTATAGTCATGAGCTTAATCACTTTGTGGAACCCACACCATTTGTAATACAATTATATAATTTAACATAATTAATTAATTATATTTTATATTTATAATTTAAAATTACATAAAATTAATTTTCATTAGAATAATATTAAAACATGCTTTTGGCACAATTAATTAGTAGTTATATAATATAATTAGATCGAATCTATCTTGATGTTAAGTAAAAGACAAAAAAAATAAAAAAAATAAAAAATAAATAAAGAAGGGAAATGGACAAAATATTGCCAATGACTTATTTAATCTAATAACATTATACTTTATTTAAGTTATAATATGATTACTCATGCTATTTTAAGAGTTATTTTAAGGGGAGATTTCCCTCACCACCTCTCCCACTAACATATGACATTTATCTATTTTCAAATCCATTCGTGTTTGTAACTTTGAACGTTTATGTTACAAACCTTAATATCATTCTGTATTATAATTGATGTTATTGAGAATTATTGAAATTATCAATTAAATACATAATTAATCTTGAAATTAAAATATTATGATATCAACAGTTCGTAATTTAAAGTTAAGTAGACATGCAGAGGTAGTAAATACAAATTCATGAATCCATGTGAACTTTAACTAAGCATATAATATATGGATACATGGTATGAAAATTTAGTGAACGTTAACTAAGCATATATTATGCAAATTCAGAATATACAAATTTAGTGATCGTTAACTATTAATTATGTTGATTTACGATATGAAAATTGAGTGAATGTTAACTATAGACTTAAAGGTGACTGAATTAAAGATGAAAGATCAACTAGATGGAGACTATAGTTCAAATCTACGCCCTTGAATCAGATTTAGCCCTCACATTTCTAGTGTTAATAGTTGAAAGAATGTCTGCCTATCAAGGTACAATGATCTCAAATTTCTAGTACGAACACTCGCATTACTAGATGGAGACTATAGTTCAAATCTACGCCCTTGAATCAGATTTAGCCCTCACATTACTAGTGTTAATGGTTGAAAGAATGTCTGCCTATCAAGGTACAATGATCTCAAATTTCTAGTACGAACACTCGAAATCAAAAATTTTGACCAAAAAAAAAAAATAGTGTTTGAACTTTCACAGACAAACTCTCTATATGTATGTTTATGTACTATACTTCATGAAGTGTGTGAAAAGAATTTTGTAATTCATTCAGTTATAATACAATGATAATAAAATGAGCATGAAATCCTCTATTTATAGAAGACCAGGAGACACAATCGAATGGATGCAACATTTCGGGAATGTCAGAAGGCAATAGTTCAGGAAGGCATGTGAAGATTCACTAGCACTGCTTCGCATTATATAACTACTACCAGATTCTGGTTTGTAAACAAACATGAACGTTCACTAACACTGGTTCATAAATAGACACATATCGTCTATTTGTTTTATACATTTATTTAATATTTTATATGGATTTTGCCCAAAAAGATAATACATTGTTGGGCTAAGGCCCGAACCGAAACCTAGACCCGACCCCGGCGCCGAAGGACCATAGCGACAACACAAGCATGTGGTTTATTATAGAACTTCCATAATGCACAAAACATCGTATGCCCAAAGGGCAATGCCCTTTATTCCCAACTTGAAGATTAATAAGTTGCTCAAGTTTTTCTCCCACAACCAATGTGAGATTGTTTTTCCATTTAATCTTCAACCAACCCCAAGTGGATACTTTAAGAACTAAAATCTCATTCAAAACTCAATAATGTTGTAAATATACCATAGTAATCTCTAACCAAAGATAAACACGTTGAAACTCAAACCTACTTAATTTAGCTAACGTGTCTCACTTTAATTAATTATTACAGTTACCCAAAATTCTAACAGTCCTCCTCATAAATACGTGCAAAAGTAATGTTGGCACGCTATAGAGAGTTCAATATAGAAAGTAACTGCACCGAAATAGTTAGCTTCTGGCCTTGAACCTTGTCTAGTAAAAGATTATCAGATTTACTTGGCTAACTAGTGAGTGCGATGTCTTGAACTATTCATCGATTTGTGTAAACCAAGACAATAAAATTTACACAGGTACTTCTTAAAACTGTCAGTTCTCTAGTTATGCTCATTTTGTCCTTGGATATCCTGGTATTTCAATGAATACTTAGAGAATTTAGTCTCTCATTCTCATAGAACCGATCTTGTCCATCATTTATCAAGTAGATTACCTATCAACAATAACTTGTATACCGCACTTGATTTTTTTAAGCAATAAGAATCATTAAAAGTAAAGTTTATTCTTAACACTTACAGGTACTACTGTTACATCATAGGAATGGGTAGAAGACTTATAGTGTAACTACTTAGTCTACACATAATTAGGTTGTCCCTTTAAACCTAGATATTGGGATCTCTAGCCATCTACGTTAGATTCTCATTAAGGTGACTATTTAATAATTGGCTTTAAGACCATTCTTCTTAATGATCAATATATTGTCTCCAGCTAACCATTTGATTAGCAAATCGACAATGTTATTTTTTGACTTTACATAACCAATAATAATAATAATTCTATTTGAGAGTAATATTCAAACTATGGTATGTCTACATCGTGTGTGTCGAGACTTACTATTATGCATACTGCTCTATACCCTACCAATTGTAGATTGTTCATCACGGTATATACAAATAACTAACACATAATTTGTCCATATTGAAATATATTCTAGAAAGTGACAAAGTCATTCTACTTCTTCACTTGCTTTGTCTAAAGCAAAAAACTTACATTTGATTGTACACCTTGCAATACATGTCTATTTGGAGATTTTTCGGGAGACAACTCTATCTCTAAGTGTAAATATGTATTCACTTTTAGATTTGGTATCTTTACAATCGAATATCCAAGTACAACTAGATATCGTATGCAATGCAATCCATAGTCTAGGGTACACCTTAAGTAACTAAAAATCCTAACTATAGCATTTCAATGAACACTCCTTGGATTGTTCGTATATCTGCTCAGTCGGCTCATATTGTAGGCAATACCAAGTCCAGTACAAGTTGTTTAATACATTAAACTGTCTATCATTCAAGTATACTCCAATCAAGTGATATTTTCAGTAGTATTCTTATTCAAATGACTATTCATATCAATAGGTGTTTTAGCGAAATTAGTATCATACTTGTTGAATTTCTCAAGTACGCTCTTCATATAATGAGATTGAGATAACACTAGTTCTTGAAAATTTCAAAAAAAAAAATGATTCCTAAAATCTCTTGTTTGCCTGTTTACAATTTCCAGATTTAAAAAAATGTGAACAGACTTTTTTGTCTTTTTAATCATGAAGTTACATGAAACATAATAAAATCAAGAATGAGAATCATAGTGAAGTGAAGCCAACTTTAGTGGTAAATGTGGTGGTGGAAGATGGAGTTGGTGATGGCGGAGCCTAATCAGGTTATGGGTGAGATCAATGGCCATCAGAAAAGAGGGGAAAGAGACAGAAATATGATATGGTTTTCATGGAGAATATGAGAGCATAGAGGAATAACAAACCAGTGGTCGAGAGAGGGCATAGATTGGGCGCACCCGCAATTGGTGTGCTGTGTTTTCTATCATAGATTATCTGATTCAAAATCAATATATATTTCATTAAATATTCAAATTAAGATCGGAAAGAATTTATTGAAGAAAATTTTAAGCAAAACCTCACTGTCAACTTACTAATTAAGTTGGACCTATCAACTCAAACCCACTTAACCAAAACACACTACTTAATTTATTTATTTCCACATAATCTCATTCTTTTTTCTTTCGGCCAATAATACTTGTAAAAAATATATACTTTATTTTTTAACCTACTCAGTTGTTCCTCTTCCCATCTCTCTCACCCTATCCATGTCCGTCGACACTATTTTACTACTTTTGTTATTTTGATGATTGTTTGTTGTTGATTTACTTGTGTTTTCAATTTTTCCTGTTATTTGTTGTTGGTTTTTGTTTCGTTTATGTCAAAAAAATTATTTGGTGTTTGGCGTGTGATTGCCATTGTTTGAAACAAAACAAACTTTTTTGCTTTGATTTTGTTGAGTTTTCGCGATTTTCGTCATTGATTGCGTCGACTTTCTAAATCTTTGTTGTTTTTTGCGTTGAATTTGTTGAGGATCTACAATTTTTTACTACAGAATTTGATTCATTTCTGCAATTTTTGTTCATTGTTGTTGATTTTTCTTGATCTCTACAAGTTTCGCTGTTGATTTTGTATTTTTATTTATTTTTTATTTTTATTGTTGTGAAGCGAAAGAAAGTTTCGACGGGCGGGAATGTGAGATGAAGAGCAGCATAGTCAATTTATAAAGGGGTGAGATTTTTCTAAAGATATTATAGTTTTATTGGGCTTTGGGGGTCCAAAATCCTCATCAATTTTGTGGGCCTTGATTTGGAAAGTAGAGACGCACACAAACGTGTCCTAGTCCGTGGGCTCTCAAAGCCTTTAGTCCCTCCTCACGGGCTAAACACTCTCTCCTAATTTAAAAGTAATACGATTTACAAAGTGTTGCGCTTCCAGATATTTTTTTGTTCCCAAAAAATTGGAACAAAAAAGATATGAGAATAGTTTTCATATGTTCCCACTTTCATATTTTTGTTTATGTTCTTAATTTTCTTAGAACAAAAACAAAAGGGAAAAAAACGCAAGTACAAAATAAATGCCATTTAAATGTTTTCATCGTATCAAGCTAGCTTAGCTAAAATTTTGAAAAATATTATGGTGCAGTTTGATGTAGTGAGTGTTTGAACAAATTATTTCATTTTTAGAAAATATTTATAATACTTTACTGAAAAATAAAATTATGTAAATCACTTCTCTCCAAATTCCATTTATGTGTAACTTTTAGAATACATTTAAAGGGTATATTTTATTGACTTCTCCTGTCATTTTACATTATATCGAAAAAATTTCCTATCATTTTGTAAATATCAGAGACCTTCCATATCTTTTTGTTCAAACACTGCTTACCTCCCTTATTGATTAAAAAATAATAAAAATTTTATTATAATACTAAATTTACCCTTAATTATTTAAAAAATAATTAAATAATAAAAAACTAAAATACACAAATAACCCTTTAATTTAAATCTTGATCAAAATTGATTTTGTACAATAATTATATTTGGGGGGGGAAAGAAAAGTAAAAATGATCGCACCCAATGGATTAGTGATTTGTTTTAAACAATTAGTAATAGTCGGTGCATAAAACTTGCCCAAATTAATAAGGATCGTTGGCCGAAGAGGATCAATTCAAAGCTGAGTCATGGGGAGCAGAGGTTCTCCCTACGTGCAATCTGTTTGCTGGGAATCTACAAAAAGACTCATTGTTGTGTTATTGAGCGAAATTCTTCAGGCATAAGAATAAGTTATCTAGTCCTGACAGGTAAAAACAATCAGGAATTTAATAAATGTGATTGGATTTGGATTTGAGAGAGCCCAAAAACAAGTGAAACAGAAGGATTAGGCCTAAACCAAAATAGGTTAAGGTCTAACTCGACCTGATTAGGCCATCATTGAAGAAAAAAAGGTGTCGAGCCCATGGGTCATACCGTAGAGCCCATGTGCTATGATGGCCCAACGAATAGTGTCCAATTAGCCCAATAAAGGAGGTGGTCGTGCTTCCGAGGAGGGGTGGCAAGGTACAAACTAGTTTGGAGTCATCAAACATTCCTAAGGAATCAACCAGGCGACGTGAGGTTTGTCTTAGTAAGGGAGGCCCAATGTCTAGAAGAGGAATCCATGCTCAGTAGAGTGAGAGGGAGATTGGTCAAGCTTGGATAAGAAATACCCCCATCAGTTTCTTCCCCAACTCCAGTTGGCCATGGAACGGGCATGTGGCGATAAAGGAAGTCCCCCAAGTCTACCTTTTGCCAACCAACCTACCTTAATGGGTGACATTTTGGCTCACAATTGGTAACGAATGTGACACTTGAAGGCAAAATGACGCATCGACCAGAATAAGCGGGAAAAACTTGGATAGCCAGCTATTATGCACATTCTCTTGGACACGTTTGAAATTCGACCACCGGGCATATGACGCGAGTTACATGTCCTTTCAATGTTTCAAAGCAAAGGTTGATCATAGTCATTTATCTTGCTTTGATCTAGTGTTGATGGATCATATATAAAGTGTCCCCCACCAACGTCTTTTCACGCTTTTAATCCATTTTCTCTATTCTCTCAGCAACCGACCTATCGCACAAACACCTGAACGATTTCCAACACTTGCTCGATTTTCTTTCCTAATTCTTTGAACAATAGTTCTTACCCCGCGGGGCTGAACTTTAGCTTGGATTCAATGATGCAAATTGGCTCCAAGCTATCCGTTACCCATATCGATACCCGGAGGCAACTTTTATCACCTATCCAAGCTACCCCAATAATGGTTGTCAAGCCTTATCAGGCTGATAGGGTGACGAATCTACTGGAGATTATCCTGGAGAAAAAAAATTTCCCCAGACTGGGAGAGCAAAAGAGTGATAAGTAAAATGGATAACAACTCGAGAACCTGTCTAATTGAGAAGAAGGTCCTCCGTAAGGATTGGCCGGCTCCCCCAAGCCTTCTTACTGGCAAACTAGGAGGCCGAAGAAGGTGACAAGATCACAGAAGAGATTGACCTCAGTATAGTTGATCCCCGTTGTAAGGTTTGTTCTACAAAGAGCTTGGCTATCGAGAGGGGAACTTTACAAACTCAAAGGAACTTACGACATCCCAAGCTCTGTCAAGCTACAAGTCCCTATTGAGCACGGGTGGATACACTAACCACCTTGGGACTTTATAACAGCGTAGGAGGACCAGTTTGCCAGAAAGTTGAGATTTCCTCTCCATCTGTTCTTCCAGGAAGTCTACTACAGGTACGACGTGTGCTTGTTGATGCGAACCCCAAATGCCACCAAAATTATCATCCATAGCGTGGCCCAAGTCAAGTGAGACCAATGGGCGGGATCGACAAGCTCCAACCAGAGGCGTTATCAGAGCCAGCAACAACAACAACAACAACAACAACAACATGCCAACCGACCTGTCACCATGGATATTCTAGGGGTCACTATCTAGGAGCTCAGGTCTAGCAGAAGAAAGGTCACAGTCACCCTCCCTATCACACGAACACCTAAACCTTCTCTCTTGAAGCAAACGGAGGAAGAACGTAGGTCTGCTCGAACAGTAGAGAAAAAGTCAATGGATGAATTCGGCCACCATCGCTACCACAAGAGTAAGAGGAGTCATGACAGGTTGAGAACACCAAAAACTATTTCACGATGCCCCTCACTAGGCTACTAATGAACAAGGCCTTCTTAGATTCACCAGAGGTGATGGTGTAATTTATGTGGATGACAATGAAGGGATCAAATATTAAAATCAATAGATCTACACAGTAAATTATAAAAACAATTTAAATTCCAATATTATATACAATTTCTTAAAGTCAAATCTAACAGTATTAACATTAAAGCAAAAGTAGGCAATATTAAAACACCATAAATATTATTGCTTCCGGTGCTTTATCCTCAAACCTGGTTGTTTTGAGTCTTGATCTGAGTATGATCTTCCTAGAACGTTTGAATATGAATAATACGACTACTGGAGGTTTAATTCTCTCATAAGTGACATAGATGTCTCGCCTCTAACAGTATCCACACAGAAAATCTCAGAAAGAAAAATGTTCTTGGGATTATAAGATCAATCTAATTCTATGACTCTAGGATAGCGCTTATTTGAATCTAGGTGGTACTAAAATTCAAATCAATGGTGAAAATCGGAAAAATGCAATCCCATAAACATAGAGAACTGAGAGAGAACAAATGGAGGAGGCCAAAATTTTATTATAGTGGGTGTCTATATAAGGTCTTTCACCTTATATAAACTATCCAGGGTTCAAAACATGGATCCCTTCTTTTTCGTATTTGTACGTTGGCCCCAAAACTTCTTAAGTTCAGCATTACTATCCATTCCTCTTTCAAGGACTCTTCTACCCATTAGGTTCATACCGAAATTTGGATAGCGAAAATAAATAATTAATCAATAAAAATTAAAACAATTCTAATTTATCCATCTAGAAGAAAACACTTTTCCCCTTAAGGTATTTCATCCGATTGTAAGTCACGTCGACCAAAATATTATAGGCAGGTCCAGTTGGTTGGAATTTAACCAAGAGAACCTACTCAGATATGATAAACATATTCCATAATCTCTCCATCTGTGTACCCGAAAGGACTAATCCCCTTCCAATCATATGTATTTGATTGGTAATATATTTCTTTGTCATACCGATTGAAATTTCATCCCAATCATCATACTGCTCTGACCAGAGGTTTGGGTAAATTATACTAAAAAGAATCACATGGGTCATGTCTTGTTTTTTTCTAAGAATGATAGATCATTTCTTACATACTCATGTAATCATATGTATATCTCATTATATCCAATGAATATCTTTGAAGGCTTATGGTTAGAGAACAACACTTAGTATTACCAAAGTATGGTAATTGTTAGCCTAAGCTGTTTCAATCATAGAATTCCCAAAAAAAATGTAATTTTGACGATAACACCACATTGGACATTTTAAATGAACTAACAATGTTTTCGAGTATAGATCATTCAAATATCACGAAAATATATCATGGTGATGAATTCAAGTCAAAATGTATGATTTAAATAATGCAAATTTTCATTTCAACAATATTACTCAAAATAATGAACTCAAAACTCTATAGGACGTGCGCGCGCACACACACACACACACACACCAAGAATGTATGAAATTGTGATATCTTGATCTCGACATGTTCAATATGCCAGAATATCACAATGTGAATTATGTGTTTGCTCATTACATGCAAAATCGGAAAAATCGTCATTTGATCATAAATATGCGAAATTGAAAAAACACGTTATTATCATGATTGTAAGGTGCATTGTGTTTCTCGGATCATCAAAACATCATGAATTTCATTGCCATATATTTTAAAAGTGTTTAGAATGATAAATGGTCATGAACCGAGACCAAAAATTCAAAACAAATGAAAATGGCACGTCGACAATAGTTGCAGCACAAGTAGTCGACCACTTGTGCCAAATGTAGTCGACTACTTGCAGGCAGTAAGCGTTCTCTCTCATGTTCTATTTTTGACTTGACATTTTGGCCATATTAGCGTGTTCTAAGTATTGTATGATTGTTTCTATACATTATATATTGGATATTTAACATCTTAATCATCAATCAATTTGATCAACATAACATTGAATTGAAGAAAATTAATTAAAACATTTTGAAACACTCAAGAGCTCATTTTGCAATTTTTTGTCATGAACAAAAAATTGGATTACATTTCAAATCTTGTTCGAAATGTTCAATTCATGTTATGATCTGTTAGTTTAATGTGTATACATGATATATACATGATCATTTAATATGTTCAATATTATATTCATGTTTAATTGACAATTTGGCTCAACTACTCTGAAAATTCTATTTTTCACACAAAATGTGTTTAAGTGTTGGATCTTTATGAAATTATTCAAATGCACAAAATGACTTGTATTCTTGTCAAAAAAATCATTATACATACATGATATTGATGTTCAAATTCGTGCCACCTTGATTATACAACAGATACATAAATTTGTCCAAGTTGTGCAAGTAGGAAGATTATTAAAAGATATGTCTACTTTATGGTAGGGTTAGCTAGTTATGGACAATCATATCATGTCTCACTGCCAATCATGCTCTACATTATCTTAACCGAATTTCAAAATAGATAAGCCTTGCATGTATGATCATGGTCTACCTTTGAAGACTTCTATAGACACGACATTTTGACCGTTCCGCAAAAATATTTTGTACTTTATTTATTATTTTGTTTTATTTTTAGAAAAAAAATTAAAAAACAAAAAGAAAAAAATAAGAAAAAAAAAAAGAGTTAAGACACAAGGTCTACTGTGTTTTGTTGGTAAGTCTCTTCTTTCTCTCATGGTTTGTCCTAGGTTCAACTCTCACTAGTAGCACGATTAAAATATTTTAGGATTTTTTTATATATTTTATAAAATAACAAAAAAAGAAAAAAATAATATATTATTTATATACATAAATATTTTTTAAAAAAAAGTCAAAAATCTCTCCACCTTTTGGTGCAGAGAAGAAAAAAGAGGGGATAAACAATGTTTGTCCCCCTCATGAAAAATTAAAAAAAAATATCAAAAATTAAAATATTAAAAAAATAAAAAGAGAATCCCATGTTAAATAATGGAAAGGTGCTCAATTTTTGGGAGGTCTTGGCCGAGAGTTTTGGAGTGGAGAATGAGAGCTCACATTTTGGGGTTTTGTAGAGAGAGAAAGAGTGGACAAATTTTGGGAATAATTTTTTTTTTTCTCTTAGCCGAGAGTTTTAAAAAGAGAAGAGATGTTCTCATTTTGTGAATTTGGGAGAAAACTTCAATTTTAGAGAGATTGAAAAAAATTGGGTATGTTGTGGGGGAATTTAGAGAGAAATTTGTTGAGAGAGTTCTTATTAGAGGGAGGAATTTTTTTTTTGGAGAGAAGTCTTTGTTAGAGAGAAAATTTTTTAGAGAATTCTTATTAGAGGATTTGGAGAGAGAGTTCGGGGAGGCTATTTTTTCTTTAATTTTTCTTTCTCTTTTTCTTCTTTCATTTCTCTTTTATTTTTCTTTATTTCTTCATCAAATCTTGAGCAATTTGGGAGGGAGATCGCTCCCCTTAATATTTTGATAAAATAAAAATAAATCGTTATTATACCGAAATTTCAGTTTGTAAATTTATTTATTTTTCTAAAAAAAAACTTGTGAAAAATATAATGTGTTGTAAAAACGAGGTGAAAATCTTTCAGCCTTCTACTTGAGCGGTTTAGGTTTAGAAAGGAGATCGCTCCCTTCGATATGTAAATTAATAGACCTAAAATTGAACAAAACTTAAAATAATGTTCCACTGGAACACTTAAAAATCGATTTACTTTTCTGCATTTATTTTCTTGTTTTGCGCCTTTTCGCGCTTTTATTTTGTTGTATTTATTTCCTATTCTGCTTCTTTTCGCGCTTTTATTTTGTTGTACATATTTTTTATTTGACACCTTTCTGCTCTTTATTTTTTGTTTTATTTATTTTTCTGTTCCATGCCTTTCTGCGCTTTTATTTTCATATTCTGCGCTTTTCCGTGCTTTTTTATTTCTATGTACTGTTATTGTGTTTATGTAAATACTTACTTCTCTCACATCAGAAAATAAAATAAATAAATTGAACTTTATTGTTCTAAAAAAAATCCAAAAAAATGAAAAAAAAAAATCGCAAAAACAAAAATTAAAAAAACAAAAAAAAAGTCTTAACTTAAAACTCGAGACATTAAAACCTCCCCTGGGATCATCCTTATTAAATCATTAATATTTTATAAGCGATCATACAAGAAGGGAACCTTTCGAAAATAAAGAAAAAAAAAATTCATTTTATTTCATGAAAATTAAAATAAAAAATAGTTTTTTACTTATTTTTTTGTTTAAAAAAAAACAAAAAATATTTTATAAGAAGAGATTTCAAAAAAATCAAATAAAACATTTGGATTTAAATTTTGTTTGGACTTAATTGGATAAGGTACCGTCTTCGGACGGGCATCTTGGGGTGCCTAACACCTTCTCCGAGCGTAACTGACTCTCTAACTCTTTAAAACGAATCTCTGGTTGGACCATATTTTTTGGAGTCAAAATTTTGCTTAACCCATTTTTTAAATTGTTTTAAACAATAAAAATCTGGTGACCTAACACACAATTTAAACTCAATGCCAGGTGACGACTCATTTTTCTAAAATTGGTTTAAGTATTTTTATGAGAAAATCGACGCTTTAAAAATCATCTCTTTAATATTTGTTTGAAAAAATGCTTTAAATTTTATTTTATTTTATTTCCTTTCAGAAAATCGGGGCGCGTCAGCTGCCAACTCCACTAGGGAGTTATTTTAGAGATCGAGCCTACAATATCCAAGTAAGTCCAAAAATCTAAATTCGAATGTCTTGTTTATTTTTGCAATCTCTTTATTTTTTATTTTTTGTAAATAAGTATAATTTGAAGAAAATATTGGTTATTTAAAAGTGAATTATAAAAAATAAAAAAATAAAAAAAAGACTACCAAAATTCTCAAAAGTTCCCTCCCAAATGAAATGAGCCGATGACAAATGAAAATCATATCAACTCGTATTCCCAAATCAAGTGGTACCTTCGAAATTTAACCAAAATTAAAAATCCAAATCCAAACCCTACTAATCTATATATCACCCAACCTCCCACCCAATACCTTTAATTACCTACTTGACACGTCCCATCAAGTGGTACCCTGAATTGTTTTTCAAAATCAAAACCATACTCTATCCCAATACCTTGAATTTCCATACCGAACTTTTCATAAGCCTCATCTTCTGCCTTCCACCTCATGATCCCAAATGACCATAAACTCTTCTTACCATATCTTTCAAATAAATTTAGTCGATTAATGAAGGATTTCGCCCGATTATGAGCCAAAGCCTACCATTTGTGAACCTAATTTACACCCCTTGGTGTGTTGGGATTTATTTCTTGATAAAAATGAGGAAAAATCTCAAATCCTCCATTTCATCTAGTTAGCCTTCTGGGTGGTAGGGGATTTACTTTGTGAACGACTTAAAACTTTCAATAATTACTACTGTGTTTTCTAAAAGACACCTCAAAAGTTTAATGCTTGTTTTTTCAAATATTCCAAAATTGTCTGTGTATGATCTATGTGTTGAAAATGAACTTGAGCATGATAAATATGATTTCGATAATAAGAAAGACTTTGATCTGAAAGAAAGTGAAACAATGTGACTTATCTCAACTAGAAATCAATTCATGAACTTATGCCATTCTTCGATACAGGGTGTCAAACTCTTTCCACCATTGAAAGGTTATTTATTCCAAGCCACCGTCCAAATACCAATCGGCTAGGCAATCCGTCATTAAGCAAAGCCATTATCCAAAACAAAAGTCCTCATCCGAAAGGCCATCCTCCAAAATTCTATTACTCAAATAACTCATCCAACGGCTAGGCAATCCGTCATAATGCAAAATCATTATCCCAAAAACCTTTTGTTGTCAATAAACTTGCCCAATATTTAAAGATGCTAAAAAAAATGGAAAAAGGAAAATAAAAGCATCTTTATTTCAGTTTCTCAAAATTTCATTCTCGAAAAACTTGTTTGAATATGTTTTAGTTGAAGAGGGTCATCTTGTGACACCAATTTCGAGAAAAACCTTGAATATTATCCAAATCATATTTGTTATACTCAAATCAAAATCAACACAGAAAATCATATTAGGAAATAATGGATATTTGGGGGAATAAACTTTAAAATTTTGTGCTCTTTTTTTTTGGTAATGCAGTTGCAAGAGTTGATCGAAATGCAAAACATATAGGGGTTCTAGATCCCAAGTGTCGAAATTAATCTCAATACCCAAGAAAACCAAGCCAAATTTGTACCACAAAGGTCAGAGTACAATACTCTTTTCAATCCCCTCAATGGGTCAAAGACAAAATCTCACCAAATTCAAAGGGATGAAAGGGTCCCAAATTGTAAACATAGCCTAAAAAAAAAAAAAAAAATTGTGGCTCGCTTAAAGATGACCAATATTTTTCTTCTCCAAAAAATAAAAAAACAAAAAAAATATTCCAATGCTTGTTTGTATATAATTCTAACATGGATTGATTGTCTCTTTACCATTTGATGCGCAAAAAAAAGGGGCAATGCACGAACAACACTAGACTTGATTCTTTGTGTAATGCCGAGGTACGTAGGCAACCTGTTAAGGTTCGGTAATCCAATTGTGACATTCCATCTAATTCCTCATTCACATATGTGAACTACACTAGACCTGATCTTTGGTGTAATGCTGAGGTACGTAGGCTACTTAACAAAGTTCCGTCATCTAAGTGCGACATTCCATCTAATTCCTCATTCACATATGTGAACTATGCTAGACTTGATCCTTGGTGTAATGTTGAGGTGCGTAAGCAACCTAACAAAGTTTGGTCATCCAAGTGCGACATTCTATCTGATTCCTCATTCACATCGGTGAACTACGCTAGACCTAATCCTCGGTGTAATGTCGATATATGTAGGCAACCTATCAAGGTTCGGTCATCCAAGTGCGACATCTCATAAACCTTCATTCACATCAGTAAACTACGTTAAACTTGATTCTCGGTACAATGCTAAGGTACGTATGCAACCTGTAAAGGTTTGGTCATTAAAGTGTCAGCCTCAAGCTGAGGTACATTGTATGGATTTTTTATTTATTTTTTCTGCATCTAGAGAGTTTTTAAGCTTAGCAGCCCTAACCGTAGACTAGGGCATATTTTACATCTGATATTTCATCTTGCATTTGTCTCTCCGTGATGGTTTTTTATTTTGTACTGCCTCTCCGTGATAGCTTATACATTTTGCATTGCTTCTTCGTGACGGCTCATCTTGCATTGTCTCTCCATGATGGCTCATACATTTTGCATTGTCTCTCCGTGATGGCTCATCTTGCATTACCTCTCCATGATGACTTTTAATTTTTGCATTCGCCTCTCAGTGATGGCTAATATATTCTGCACTGCTTTTCCATGATGGCTCATACATTTTGCATTGCCTCTTCGTGATGGCTCATCTTGCATTGTCTCTCCGTGATGGCCCTTTATTTTGCATTTGCCTCTCCGTGATGGCTCATACATTTTGTATTGTCACTCCGTGATGACTTTTAATTTTTGCATTCGCCTCACTATGATGGCTCATATATTCTGCATTGCCTCTCTGTGACGGCTCATCTTGCATTGCCTCTCTATGATGGCCCTTCATTTTGCACTGTCTTTCCGTGATGGCTCATACATTTTGTATTGCCTCTCCGTGACGGCTCATCTTGCATTGTCTCTCTATGATTACCCTTTATTTTGCATTCACCTCTCCGTGATAGCTCACATATTTTTCATTGTCTCTTCGTGACGGCTCATCTTGCATTGACTCTCCGTGATGACCTTTATTTATCATTTGTCTCTCCGTGATGGCTTTTCATTTTGTATTACTCTAAACAATCCTCTAAACAAACACTTATCTGTCATGAGTACCGTTATGAGTAATTTTTTATTACTTTAAACGATCCTCTAAACGTACACTGGTTCATCATGAGTATCGTTATGAATAATTTTTCATCACTCTGAATGATCCTCTAAACGGATACTTGTTCGTCATGAGATTTTTCATGTTTAATTTGTTTTGTTGTCGAAAAAAGTGTTTTGAAAAATTCACAAAATGGGACGATCAAAATGACGTGATCTTCTATCTTTGTCAAGCAAGTAAAACTCGCATGACAAAAAAGAGCAGCTGTAGACACTGTATTTTGACTGTCCCGCAAAAATATTTTTTACTTTATTTATTATTTATCTTTTATTTTGTTTTATTTTTAGAAAAAAAAAAATTTAAAAAAAAAGAAGAAAAGAAAAAAAAATGAGTTAAGACACAAGTTCTAATGTGGTTTGTTGATAAGTCTCTTCTTTCTCTCATGGTTTGTCCAAGGTTCAACTCTTACTAGTAGCACAATTAAATTAGATTTGTAGGATTTTTTTTTATATATTTTATAAAATAACGAAAAAAACAAAAAACTAATATATTATGTTATATATATAAATATTTTTTAAGAAAAGAATAAAAAATCTCTCTACCTTTTGGTGGAGAGAAGAAAAAAGAAGGGACAAACAATGTTTGTCCCTCTCATAAAAATAAAAAATAAAAAAATATTAAAAAATTAAAATATTAAAAAAATAAAAAGAGAATCTCATGTTAAATAATTAAGGGGTGCTCATTTATTGGGAGGTTTTGGCTGAGAGTTTTGGAGGGGAGAAGGAGAGCTCACATTTTGGTGTTTTGTAGAGAAAAAAAAAGTGGACAAATTTTGGGAATGATTTTTTTTTTTCTCTTAGCCGAGAGTTTTAAAGAGAGAAGAGAGGTTCTCATTTTGTGAGTTTGGGAGAAAGTTTTAATTCTAGAGAGAGAGAATTTTGAAAAAAAATTGGGTGTGTTGTGGAGGGATTTGGAGAGAAATTTGTTGGGAGGGAGATCGCTCCCCTTAATATTTTGATAAAATAAAAATAAGTCGTTATATGTTGAAATTTCGGTTTGTAAATTTAATTTTTTTTTTCTAAAAAAAAACTTGTGAAAAATATAATGTGTTGTAAAAATAAGGTGAAAATCTCTCAGCCTTCTACTTGAGCGATTTAGGTTTAGAAAGGAGATCGCTCTCCTCGATATGTAAATTAATGGACCTAAAATTGGAAAAAATTTAAAAGGACGTTCCACTGGAACACTTAAAAACCGATTTACTTTTCTGCATTTATTTTCTTCTTCTGTTCCTTTCCGCGCTTTTATTTTGTTGTATTTATTTCCTATTTTGCGTCTTTCCGTGCTTTTATTTTGTTGTACATTTTTTTTATTCGGCGTCTTTTCGCGCTTTATTTTTTGTTTTATTTATTTTTCTATTCCGCGCTTTTTCACGCTTTTATTTTCTTGTTCTGCACCTTTCCGCACTTTTTTATTTCTATGTACTGTTATTGTGTTTATGTAAATACTTATTTCTCTCACATTAAAAAATAAAATAAATGAATTGATCTTTATTGTTCTAAAAAAAATTAAAAAAAATCCGAAAAAATGAAAAAAATCACAGAAAACAAAAAAAAATAAAAAATCTTAACTTAAAACTTGAGACATTAAAACTTCCCCGAGGATCATCCTGATTAAATCATTAATATTTTATAAGCGATCATAAGGGGGAACATTTCGAAAATAAAGAATATTAAAAAAAAATCTACTTTTTTTTTTTATTTAAAAAAAAAAGAAACAAAAAATATTTTCTAAGAAGGGATTTCAAGAAATCAAATAAAACATTCGGAATTAAATTTTGTTTGGACTTAATTGGATAAGA
The DNA here is from genome assembly GCA_016647705.1 of Eucommia ulmoides. Taxonomy (NCBI): domain Eukaryota; kingdom Viridiplantae; phylum Streptophyta; class Magnoliopsida; order Garryales; family Eucommiaceae; genus Eucommia; species Eucommia ulmoides. The sequence goes on from CM028328.1 coordinate 9,704,316, forward strand.
TATTGTCTTTGGACGAGCGTCTTGGGGTGCCTAACACCTTTTTCTAGCATAATTGACCTCCAAACTCTTTAAAACGAATCTCTGGTTGGACCATATTTTTTTAAGTCAAAATTTTGCTTAAGTCATTTTTTAAATTGATTTAAAAAAGAAAAATCCGGTGACCTAGCACACCATTTAAATTGAATACTAGGTGGCGCCTCCTTTTTCTAAAATTAGCTTAAGTATTTTTATGAGAAAATCGTCGCTTTAAAAATTCCCTCTCTTTAATATTTGTTTAAAAAAAAGATGCTTTAAAATTTATTTTATTTTATTTCCTTACAGAAAATTGGGGCGTGTCAACTTCCACCAAACTTTCTCTAACCACTTACTCTTGTAATAATGATCAACACGCATATTCCACTATGCATATTTTAAATAACATGATCATAGTTGTAATATTCCACCATATTCATATCTAAGTGGACTATGGGTCCTATACCATTAATGAGATATGTCTAGCATTGATTATGTTGAAAAAAGTTGTTGTACATTTGAAATTCTGCAAAAATATTTGAGTGGAAAGGAGCCTATTGTCTTGATTCTTCAAAGAGCACAAGGCCAACGATCATATGAGCTCAACACTCATACTTGAGACCTCCCAACACACTTCAAGCTATATATAAGGAGGCCATATTGCTGGAAGCAAGATACACCATTTGCTTATCTCACACAAGTGCTTCAAAGAGTTATACTATCAAACTTCCAATCAAATTTATGTGCAACATCACCTTCATACTTTATTGATTCATATATTCATATTGAGTAATTGTTGTATTTAGTTTCACACACACTTAGAGATTCTTGAGTTATTTATTTTGAGAGTGTTGAAGCTCTATTTTGTGAAACGGTGAGATTTTCATTGTAAATCTTGAGTAAAGATTTTGCTCAAAATGAGAAATTTGTGAGTGGAACATGTTAACTCTAGAGTGTAAAGTCTTGAGATACGAACTTCTTAAGTGACGAATGTAGAAGGTTTGATCTTCACCTGAAAAAGAATCAAAGATAGTGATTTGAAATCTCCGAAGGAGCTCGGAGGAGTAAACGTAGGCAAACGGTTGCTAAAGTACGATAAATATCGGTGTCAATTTTTCTAATTTTACTCTTTACATTTCTTATTTTATTTGTGTTTGAGATTATTTGTTTGGTTGAACATCCATTGTGCACTAATTTACTATCATATTCACAAGTTTAAATTGCATGGAAACGATTAAGGAAAATGTGTCAAACCCAATTCACCCCCCTTCTTGGGTAGTTTCTTGGGCCACAATGGGATCAAAGCTACATTTGCTTAATAGGCTTAAAATTATAGCAAATCGATCATGACAAATTTCATTGCAATTACCCTTCCCGAAGGTCAATTCTTGCATAGACCTCTGTTGTTTAATGATAACAATTATGTGTTTTGGAAGGCTAGAATGACAATGTTTTTACAAGCTACAAATTATGAAGTTTGGAAGGCTATTAAAAATGGTTCACATATTCCTATCACAACTAATTTTGATGGATCTACAACTCTTAAGATAGAATCGGAATTCGATGATAGGGACACCAAGTTAATCTCTATAAATGCCCAAGCTATTAACCTTATTTTTGTGATTTAGATGATAATAATATCATAGGAAGCGATGACGAGAGCGAAATGGCTCTCTTGGCGAGATGAATGAATCGGCTCAATCGGAGAATTTTTAAAAGAAAGAGATTCAACAAAATCGACACAAACAAAGTTGAATGGTACATTTGTTACAAGCTTGGTCACTACAAAATTGATTGTCCTCAACTCAATGAGGATCATAGAAGGCCAAAAAAACATCATCGCAAGAGCAAGAAGAAAGCTTTCAAGGCCACTTGGGATGATACCGACTCAAGTAGCTCGGAAAGTGAAAATAGTGGCGAAGAACCCAACCTAATTACACTCATGGTAAAAGAAGATGAGGTAACTCTTATTTCCAAAATTTGTTCAATTGATGAATATGATGAGTTACTTGACGCATATGAAGATTTGAAAGAGAAACTTAAAATTTGTATTTCAAAAATGATAACTCTTAACAAAACAATAATCACACTTTCAAATGATTTGGAAAAATCAAAATCTAAACTTATTCATTAAAACAAGAAAATAATTCTTTAAAGAAACATGATCTTAGAAAAGAAAATGCTTCTTTGAACAATCAAGTGGATGATTTAATCAAAACAGTCCATAAGTTTACTAAAGGTGAAAATAATTTTAAACTTCTTTTGGAAAATCAAAATGGTATTTTTGGCAAAGCTGGTTTGGGTTTTCACCAACATAAAAAACAAAAAAAAAATCATTTTTTTTTTCAAAAACCAAAAAGTTTATAAAATATTTTCATTGTAACAAAGTTGGTCAAGCCATTGATGTTTGTATTGAAAGAAAGTTGAAAAATGCTTATGTCAAGGTAAGAAAAATTTGGGTAAGGGAACCTCCGCTTGGGAATCATTTGAGGTGCTCCTTGCAGATTAGTTTTTAAAAAAAAATATAAGGACAAATGGCTCCTAGATAGCGGTTGTTCACGACACATGACGGACGAATGGATAATCTTTTGGACCGTTTTGAAGCCCACGCACTTAACGTGGACGAGCGGTTTCAAACCATCATAGGATCTTTCACTCAATTCACTAATAACTTCTATACGCACTTTCCACCACCACCTCCACCTCAAAACTAGTTCTAACTCCTTTTTGATGTGACAAAGAGGAAGAAATACTAGATTTCATGCTAGGACCTTTGTTTGCATCTAGCTTATGTTAGTGTTTTATTATGTTGTATTGTTTATGTCGTGTTATGCATTATGTTTGATCTATGTTTAAGACTATCTATGAAATGTGGTTTGCTTGTTTTAATTCTCATGGTTGTATTGTTATTAAAATGTCAAACCTTTAGGATGTGTTTGGTAGGGTGGAAAATGAAATGGATTGGAAAATGAAAATGATAATGGGGTAGAAAGTGACAATTTATTGTGTTTGGTTGGAGGTGGAAAGGAAAAATAAAAATAAAATAAAGGTGAAATAGCTCATTCCCGCCTTTTCCCCCTCCCCCCCCCCCCCAAAAAAAAAAAAATTGGGCTGAAAATGAAAAGATAGTAGGAAAAACACTCCAAAATTATCATTATACCCCTTTATTTTATATAGCACATACCCAGGTAAGATGTAGCTTCCATTTTTGCACAAGAGTAAAAGAGCAAAAAGCGATGGAGCTTTCCAGATTTGGTCATCCAGTAAGTAACATTTTCTTTTGAATTTCTCTGTGTTCTTAATTTATGTTTGGTTTATTTTACGTTTCTCCTTTCTCAAACGCACACGACTTGGAAGCCAAGTATATTACTGATCATTATACCACTTTAACAATACATTGACTGACTTTATGACCTCTCTTTGGATTTGAGGACAAAATTCTTGCTAGTGAAACCATAACTACTGTTGGTATTGTATATTCCCCATTTTTGCACTCTTTATTGGGACAAAGTTCTTCCTAAGCTAGTTCTTCAATCACCACAAGAGATACATCTGCCTTAATTTGTAATAGTGGAGGAAAATATTCTATTTTTCCTGGCAATTGTCGTTTTACCAAGGGTGGTTGTCATGGTAGGGGCTGCATAGGTAGGTTGATGCTTATCTAAGAATCAATATTTAGCTCGACTAAAAAAACTATTTATATATTGATGTTGGATTTGTGATCTAAAATTAGAATCCTTTTCCAAAAATGTGATGGTCACTCAAAGTGATATAGTTTGTAGTGATCTCCACAGAAAATGATAATACCTCGCATTTGCTTTTATTTTATTAGCTTATAATTTTTGTATTGTATGTTTTTTTAATATTAATAAACTTTACTAACTTATTTTAATGATATATTCATAGATGGATAAGAAAAGTACATTTGGTGGTGATTGGGAGGATAATTGGAAGGAAAGTAGTGAAGTTAATAATGGAGAAATGTGTGTGATAGGTGTAATTTACCTATCTATTTTCAAACTGAACTTGTTGGTTTTCAAGTGTTATTATAGTATTTTAATACGTTTTTATTTATTTTGTAATAAATCAGGTGTTTGGGGTAAAAATGGATGAAAACAGATCATAAACGATCAAATCGGATCAAGAGCGATGAAAGAATGGTGAAAAATGAGCAAAAAAGGTAAAATTCAGAACCTGCAGCCTACCGCCGCGACGGTCAAAATATAGAGAGGGGCCTAAATCTTCTGATCGCTCACCGCCGCAGCAGTGAAACAATAGGAAACTCTCTGCTTCCACCGCAGCGATGACACTGCCAACATACCCACCGCCGCAGCGGTGACCCCTGCAGCTGTAAAGTAGATTTTTAGATATTTTTAGATATTTTGTTCCATTTATTTTCTTCCCTCTTCTCCAATTTGGCCAAAAGAACTCATATAGAGTTTAGAATTGCTTAGAGAAAGTTTTGGGGAATGCTCAACCAAATCCGAAGGAGAAGAACACAAAGCGAAGAAGAAGAAGAAACGATCTCGGAGTGGTTTTAGTAGCGGATCTTCGGAATACGGCTAAGTTCCTTCGTTTCTTTCTTTATTTTCTTAACTTTGGTAGTTGGTTTGAGCATGTTTAGCTCATTTATTATTGTATAAACGGTTATGGCCATGAGTTAAACTTGGATTATCTATGGGATTAATGTAATTTATAAAAATATTGTTTGTTTGAGTTGTGTTTCTTTAACGGTTGTTCTTCACTAATTCGATTGTGTTTATCGTTATTCCATGTTTATATGCTTGTTTAGATATACTGAGAATACAGGGTTTGACACTCGGGAGAGGTAACCCGAAATTCGGACTAGGGTTAAACACAACGCGACGATCTAATAAACCGGGAGGGAGTTAGAAAGTGTGCAATCAATGACGTTCGGGCAAGACTCATGTGACTATTTGTTCTAAAAAATGCTAGAGAGAGACTTCAGTGTTAACGCGAAGTCATATATTCATTCACTTGTCACTCGGGAGAGGGAGTGAATGAGTTTATGATACAGAGATTATCGGATAGGTCGAATACCGTTATTGATAACTAAACGAAACCAAACACGTTTTTGTAAACGAAGTTAATCCTTAGATAATCTATTTCCCTAAACGTCTCAATATAGTATTATAGTATAATTAGTTTAATTAGTTAATTTAGTTTAGTATAATTATTATAAACTACATTTTTATCGCCTAAATAAAGTTAGGTTATGATAATCACGGTACCTAACGATAATATTAACCAATCCCTGTAGATACGACAACTCTGACTCTTCCAATCTATACTAAAACTTGACTCGTACACTTGCGGTGAAAGTAACGACTGTTGGCCTAGTGAGTTACCCAAGATGAGGGTGAATTGGGTAAATAAAAAATATTTTAATAATCCAAATAATTAATTTTAATCCTAAATTAATTATTATCTTTATATAACAGCGGAAATATGATATCAACTAGGTGCACACTAAATAACAAAAATAAATAATGAAAAATAGCATCATACCAGAAATTTATATTGGTTCACCAAGCTACTCTTGGATAATCCAGTCCCCCAAGCTCCACGGAAAGTCACACCCACCAAATTCAAGATTCTTTTAAAGGTAGGAATCAAACCCTCACAAAGATTCTTTTTATAGGCATCAACCTTTACAAATTTCTTTTTCCAAGTTCAGGAATAACCTCTATTTTTTACAGGCTCAAGAATAACCTAATTCTTTTTATACCTTAGGCTAAAGAATCAAAACCTCACAAACACTCTAAATATTATTTTACCCGGTAAGGATTGAACTATTACAAAATTGCTCACAAATTAATTCAATCAAGGAAGAATTACTACATCAATCTCTTTACAATAAGAGATTGAAATCAGCTACTCTTAGATTAATACTCCCAATAGTATTCAATCCATCACTCAACTCACCAATTACAAATTGATAAGTGATTTTTCTCACTCAGAGCTTCTATCACCCCAAATAAATTAGAACTCAATTAATATCTCAAAACTAGTAATAGAAAAGTGACATATTCAAAATCTGATTTAAATAAAAATAGGGTAGCACGTAATTGAGCACGTAATCAGATTTCTTCAAGAAATTGTTTCAAAAATAATTTTCAATAAAAACTCAGAAAACAATTTCAAAGATTAAATTTCAAATATAATCAAGCAATAAATTAATAGAAAATAATTTGAAAAGATCTCACCCGGATTCCATTGAAAGAATAATGATAGCAATGTCACTTCAGATTCGGTAGTAGCAACAATCCACAACAAATATTTCTCAAAAATAACTCTCAGAAAAACTCTCACAATTCTCTCAATATGATTTCTCTTAGAAAAGCTCAGTATAATTCTCTTGATCTCTCTTTCTAATATGAAAAACGCAGGTCTATGTAAGAGGGAATAAAATCAGCCCTCTAACAGCTAATTCCCATTTGTTATGACATTTAATTACTCTTATAGACCCCTTATATCATTAAGACTTTATCCTGATTCAAATCACTTAATTATAACTTTTAAATTTCTCAATTAAATTCCCCAAATATTTCTCAATCACAATTAAATAAGATATAAAGAATTACATTTACCAAATTGAGAAATATTCAAATTTAATGAACCAAATCTATAGGGATATCATAATATATGTTGCATATCTCAAATAAAATTAAATCCCTAATATATTTCGTGAATCCTAACCATAAAACGACTAGTAACAACTACTTTTAGAATAAAATCTGGAATTCCACAAAATTCTGAAACAGTGTCATAAGTCCACTTACCAATGATCACCGGTCAACCGCTCGATTCAGGATGTAGCCAAACCAAAAATCCATTGCCCATCGGTCGACCTATCTGTCGACCTATTAGATTTAGAGAGTTACATTTTTTGTCACAGGTCGACCTCCTTGTCGACTTATCGATTAAGAGAGTTCACCATTTAAGCTCAAGTTGACCTACCTGTCAACCGAGAGATTCAGAGACTTTACCTTCTATGCTCCGGTCGACTTACCTATCGACTTGCCAATGTTAGAATCTCTTCTAAATTAATTTTTAACTCATTCTTATCGACATTTTCGCCCCTTTAACCGATTTCTTTTCTCGGTTAGCTTCACTAAATTCTTAAATTCAATTTTAATTAATTATCAATATTTCTTTTTTAATTTCACATAGAAGCAAATAATTCAACTAATTAGGATCATATAAAAAACACACATATTTATAAAAATTATTTAAAAAACTTTTTGTGTCATGTGTGATCCTAATTGGGATATTAAGAGTTAAAATTTAACCTGAGTTATTTTCTCTAGGTTCTTCAAATCCTTCAACCTCTTAATCCTTCATGATTTTTGTTATCATCTTTTAGCATTCATTCATTACTTGTCATCATATCTTCATCATTGGAACTAATAAACTGAAACACTCAATTAAACCGTTAGTCCCACAAAACACATCAATCTTTAATTGTCCATTAAAATTTTAGGATCCACAGCGACGTATCTACGCACTACCAGTGTGGGAAGAATGTTATTGAACTTGTCAATAGGTGGGAACGTGGCCGACATATGGTAATGGTACAACTTTTATGCTATGTAGTTCATGTACCTTACCTTACTCAAGTCACATCCCAATTGGAACATGTAGATCAGGCAATTTTCCTATCTCTTCAACATAGAGAAGGTGTTCGACAAGAACTAATGAAATAACTTACGTGTAATGAGAAATGTCGCGATGTAATATGTATGGGGCCATATGCCTTTGTTAAGTTATGTGAATTATTTCGAGGTACTCATCGATTTCAGGATAACAAAAATGCCCTAGTCGAGGAACAAGTGGCTAAGTTCTTGCACTTATTGACTCATAATGTCAAGAATGCAATTTTTTTTTTCATCGATCTAGTAAAACTGTGAGTCGTCATTTCCACGAAGTTTTAAGAGCTATAATCTCCTTGGAAGATGAATTTCTTAAACAACCAACATGTGCAGGAGTCCCTTCACAAATACTCAATAGCAAAAGATTTTATCCATATTTTAAGGTAACTATTATTCATTCTACACTTGTTTGTTAGATTTTTCAATTTGGAATTGTATTTCAAATATTAAATAGTGTAAGAGGCACATAGTACTGGACTGTATCGGTGCAATTGATGGTACACATATTCGTGTGAAAGTTTTCGAAAATGATGCACCAAGATATTGAGGGAGAAAAAATTATGCAACACAAAATGTATTGGCAGCATGTTCATTTGACATGAAATTTACATATGTTCTATTGGGATAGGAAGGGACGGTCTCTAAATTTAGAATTCTAAAAAATGCTTTGACACGAGCTTATTATACATAGAGGTAAGTATAATATGAAATTTAATTAATTTTAATATTTATCTTACTAATTTAAACTTTTAACATACTTTTTGATTTTATAGGCAAATATTATTTGGTAGATGAGGGTTATATGTTGAGGCATGGATTATTAACACCATATAGAGGAGTAAGATATCATTTGAAAGAATACTCTGCCCGTGCTCCTAAAAATCCACGAGAAATATTTAATCACTGCCATTCTTCCTTGTGAAATGTGATTGAAAGGTCATTTGGAGTATTAAAGAAACGTCTTTCAATAATTGAAAATGGAATGGAAGCTCATTATCTAATTGATACAGTCACTGAAATAGTGATAGCTTGTTGTATCCTACATAATTTTCCCATGGGAGTTGATCCAAATGAAAATTTAATTGCTGAAATAAATCGTGAACTACAAAACGAAGATGTGCATATCCAAAATGAATGTGGTGCAAATAGTAATGATGACGATGCTAGAAAAGAAGCAATCATTAGGAATAATATAGCAAATACAATATGGAATGATTATATTTCTCGTATGAACTAGTTTTTTTTTCCGTAAATTATTTAGCTTGCCTTCTTTGTACTGGAACTAATTTATTTTGTGCTCCTATTTTTGTATAAAATATTTACTAATGAATCTATAATAATTGTTGTTGACATAACAATTTAGTTTAATTTATATTTGATTTTGATTTCTTATCTACATATATACATATATATATATATTTAATTTGTTAAATATAGTGAAATTTACAAAAACGGTGTTCGATAGGTAGAAAGTTGAAAAGAGTTGGTGATAGTAATGGCACCAAAAAAGACGTGGCATGGACTCCACATTGGGATGAGGTCTTGCTCGATGTGTTGTTGGAGGAGCAAATAAAAGGAAATAGGCCAAATGGGACATGGTTACCAATTGCCTACAATAACGTCGTTAAGGGGCTCACCGAAAAATTGGAATTTCCATTTTCGAAGGACCAAGTCAAAAATCGAATGAAAACACTCAAAGGTAATTTTTTAACTTGTTATAAACTATTTAAAAGAATTAGTGGATTTTCATGGAACCTAGATACACATCTATTCGAAGTTTACAATGAAGTGTGGAAAAAGTTTGTACAAGTATGTTGTATGCAATGTTATATATATATATATATATATATATATATATATATATATATATATATATATATATATAATGTTTTCTTACATTAAATTTTATTTAATGTTTTTACGTTATAGACAAATGCAAATGCTGCAAAATGGAAGCATATTAAAACATATAATTATGAAAAGTTGTTTGCTCTTTTTACCAAAGACAGAGCTACAAGTGAAGGTGCAATGAGTGCAAGGAAAAAAGTTCAACAATGGGTCAAGGAAGGAAGTGTTATTTTATTTTATCGTAATGATGCATTTGATGACACTTGTTTGAATTTAGAGCTAGAGATGATGTTTATTGATTCAACTTCTCAAGTCAACTGTCAAAATCAAACTTCATCCAAAGGCAAAAACAAAAAGCTGAATTGATTGATAAACTTGAAAAACACATTCAAGTTATAAATTTTGAAATTAACAACGTGGCAAATGAAATCAAAGAAGGGAATATGATTGTTGAAAAGGGAATTGCTATTGCAGAGCGAAGTCAGCCACGTTGTTACTCTGAAGATGAAGTATTTGTTCAATTAGTTAATATTGGAGTTTCCGAGGAAGTTCAACTGGATGCGTTTATCTTTTTGATTAAGAGTCAACCAAAGATGAGAGTTTTCTTCGGTGTTCTCGTGGATCGTCATCTTGGACTATTAACCAAGATGATGTATGGATCACAAGATTCATGAATATCCAAGTACTCTATGATAATGTACTTTTTGGACTCAATAATTGATTTATTTTGAATTATGGTAGTAGGCGTATAGTCCTTATTATTTTTTGTAATTAGATCTACTGATCTATGAAGGCTTCAACAATTATGGTTGAGGAAAACAGTTTACTTTTGTAGGGTTTAGCTTTTCCCATGGACTGAGTTTTAAATTTTCTCTGAGATGTTTGTTCCACTTTTGTTGATTGAGGAATTATATAGATTCATTTTCATAATTTTCTAGGTTGTTTGGCCCAAATTTTTTATCAATGTTTATGATTTTTTTATATTTTTTTATTTCATTTGTTAATTATTCAAATATATTGTATTCAACTTGAATGATAATTGCTATAATTATAATCTAATTCTAGTTAATAATTTTTTTATTAATAAAAAAATTGCTCCTCTTTTTATTGTAGATTTCTTATTTTATATTATAATATGTAGTAATAGTTAAATAGTAAATTAAGATAGTGCATATTATTATTTTTTTCTTTCTTTAATACACAAAATATTATTTTTCTTTCTTTTATATCCTTCCAACCAAACATATTAAGGAAAATAATTTTCCCTCTACAAACGATTTTTTTTTTTTTTTTTTCCATTACCCTTTTCCTTTTTCATCTTTCCAACCAAAATTAACCTAAAGAGAATGAAAAATTGAACTGTATTGGATAATGTTTTTTTCATAATCGATCTCATTCTCAGGGGGAGCTAGTAAATTGTTTATCATACTCAAAATATCAAATGAGTTGTCATCATCATAAAGGAAGAGATTGTTAGCCTAAGCGGTTTCAGTCATAGGATTCCCGAAAAAATGTAATTTTCACGACAACACCGCATTTTATGTTTTAAATGAACTAACAATGTTTTTGAGTATAAATCTTTCGAATATCATGAAAATATATCGTGCAGATATATTCAAGTTGAAATGTATGATTTAAATAATGCAATATTTATTTCGACAACATTACTCAAAATATTAAACTCATAACTCTATAGGACGCGCGCGCGCACACACAAAGTGTATGAAATTGTGATATATTGATCTTGACATGTCTAATATGCATAAATATAATAATGTGAATTATTTATTTTCTCATTACATACAAAATCAGAAACATCGCCATTTCACCATAAATATGCGAAATTGAAAAAACACATTCTCATCGTGATCATAAGATGCATTGTGTTTTTTGGATCATCAAAACATCATGAATTTCATTGCCACATATTTTAAGAGTGTTTATAATGATAAACGATCATGAATCGAGACTAAAAATCCAAAACCAAAACGGCACGTTAACAGAAGTTGCAGCACAAGTAGTCAACTAGTTGCAGGCAGTAAACTTTCTCTTTCCTGCTCTGTTTTTTGCTTGACATTTTGGCGATATTAGCTTGTTTTAATTGTTATATGATTGTTCCTATGCATTATATATTGGATGTTTAACATCTTAATCATCATTCAATTTGATTAAAACAACATTAAATTGAAAAACATTGATCAAAAACATTTTGAAATACTCAAGAACTCATTTTGGAGCTTTTTGTCATGAACCAAAAATTGAACATTCATGTTATGATATGTTAGTATAATGTGTCTACATGATATATACATGATCAATTGATATGTTTAACATTATATCCATGTTTAATTAACAATTTTGTTGAACTACTTTGAAAATTATGTTTTTCACACAAAATATGTTTAAGTGTTGGATCTTCATGAAATCATTAAAATGCACAAAATTATTTGTATTCTTGTTAAAATATCATTACACATACATGATATTGATGTTCAAATTCGTGCTACCTTGATTATACAAGGAATACATACATTTGTCCAAATTGTGCAAGTAGGAAGATTATTAAATATTATGCCTACTTTATGGTTAGATTGGCTAGTTATAGACAATCATATCATGTTTCATTGCCAACCATCCTCTACGTTATCTTGATCAACTTTTAAAATGAAGGAGCATTGCATTTATGATCATAGCCTACCTTTGAAGACTTTCATCAAACTTTATCTAACCACTTACTCTTGCAATAATGACCAACACCCATACTCCACTATGTATATTTTGAATAACATGATTTATAGCTGTAATATTCCACCATATTCATGTCTAAATGGGTCATGGGTCCTATACCATTAATAGGATATGTGTAGCATTGATTATGTTGGAAAACGTTGTTGGACATTTGAAATTCTGCAAAGATTTTTGAGTGGGAATGAGCCTATTGTCTTGATTCTTCAAAGAACACAAGGCCAATGGTCATATGAGCTCAACACTTATACTTGAGACCTCCCAACACACTTTAAGTTGTATATAAGGAGGCCATATTGCTGGAAGTAAGACACACCAATTGCTTATCTCACACAAGTGCTTCAAAGAGTTGTACTATCAAACTTCTAAGCAAATTTATATGCAACATCACCTTCATACTTTATTGATTAATTTATTCATATTGAGTTATTGTTGTATTTAGCTTCATACACACTTAAAGATTCTTGAATTCTTTATCTTGAGAGTGTTGAAACTCCATTTTGTGAGATGGTGAGATTTTTATTGTAAATCTTGAGTAAGGGTTTTGCTAAAATGAGAGATTTGTGAGTGGAACATATTGACTCTAGATTGTAAAGTCTTGAGATACGAACTTCTCAAGCGGCAACTATAGAAGGTTTGATCTTTACCTGAAAGATTATCAAAAATAGTGATTTGAAATCTCTAAAAGAGCTCGGGAGAGTAGACGTAAGCAAACGATTGCCAAACTACGATAAATACTGGTGTCAATTTTTCTAACTCTACTTTTTACATTTCATGTTTTGTTTGTGTTTGAGATTGTTTGGTTGGTTGAATATTCGTTGTGCACTATTTCACTATCACATTATCACAAACTAAAATCGAGTACAAACGACTAAGCAAAATTTGCCAAACCCAATTCACCCCCTTTTTGGGTAGTTTTTTGGGCCACAGTAACCCATTCGTGTAATATACAATACCTCAAGTATAAAAGTTCATGGAATATAATCATACCTCAGATTTTTTATTTTAACTCGAGCAAAACTATCATGTAGAATATCAAGGATGACCATATTTGGTCTCTTACTACTCTTAGTAAGTTCTCTTATAAATGCTCTAGTATCTCGCACTAATGGATTGATGATTGCACCATATTTTGTACGATTTAATACTACTAAACTTAGTTTTATTAATTGTTCAATTAGATTAAAATATTAAAAATTAAATTATTTTATTTATTTTTCTAGTTTTTTGAAAAAAAACAAAACATCGTAAATTTTGAGCGAAACGGATAAAAAAACGAGTAAACTATGGTAAGCCGAACAAGAACCGAATGAAACAAAGCAGTTCGCAGCTTCGCTAAGCCTCTACAGAGAGAGTAGCCAAGTGGTTGCTCTACTAAAGCCGAGAAGCCATGTGACACCCCGATTACTATACGAATAATTTTAGTTGTATTTTTTTCTAGTATTTCAAAATAACGGGGCAGTTGACGATTTTTATTGGTTGATTTTAAATTTTTAGGAGTCAAATTGTCTTTTTCAAAGCATGTAAAATTGGAATTGGGTTAAATTATGACTTAAGTAAAATGAGGGGGTGTAAGTGTAATTTGAGCCCAAACTTCTCCAAGAAGCTATTAATTAAAAAAAAAATGAAAGGAGGGGAGCCGGCCACTTGGGCTCCCCTTGTTCAATATATATATATATATAATATACACACATATATACGTATATGCATCCACACACACCCAACCCAACAGAAGAAGCATCCAAAAATAGAGAGAGAGAGGAGGACCGGAGGGGAGAGAAGATCGGTGGTGTGTCGCCGGCGGCATGGGTTTGTCGTCATGGTTCGCCGGTGGTGGTTCGTCACGGTTCCGGCGTGTGTGTATGTGATCATTTGCCATTCGTCCGCCGGAGGGTGTTTGGGTGATTGTCGCCATCTTCAGTAAGTGGGTGTGTGATTCCTCCGTTTGTTTCGGTGTGGGTTTGTGTGTGGGTTCGGCCGTTTGTCATCGTCTATTCAATTAGTCGGTATGTGTGTCTGATACTTGGGGTCCCCATTTTGCTCTGTGTGTGTATGTTCTGAACGAGTTTGTGTGCGTGTATGCCGTTTGTCGATTTTGTCGTCGGTGGGTTGTGTGTATTGTAGTTCATCGATGGTTTTGTATGTGTTGTTCGGTGATCCGGTGGTGTGGGTTTTGATCACCAACGGTGAGTTAGAGAGAGAGTAGGTGGGTTTGGTTTTGTGTGTGTGTGTTTCAGTGGTGGGTGTGGTTGCCGTCGTCGCCGGAATGGAGTGTAGAGAGAGAGAGGGAGATTGGTCAGAGGAGTGGTCGATCGCTGTGGTTCGGGGAGTTTCCGTTCGCCGTTATCATTAATGGGTTGTGGGCGTGTGTTCCGTTCGGTTTAAGTAGGCGATCGTGTGTGTGTGTGTCGTGTCGGCGTTGTTCGGCTGAGATGAAACAGAAGCAGAAACAGAGAAAAGAGAGAGAGGTGGGTCGCCAATAGTGAGGGCCGGTGGTGGTGTCGGCGGCTGAACTAGGAACACAAACGAAAAACAGGAGAAGAAAAAAAAGAAAAAGGAAGAGAAAAGAGTGGTCGTCGCCAGCGGTGCAGGCCGGCGTAAGAGAGAGAGAAGGCCAGTGAATCGGACGCAGACCAGAAAACGAAGAAGGAGCGGGAATAAAAGAAGAAAAAGAAAAAGAAAAAAAAGGGGGGGGGGGGAATTCCACAAACCACCCCAACAAAAATAAAAAATCCAATTTTGCGACCGATGGAAAAGTCGAAAGAGGTAAAATTCCTATCACTTTTAATATATGCATTTAATTGTGTTTAAATTGTCACGTGGGTGATTGTGAAATTAATTTCTAGCACCGAAATGTCAAAATGACGATAATAAATATTGAGACCATTCGCATGAATGAATTCGATATCGTAAACTGTAATGGAACAATACTCGTTAAATAGTAATATAAAATGCGGGGAATAGGAAATTACGAAAATTAGGGCCTGTATTTAAAGGTTAAGTTATTTTTACATAAAAAATTAATTTAGGCCCTGTCACGAATAGGTTCTCAATTTCCAGAGGATCAGTAGCAGAGAGTCGGTGGAACTTTTGAAAACGGATATTCAGGTGAGTGTACTGTCTTCTTACCAAAACTATTTTTATATATATGATGAAAAAATGTGTTTATTTCAGATTGTACGATTTTATAAATGATATGGATCAAGCCGATTTTTTTGGGGTGAGTTAGTAAAAATAAAATTTCGGAGAATTGCGTTGGTTTATAAAAAGAAAGATTTAATTAAATTGTTAGATTTGGGTGAGTTGGGGAAAATGGATTTTCATTAAATTACGTGGGTTTTTAAAGAAAGTCGAAAAATGATTTTCGTTGGTTTTGGTGGCTTTAAAAGAGAGTGGATAATATTTGTTTTTCGAAATAAAATAAAGGAGAAAAATGGTTTCGTTGAAATTAGACGGTTTTCAAACAAAGGTGAAAAATATGATTTTCGGATTTAAAAGTTGGTTTTGAGAAAAAGATGTAGACGTTGGTGTTTTTTACAATATTGATGCGATGGTGATTAATATTATGGTCTGTCTGGAGGATAGTCCGGTAGATGGATATTGATTTGTGATTTGATGATGATATTATTGAGTTGACTATGCCATAGTTTATGTCATGTCTGGAGATATAGTCCGGCAGGTGATGATTCATATTATGGTCTATCTGGAGGGTGGTCCGGCAGATAGATATTTATTATGGTGAATAATATTATGGCCTCTGGAGACGTCCGGTAGGTGGTGATCTGCGCAGTTAGGTTCGTTAGGAAGGCATATCCTACGGATGGTACGGTACCGTTGCAACTCCCGATCATAATGTTAAAACGATCATTATGGCTAGTTAGTGTGTGTTGTGGTAGAGTAGTGTTTTGAGATGTGGTGTTTTACTTATATTGGGTGATTCATTATTTATTATGGTGATTGGTATTATTTTATATTAGATGGGTTTGGATGGAACTTATACTTATTACTTTATTTTCACTACTTATATTATGGAGATTTTTACTAGTTGTGTGATGTCTATATACTTGCGCTTGATCCATTTAGATGTTGTAGAATGAATTATTATTATTGTAAAATATTTTTACTAAGAAGGCAGTACACTCGCAGGTGAAATAGTTAAGAGTCGGTCGGTCTCCTACTAGCGCTAGATATAGTTATGCAGGTCATGCAATGGAGTCCTATGAAGGTAAATTTCGAAACAATGGAGTAGAGGTGAACTTAGAGAGAGGTTCATGAAATTTCTTCTATTATTCTTATGTAATTGGGACAGGTGTATCTCTGCAGTATGAAGTCATGTATATGTTGTATGGAGAAATTGTTTTGTATCTTATCGTTTCTATAGTCATTTAGTTAGTCAGATGGCGTCATGTTGTCGTCACACCAATCTTGTGATGACATATGTCCGGGGTGGAGTGTGACAAGTCAACTCAACTTTTACCTTGTGCAAGCCACGCAAGGCGTGCGACTGCTTGGCTGGCCAAATGGGTAGCCCATCCAGACCGGATCTGACCAATTTGACCCATCCAACTTGTACCAACTCATGTCCAACTCGATTTGGGCGCCCCCTTGACCATTTGCACCCAATTGGTTTTGGTTTTGGATAATTTTCCCGTCAAATTTCATTTTGGGTGCCTATAAATAGCATTAGGTGTTGGAGATCATTGTACACCATTTTTCTAGATCATTTCCATACTATTTTAGACACCAAGGAGCTACAAAAGAGTCTTGAAATGAGGGTTATCATCAATACGGTTTTGATTTCTGTTACTATGTATTTCTAATTTTTCCTATACTAAGATGGATGATGAAACCATCTGTAATTAAATAAATTCTTAAGTTGTGTTGATTTCAAACAATTTGCAATTCAATGATTATTAATTGTTATAAATTATTTAATGCTTGGATTTGTATTGTAAAATAAGTAATATCTTTTGATTATATGTTTTTCATTAATTTGTATACATATAATGATTGAGAATTACACTTTTTAAAACGAAGAAAACCAACTTGAAATTTACATTGGGTTTAATTTCTAAAATCATAAGAGGGTAGTAAGATTGATTTCTAAAACTATTGCTCAAAATTTGGAGTCAACACAATAATAGAACTAATTAATTATATATTGGTGGATTATGAAATCTTAGTATTTTCTCATCTTTTGATCAAGATAAATTAATTATTTCACTGTTTATTTAATATTTTATTTCCTTATCACAATCTCACAATCATTTTGAACTATATTATAATTAAATTAATTTGGATTGATTAAGTTTTTCTATAAGCAATCTTCGTGAGATCGACCTCACTTCCATTAATCTTTGCTACAATTGATTTGTAAGCTTACGAGTAATTAAAACAGACACAACAATTGAGACTCACCACTCTCAATGAGAAAACATCGGATCAAGCTAATGTAAATTGTTAAAAACCCTTTTCAACAATCCAATATTTATTAGGAACAATTTAGAATTTCAAGCCACAAAATGTTTTTTGTCTCTCTATATTTAATCATATTAAATATTTAAACATTAATTCTACAACTATAATGACATAATAACAATAACAGTATCAAAAATATATTGTTGGCCCATAAATCTATCTAAGAGGGGCGCAAAATGTTGTGTGATAGGGGAGCAAGGAACCGAAGGTAGCTCTTTCAAGTTATATCATGTTATGCGTGTCTAAGATTAGGTATCTATAAAAATTTAAACAAATAAATTCACAATCAATCAATTACCAATTTTTCTAATCGGTTATTATCTTAAATTACAGCAAAAATGTATTTAACTAGAGACACAACCAAACAAGTAGGGATAGAGACATTGAAGACACTGATTTATCCTAGTTCAACAAGCAACCTTTGCCTACGTTCAGACTCCTGAGCTCCCCGAAAGATTTCACAATCTGCTAACCCTGATTCTTTTCCCAAGTAGAAACCAAATCCTTACAATCATTTTCATAGGTTCAGAACTAGCCTAATTCTTTTACCAAACTCAGAATCAAACATTTACAATTTTCTTTTTACTAGGATTAGGAAGAACCTAATTCTTTTTCAACTAAGAATCAAACATACTTATCTTTTTACCAAGCTAAAGATTAACATAATCCTTTTATAGGCTAAGAATCAAACATAATCATTTTGCAAGCTAAAAATCAAATATATCATTGATTAGACACCGACCTAATTTGTCTAATCCTCTCAAACTCACTAAGTATAATTTTTTTTTTCTCACATGAGCTTCTACCACCTCAATACAAGATATACTTAATTAATGTATTGAATACTATGTGATAGAAATATGTGAGAATACAAATATGATATTACTCAATTAAAACACAAAGATAATGTAAATCAGATTATTAGGCAAAAAATCTTTTCACAAGATATTTCAAGATATTCAAAAATAGAAAGCGATTTTTTTCTTAAAACAGATTACTACGAGCTCAAACAAGTATATATATCAAGTAGATCACAGAATAGAGCACGTAACGTAATTGAAAAAATCTCACCTGAGTTTCGTTGAAAACAGTAAAGACAAGGATATAGCGCAAAAATCGATGACCAAAAACAATGAACACCTCGGTCAAGAACTTCTTCAAAAATTTCTCTCAAATATATATTTCAGTAAAATGATTCTCTCTTTTATAAATGATTGATTCAATGCTCTTGTTCTTGATTAATTTTCTCCAAAAAAGCAGGTCAATATATAAAGATTTCAAACACTGCCTATAATGACTATATTTCAAAAGCTAAGTATATAAATGCCATATATAGACCCTGTATATTAAGTCTTTCAAATATGAAATGTTTGACCCAAAAATACTCTTTTAAAACTCTCAATTTAGTCTTAAAAAGATTTTGATTCAAACCCCGTAAAAATAGAAAGTAGTTTTCCCGATAAATCTTATAAATACAAATAATATATGGACTAAATAATAAGATCTTCAAAATATATAGTATACTCATGAAATATCGTCAAAACCCGATAAAATATAATTTTATAACGTTTAAAGGCTTATAATTAGGGTTGAAGATCTTGAAAAATGGTTTGGTCAAGCATACAGAAAATACACACTCGATCGACCGACAATGCTAGCGGTCGACCGATTGTACCCTCAATGGCTAATTTTTCAGACATTGACAACTAGTCGGTCGAATGGGTGGTCAACTATTTTAGCCGCTAAATCAACCATTAAATCACTTGGTCGACCGTCAAGTCTAAAACCCCAAAAACACCCATCCCGATTCTGCCAGTCGATTGTTTCATTCGTCAATCGACTGTTTAGGCCAAAATCCTCAAAATCTCCTGTCCTGTCCTGAATCTGTCAATCGACTGTTCCAATAGGTAGTCGACTGCATAAGCCGAAAAACATATTTTTTCCATTTTTCAAAAAAAAATCTTGAGCGATACTTTAGATAAAACATTCAGACACTCAAATTGATCACTTCTAATCATATTTCACACAATTCAACTTATTTTATAAGTGTTGTGTATGATTCTAATCGGGTTGCATTAAAAGTATAAAAAGTATTGAGTTATTTTTACCTAGAAATACAAAAAAAGTCTTTTCTGCTAAAAAAATCTTCATTGTCTTCATTACAACCATCTTGAACTTCTATAAAATGTTGTATTAAAATCTTTTTTTTTTTTTTTTCATTTTCTCAATTGGAACATAATTCTGAAATCACTCAATAAAACTATTGGTTCCATAAAAATATCAACGCCAATTTTTGCATCAAAACATCTAGGGTCAACATATATTTTATTAATATTTGAGATGAAAAGGTTTTATAGATACAAACCTTAAATGTAAATTTGAAAGATTGATTATAGGACTTACATCTAACAATGTCCTACTAACACTGTAGCCAATCGGAATAGTACCTAATACCCATCTTCAAAAAATGTCGATCTAACTATTATAAAGTCATTGTCTTAGTGAGTATATCTGCTACGTTATCCGTTTTGTCTACTCCTCTAATATTGACATTATTCATCCTGACGATTTCATGAATCAAATAGAAGCGTCGCTCTATGTGTTTGAATTTTTTGATGAGATTTTGGTTCTTTTGCTTGAGCTATTAGCACCATTATTGTCATAATACAAAGGTACCGGTGACTTAATGGTTGGAACCACCTGAAATTCATAAATGCACTTCTTAATCCATCAACCTTCATTAGCTGCGTTGAATTCACTAAATCTAAGAGAAGATAAACAAATTCCCTAATAGTTTTGAGCCAAACCCTTCTAAGAAAAATCGAAAAGTGAGAACAACGCTATGAAAATCAACATGAAAATCCAGACAATCCTTAACATTGTCACAGAGGATTGCAATTCCATAAATGAAGATTCACCAACAGAGCGGCGTCAATAGGTGACCTTACTTTTTGGCAAACTAGAGAGGGAGAGATGATTGAATCGATTCTAAATAGTTGTATTAATTTGAGATGGAGGCTAGGGATGGTGGCTTCAAATGGTGATGGCTAGATATAGCGACGACAATAGTGACACAGGGTTCATGGAAAAAGAAGGGTAAAATAAAAAAAAATAAAAAATAAAAATTATAATTTTAATCAATATTCTTTTTAATTTAACGAAAAAATAATTTAATAGTGAGGAATGAAAAATGAAAGTTGGCCAAAAATATGTTTGTTTTCCCTGCCAAGTGCCAACTGGACAGTGTTGAGGAACTTATTTCATAAGCTCCATACTAAACCTGACCAGACGCCAGCATTGCATCCCTTAAAATGCTTCTTCACATTGCACACACAGTTTCCACATTGGTTTCATCGCCAACTTCCGTTCTTTCTCTCTCACATAAATCGCCCAGCTTCCATTTGAATCTCCGCCCATTTTCTTCACATCTCTTCATAAATTTCTTCACCTAAATCCTACCTTCTTCTCATCTACTACCCCCACTTTCTCATTGCATACCGATTCAGTTTCCATATACTCGTAAGAGAAGGAGACGGAGGAAAAGATATAGAGAGACACGACAATGGCCGCATTGTTTCAGGGGATCGGAGTTGCATCGCCGGCACTCCCTTCACATTCAGATCACTCTTGCAGATTCAATGTTTGCAGCATTCAATCATTCCCAGGTTCAAA
Source organism: Eucommia ulmoides (assembly GCA_016647705.1). Taxonomy (NCBI): domain Eukaryota; kingdom Viridiplantae; phylum Streptophyta; class Magnoliopsida; order Garryales; family Eucommiaceae; genus Eucommia; species Eucommia ulmoides. The sequence continues at coordinate 9,725,744 of CM028328.1, forward strand.
TAGGCTGATTTAGTTCAACGTAGATTATCTGAATATGTATAGTATTTGATTTACCTTCTTTTTTTTTCCCGTGTGAAACATTGGAATCCACTGTTATGGATGCGATGCGATTCAATTACAATTAATTTTCATTTCGAGGCTCTTTTCAGCAGCTACAAACATGGAATCTGATTTATTTATTGTTTTCCTTCCATTTTCTTCTTTCATTAGCCATTCGATCTGATGGGAAGCTGATTGTTGGGTCGATTCGCTTGGGCTGTAGAGCTGTTGGGAAGTTCATGACCAAGGCAGTTGCGGTTAGTATGCTCGTGCTCCTTATAATGTTCTGCATTCAAGCTTGATATAGTTATTTTTCTTATGAAATTATATTTTCTTTGCTATTTTTCTCAGGCGCAGGCTGAGAGCACCGCCGTTTCAACAAATGCGAAGCCTGGGTAATTTCTCTATCTTGTCATTAGCCAATGTTTTACTGAGATGAGACGTTTAGTTTTGTTCTGTTAGGTAATCAATTGATTGCAGCCTGCTTTCATGCCACAGTTGTGGCTGTTTATGCAGTTGGGAATAAGGCTAATTCCATGTATATGAGAATAAGGTTTTATTTAGGAGGTGCCAGCTAACCTAATCTTTAACGTTATGCCTTAAACAAGCATAGAATTCAGTTTTCAATTTTATTTTTAGTATTTTCTATAGTTGAAATGACTAGAATTTAATGTTGTTGGTTTTCTGAAATCTTGGGAGAATCGAGAAATGTCACACACAAACACACACACAAAAAAAAAGATAAAAAAAAAGAAAAAAAGACCCTTTATTTTTTCATGTCATTGCTTCTGAAACTTGAGGACTTGGGTGATTTGTATTTTTTCTCTGTTGTTATTTTGTCCCTGATGTAATTAACCTGTGTTCTGGCAGTTCTCCAGGCAACATAGTTTTGCTATGTTATCAATAGGCACTCCATAGCAGCCTTAGTAAGTTAATTAGTAATTCAAGTGAGGCATTGTATACTCGTGAGAACAAAACGGAACCATGTTTTGTGTGAGAACTGAGAACTGTCATTGGGGCTAGACTTTTTTTTTTTTTAAATTATTATTAATATTATTTTGAATCTCTAAATTTCATGTTTAAAATTTAATTCTTGGATCTTGGATTCTAAAGTGTCTAGTTCTTGTCCATGTCCAGTGGTTTATAGTGCCATCATAAGCAGCTCAACTGACTTAAGGTGCAATCTAAATTCTATTTCCATCCAACATTCCAACGACATGCAACCAAGTGAGACCACAACTAATTTTGGGCTTATGTTTTCCATTTGTAGGTCTGTTTGATTGATATCACTTGGTACAAGAAATTGTGACTGTTTTCTTATATTAGTACCTACCTCCTTTAAAAATAATGCAAGTGTTTTGATCCTGCTATCTAACTGCTTAAACTTTTTTGGAACCATCATGTATAACGCCCAAATCCTTGCTTGCATAGAGGATAGGACCCTACTAAACTTCTATTTTATTAATTTTTTTCGTTGGTTAAAGCATAATCCAGATTATTGTTCTCATTAATCTTGCCTAGGAACACATAGTTTCACTTTGCCCAAAAAAAGGAATTGTTACTTTCAATATGAATATTTTAAACAACAATCAAGCTTTTGTACCTCACAAGCCTTGTTTGCAATATGAATAGTGTTTGAATCGTAGGAGGTGATAGCGGTGCAGTTCTAGTTAATATAAATTTGCATCTTTAAGTCCTTATCTCTTTTAATGATGGATGAACTCGTGAATCATATTCAAGATGGAGTAGCATGGAGTATGTTGTTTACGGATGACGTAGTAGTAATTGATGAAACTAGAAGAGATTTTAACATCAAGATAGAAAATTGGAGGGAAGCCTTAGAGTCTAAGGGCTTAAAGATCTCAAGAACTAAGATGGAATACATGCATTGTAATTTCGGAATACTCTAACAAATGATGACTTGGTAAAATTGGGGATCAGGAGGTCATTGGGGTTGATCATTCTAGATAGTTCTATAATTCTCTGGAATAGAAAAATTTAGGAAGACACTACACATAGTGGAGAAGTACAGTTGGGATGATTCGTGATCACATGATAAAACCAACGGTTATCTATGGTTCAGAATGTTAGACGGTAAAAAACGTGTTTTGGAAGTAGTTGTAGCAGTGATGAGGATGCTAAGGTGAATGAGTGGTAAGATAGGATGGATAAATTAGGAATAAGACTGTTGAATCTTAGGCTCTACCACTCATCCTAAAGCCAATTGATGTTAGGATTCAACAACATACACAAGCGCCCACTGAAAATAAGATGAAAGAATCGTTCACGATGGTTTTTATATGTGCATAGGAGACCTCCGGACACACCAGTGTGAAAATACAATTTAATTCAAGTAGGAGGTACTCCAAGGTGGAGAGGTATACCTAAGAAAACGTGGGATGAGACAATTAGGAATGATTTGATTGCTTTGACTTTAACTGCGATGACCCCTAAAGTCCGGAATGATCTATTTATGTAGCTGGCCTTACTTAGGTGGGGCAAAGACTTTGTTGTTGTTGTTGTTGTTGTTTTTGTATTAAACTGATGAACTCGTTTGAAGGCAATCTCCTCCCTTGATCTAAATGTATTGTTTCCTCTGAAGTTTCTTAAGCCTACCTCTTCTTCTTGCAACACATTCCCCTTGAATAAAATCAAACTTTCTCACAATTATATCCATAATAGGTCTTCGATACATATATGCTCTTTGGATAAGTGTTCCTCATTGTATATGTTAAGATAATTGAGAAGTAGGAGAATGAATCATGTATTGATATTATGAGAAAGAGATACAAGAATACATAATTTACACAACTATTTATAGGGGAAATGGGGGTTAGGGTTTTGCCCTAATGGGTTAAGTGGGCCAAGCCCATTATTGCATTAACATCTCCCCTTAAACTGAAGGCGGTAAATGAGAGGTAAACTTGAGTTTGGAAACGAGAGAGTGAAAACGTCCCAGTAGATGAGCCTTAATAAAAATGTTTGCTGTATAATCGGCTGAACTGACGGATTGTGGACGAACCGTGTTTTGGAAAATGTGATGACGGATGGAGTGACAATCAATTTCAATGTATTTTGTACGTTCGTGAAAGACATCATTGTGAGCGATCTGAATAGCTCTCCTATTGTCACAGTGTAGGGTGGTGGCAGTAGGAAAAGAGATACCCATGTCAACGAGTAGCCATCGAAGCCAGAGAAGTTCTTGAGTTGCATCAGCCATAACACGATATTCAGCTTTAGTGCTGGAGCGAGCAACCACAGTTTGTTTCTTACTACACCAAGAAATGAGAGAGTTACCCACGAAGAAACAGTAACCAGTGGTTGAACGTTTGTCGGTGGGTTCTCCGGCCCAATCGGCATCAAAATAAGCTTGTAAGATGAGAGCAGATTGAGATGAGAAATAAAGTCCATGAAATAAAGTACCCTTGACATACCGAAGGATACGAAGAACAACCGAGTAATGTGTGGTTCGAGGAGTGGACAAGAACTGGCTGACCTGATGAATGACATAGGCAATGTTGGGTCGAGTGATAGTGAGATATACAAGACTTCCAACTAGTTGACGATATAGAGTGGCATCCTGATGAGGTGAACTATCGAGTGGAGTAAGTCTGATGTTCGGCTCGAGAGGAGTAGTGGCAGTGGTTGAGTCAGTGATCCCAAACTTGGAAAGGAGATTCGAAGCATATTTGGCCTGAGAGAGGAAATATCCATCTGAACTGGATGAGACTTCGAGACCAAGAAAATAGGTGAGCATGCCAAGATCTTTCATCTTGAATTGTCCATTGAGAAACTTTTTGAGTTCAGAAATATCGCATAGATTATCTCCAGTAATAACCATATCATTCACGTATAATAAAATAAGTATAATACCATTGGCACTATGGCGAATAAACAGAGTCGAATCATGAGCACTAGGTGTGAACCCAAACTGATGAATGGTAGTGCTAAATTTAGCGAACCAGGCACATGGAGCTTGTTTCAAACCATATAGGGCACGACGAAGGCGACAAACTTTATTTCAAGGGACAGCCAGGCCAGAAAGGGTATGCATATAGACTTCCTCAAGAAAATCGCCATTGAGAAATGCATTTTTGACATCTATTTGAAATAGAATCCATTTTCGAATGGCGGCGACGGCAAAACGTGTACGGACAAATGTGAGCCTAGCCACTAGAGTAAATGTCTCTTCATAGTCAATGCCATATTCCTGAGCAAATACCTTAGCAACAAGTTAGCCTTTATATCGTTCAACAGAGCCATCAGAAAGCGTCTTGATCTTAAACACCCATTTGCACCCAATAGGAGTTTTTTCAGGGGGCAGATCAACAATATCCCAAGTATGAATTTTGGTTAAGGCCTGAAGTTCTTTGTCCATTGCTTTCTGCCAAAGAGGATTAGTACTAGTCTCCTTATAGGATTGGGGCTCATGCAGATGAAGTATAGTGGAAAAGCAATGAAAATCAATAAGGATAGGTGGAGGATGAGTTACCTTGGTAGAGCGGCGGGTGATCTGGGGCGTGGGTCTCAGAGGAAGTTAGTACGGAATCATCGGCCACAGGAGAAGTCTCAAGCATAGTCACTGAAGTTGGAGGGGTGAGATCAGTTAGGGGTTCTAGAGTGGGTTTAGCTGGTGGTTCTGTGGTGGACTCAGCATAAGGTGCATGGTTGGGCTCAACTGGTGGTGCTGGAGTGAACTCAACAGTACCTGGAACTATATCCTCAGGAAATAACTCAATGGATGGATTAGTAAAGAATCTGGAGTTGGTGATAGTTGACATGTCAATTGACCATAAGGAAGAAATCATTTGATGTTCTCAAAAAACGACATGTCGAGAGATATGAAGAGTTTTAGAAATAAGAATCTAGCACCGATACCCTTTATGTTCGATGCCATATCCAAGAAAACAACACAGACGAGCCTTTGGTTCCAGTTTGTTACGTTCATGTGGTTTGAGAAGAACAAAATAAGCGCAACCAAAGATTCTGAGTTCAGAGTAATCGGGAGGTTTACAAAAAGACGCTCAAATGGAGACTGATTTTGAATTGTAGCGAAAGGGACACGGTTTATTGTGTAGACAGCTGTGAAGGCAGCATTACCCCCAAAACGCTCAAGACATAATAAAGAAATGAGGAGAGCATGAATTGTGTCAAGAATATGTCTATGTTTACGTTCGACTCGTCCATTTTGTAGGGATGTATTAGGACACGACCGATAGGGGAGCATATCATTTTTACGAAGCATGTTAAGAAAGACACGATCCTTGTATTCCATTGCATTATCTGAAATGAAAACTTTGATATTTCTAGAAAATTGGGTTAGAACCATAGAGGAAAATTTAGAATATATTTGGAATAGTTCGGATCGATGTTTCATAAGAAACAACCATGTATATCGAGAGTAGTCATCCACAAAGATAACAAAGTTATAACAACCACCCATTGAGGCATGAGGAAAAGGCCCCCAAATATCATAATGAATTAGATCAAAGGGTGCAAGGGAAATAAACTGACTCTCTTTGAAAGGTAGGCTGGTTGTTTTGCAAGTTGGCAATGGATACATTTGAAGGACTCATGCTGAACTGAACCTTACTGACCATTAGAAATAAGCGATTTGAGTCGGCTAGATGAAGTGTGGCATAACCGAGAATGCCAAATTTGGGATAGTGATAGAAACACTGGTGATTGTGAAGATAAGGATGATGATGAGAAAGAGGATACTGGTGCTGGTGGTGAGATTGCACAGGTTGATGAAGGGACATGTGGTTTGGTGGTGGTAGAGTTGGAGATAGAAAGTGCAAACTGGTAAGTTCAAATAGGCGTCCAACCTTACGACCAATCCCATGGGTTTCTCCTGTCTGAGGATCCTGCACACGATAACCACTATTAGAAAATATGACATCAAATCTCAATTCACAAAATTGTCCAACAGACAAGAGATTTAAGATGAGTTTCAAAATTAAATACTTGTCAGGAATAGAAAGATGGGAAGTAGAAACCTGACCGGTATGGGTAACAGCCATTTGAGAACCATCAGCGATATGAATACTAGGGATATTCATAGCGGAGAGTTTGGTTGAAAAAATGTTGGGATTAGATGTCATGTGATTACAACAGGCAGAATCAAATAACCAAGAAGAGTTACCTGTAATAAGTGAGAGAGCAGGGGAAAGGTTTGTACTATTTTTGGAGAAGATATGATGGAGAAGTGAGGCCAAATCTGCAATCGACATGGTAACAGTAGTGAAAGTAGGATCTGAATTCTCTTTGGCATTGATAATGAGTGAAGAACCCATAGACATCGTTGTTGCACATGGAGAAACTGTTGTCACGGATGGATTTAGAATGCTGAAATTATCCAGGAACCGGTTTATACTCGTGAAGAACCAATTGAGAGCCCCTTGAACCGATTAAATCTCCGTAATGAACCGAATCAACAATATAAAGATAACTATACTGTATAATCCGAATTTGATTAAATGGAGATCATAGATAGATCTGTAATGCTGAAATTGTCGAGGAACCGATATTGAATTTTTAAGGATCGGTTGAAAAACGGGTGAACCAGTGTAGGAACCACACGAATATAACAAAAAGTATATTCTGTGAGCCTCAAACCACAAAATGGAAGCCAGAAACAGAATCAGAATGTCGAAAAATCCTAGGAACCAGTCCAAATTTGTAGAAAACCGGTCAAAGAAGGCTTGAACCGGTCCAAGAAAAAATCACTCAAATAAGCCGATGACGTGGCAATCAAACAAACTGACTTGGCGGTTAACAGCTGACGTGCCGCTGACTTGGCGTTGACATGGCAGCTGACTGGGCTATTAGGGCTAACGTGGCAGCAGATTGGCTGGAACGAAGGCGACAACGTGTAGATCTTGGGCCAGAACCTTCTAGCCGCACGTGTGGGCGCGTACGGTATCAGACGGTGATGATCCTTATGTCGTTGGAATCTTCTTGTCAACACGGTTCCAATGATATATTGTGAGATGGATTTGGAGCCCTGGTTGAGGCGGTAGAACCCAAAACCCGAGACGGCGAAGTGTGGTAGTACTGCAGGCTGTTTGAGGCGTGTGGTGGCGCGTCGGCTCTCCGGTGGCGGTGATGTTGGTGGCGTTGCGTTCGTCTCTGCAAGACGAAGACGGTGGTATGGTGGTTATTGATACTGGAGTGGTGATAAAGCCTATAGTAGCGACGAAAAACTCAGGAGAGTAGAGAAAGCGACGGTGGAAGCTTTTAGAGTTACGAAAATTTTAGGGAAAACAGGTTCAGGAAAGACTTGCTCTTGATACTATGTTGAGATAATTGAGAAGTGAGAGAATGAATCATGTGTTGATATTATGAGAAAGAGATACAAGTACAACAATACATAATATACTCAACTATTTATAGGGTAAGTGGGGGTTAGGGTTTTGCCCTAATGGGCCAAGTGGGCCAAACCCATTATTACATTAACAATATCTGCATCGATTAACTTCAATTTTGAGCCACTCCTGGCATCTCTTGTGTATATTCATTTCATTTTTAATCAGTTCATAAGGCAGTCCGGTGCTACAAAACTCCCGCTATGCGCGGGGTCCAGGGAAGGGTCAGACCACTTAAATTTATTGTTCGCAGCCTTACCTTGTTTTTTTTGCAAGAGGTTGTTTCCATTACTCAAACCCGTGACCTCCAGGTCACATGTCGACAACCTCTATCGTTGCGCCAAGGCTCTCCTTCCCATTAATCAGTTCATGTATTACCAAATTTTCACCTTAGCATTATCATTTCACTTATTCGTTCTCCTTACTGATCCATAAAACGTTTTTGGTCTTACAACTATCTCATAATTTTTGCCATCACTTCAAGTGGCTTCCTACAATCACATATGATCTTAATCACAATTCTATGCTTCAGTGCCCAGCTTTTTGAATGAGAAGTGATTATTTTTGGGTACCCCTTGATTCCTCGTTTTCCCTTTGCATATTAGTATATTACTACAGCTGTAATCCCTTTATTTTATCTTACTTATACTGATTCGAAAAATTTAGACTCTCTCCAAAGTTCAAATTCATGTTAATAGTTTCATTAATTGAAAATGTATTATTTGCAACCAACAAGCACCGCATTATTCCGTTTTGAATACATTTCATAATTTAATCCTTTATTAAAACAAAAGTTATTGACTTTTAATGTTGATCCTAGGTGTAATCCTATAGTAAATTGGGAGCACCATCTCTCCTCCAGTGTCCTTACATTGGTAACTCTTTCAGCATACATGTCCTGAGTAATTAATATAAACACTGAATACTTGCTTCTTATTGAACTTAGAAATTCGAGTGAGCATATTTTTTGCAGTAAGATATTGACTAAATTTTTTTCCTGAAATATGTTATGTATTCTCAGACATGAGCTCTTGCTGTTTGAGGCCCTTAGAGAAGGCCTGGAGGAAGAAATGGATAGAGATCCTAGGGTTTGTGTTGTGGGGGAAGATGTGGGCCACTATGGAGGTTCTTACAAAGTTACCAAGGGCTTGGCAACTAAATACGGAGATCTGAGAGTACTCGACACCCCCATAGCCGAGAACTCATTTACGGGCATGGCTGTCGGTGCAGCAATGACAGGCCTAAGGCCAGTTATTGAGGGCATGAACATGGGATTTCTCTTATTGGCCTTTAACCAAATCTCTGACAACTGTGGCATGCTTCACTACACCTCAGGTGGTCAGTACACCATTCCAACTGTTATCCGTGGTCCTGGAGGTGTTGGACGTCAACTTGGGGCAGAGCACTCACAGCGGCTTGAGTCTTACTTCCAGTCAATCCCTGGGATCCAGATGGTTGCATGCTCTACTCCTTATAATGCCAAGGGCCTAATGAAGGCTGCCATTCGTAGTGAAAACCCCGTGGTTCTTTTTGAACACGTGCTTCTTTACAACCTTAAGGAAAGAATTCCTGATGAAGAGTATGTACTTTCACTGGAAGAGGCAGAAATGGTGAGGCCTGGGGAGCACGTCACGATCCTCACGTATTCCCGAATGAGGTATCACGTTATGCAAGCTGCCAAGACCCTTGTGAACAAGGGATATGACCCTGAGGTCATCGATATAAGGTCACTGAAACCATTTGATCTCTACACTATTGGCAATTCTGTGAAGAAAACTCACCGCGTGCTTATTGTTGAGGAATGCATGCGTACAGGTGGCATTGGTGCCAGTTTAACGGCCGCAATAAATGAGAACTTCCATGATTATTTGGACGCCCCTATTATTTGTTTGTCCTCACAGGATGTGCCGACCCCGTATGCTGGGACATTGGAGGAATGGACCGTGGTTCAGCCTCCCCAGATTGTGGCAGCTGTCGAGCAGCTATGCAAGTAAAGATGCAGCATTTGTGGTGAGGTTTAGTTGCAGTAAAGGTCTGGGTTTTTTTTTCTTTTTCTTTTCTGAATAAGTTATAAACTCTATGCAGTTTGTTCTTGGCAGTTTGTCAATTAATTTCCTTGTACTAGAAAATTTTCGTTGCTTTTGTTTCTCTTGATAATGTTTCTTTTTGAGTATTAACTGAATTGAATGCCCAAATATTGAAATTGTTGAACTAAATGAATCTCTCTCTCTCCCTCTCTCACTCCATTTCCATATCCTTTTTTTCTTCTTAAAAATATCTGTATTCAAATTAAATCAAATGCAATTCAATATTACCACGAGTTATAAATCCTAATATCAACTGTAGGATGTGACTGGAATAAAAATTGATAGAATCATAAATCATTATGTAGAGTGTGGTGATAATGATTGGAGTGGGACCTTTCTCAGTAATCTTACTGAGGGATGTCTGCAGTTTGTGGGGAGCAGATTTTAATTGATGATGCGGAAATCGACTCCTGTTATTTTACGTTCCTGATTGATTTCATCCAATTATTTTGATACACGATATCCCTGACTTCTGTTATTTGTCTTCTATTGCCTAGACCATTCTTGTTGACATAACCTGCTCAAAGAGTGATAGATATTATCAATTGAAAGTGATACAAATATCTACACACGAAAGCGCTATGTCATGATGAAATGTAATCATGTATATATTGTAAAGAACAAATTACATTTTTATTCTGCTAGTTATCATGCTATGTTATCAACTATATATATATATATATATAAAGGATCTCTCTAAAATAGGTCCCTAGGAGTTATTATTCCAATTACTAATAACTTTTTAAGTTGCTTTTGAGCACACCATGGGTTTTGGTTACATTTTTTCCCTGTCAGAGACTATGGTGATCAGTCCTCTTTAGTTTGTTATGATCATTGCCCTAAGCTTATATTTATGTTGATTTAGAGTCGACTAATTGAATGTAGTAGAACATTTAGGCTCAATTAGGGCTGGAGAATGTTTTAAATAACTTCTCATATTGAAGCATCTACTTGTAAAAGTCTTCTCAATTTGTCCATTAATCAACATGTGCCCTCGACTCCTCGCAGCGGCTGTTCTACATATGTATTTGTTGATATTCACATCCTAATTGGTGTATCGACATTGATGCGAACTCTTGACATTTTGAAATAACTATGTTTGGATGTGCCCATAGTTTCGGAAGGTGTGCTTAGGTGTGCGTCTGGACTCCAAGTGCACAAAGATACACCTTTTGTGCCTCCCCTAGCCTCAGGAGCATATAGCTCATTTAGGCACAAGGTACTAGGCACAATAAAGAAAGGCATGCCTGATTGAAGATTCCAATGAAGTTTCATCTACTTTTGTTAGGCTTGAAGTAACCTGGAGTAGGGTGAGTGTGTTGGATCAATACCTAAAACATAGAAGTTTTCGAAATTAAAAACGCCAGTTCTTCTCATGCATTTCTCAGTTGCAAAAGATTAAATTTCACCCTTTCAATTGAAAAGGTCTAACACGCTTAACACGAATATTACGGGAGACTTGCGCCTTTGAGAAATTATGGAGTTTTTCTTTCGCTTCATCTCCGAAGACTACACATTCTCAAATGGGTTTCATGTTTTAACATAACTGCCAGCCTGAGAAATCGGAGGTCTAGGCAAAATTTGAAAACGGGGCCCCTAAATATTAATTTTTTTTTCATATACTCATAATTTTTCATAAAATCAAAATGTCCTTCGGAAAAAATTGTTGATATAGTGATTGAATCCCGGTTGAGATTTTTTAAATTAACATAATATTAAAAAATATTTTGAAATCCAAAAAAAAAAATATTCGGGTGAATTTGAAGGTGGCCCCCAGTAGGCGGCCGCTGCCTTGGTGGCTTAGACCTAGGGCCATCCTTGAAGTACTTCTATGTTACAAGAGATTATAATTAGCAGTGGATTTGTTTTCCATTTTGAACTGCTTAGGATTTTGCTTCTCCTTTTTGAAGCTCATATCAAAAGGTTATTTTTCATAGTTTAGGTAAGCCATTTCTTGGTCGGTAAAATACTTGATCCATCGTGGAACGATTTAAGCTTTGTTCCATGGATGCATTCACAAGAGAGGAGTCTTTTTCTTCACTCAATTTTTGTTTATTCTTTCAGTATATTTAAGATCTATTAAGCTTGTTTTGTTGTATATCCTCTCTTATTGAGGTGGCTTTCAATGTCTTACCAAATTTGCAATATGCTATTGATCTAATTTGATCTGATTTTGTGAGGCTGGCTATAGATGCTTCTAGATTGGAATGTTCTACATTAGGTCTAACATTTGACTTTAAGTGCAGGATCCAAGGTAGAAGTATCTCTCTCTCTTCTTTCCTTATTTTCCTCTTCTTCCAAATTTCTTCATTATTCTATTCTCATTATTAAACATACCTGTAATAATGAAACATAATATATCTGGTCCCTAAGATGCCACGTTTAGCTTTACGTATCTGCACATCATCATACCAAATAATTGGTCGCAGATTTATATATACGCCACCCTGCATCTCTTTGCATTATAAAACATAGGCAGACAGAAGTAAGTTATTTTTATTTCTGGTAGTTTTAGCTATTACCATTTTTATATGCCCTTCAAAGTTCTGAATGCCGGCTGTCATGTGGGTGATGCGTGTGGTGATGTCAGCATTACGTTAGGTTGAAACAGAAACGCTGATGTGGTTGTGGATTTCGATGAATGAATGGACGACACATAGCAATATTCCTCCCGAAAGGTCCCATCATAATTGGTTCATTTCCATTAGGGACCGCTTACTCTCCTTTGGACACGTTATATGACCCGTCGTTTTTTTTCTCTTTTTTTGTTTATTTTTTTTGGGGGAAAATTTGGAAAATTTAGATATTCATTAGTTACTGCTGAAAAAGGCTTGATCAACCTTGTTAGGCGACTCCAATTTATAGTGTCTTTTCTTCTAACATATTTGAGGGGTCGTGTACTTTGCCTTGGAAGAGAGGCATCATGTGGTCCAAACATGAAACTCTCCAATTGTGGGTGTAAGGGTTCGAGCATCAATATCTTGTCTTTTCGTACATTCTGAGAAAGTTGGTTTTGTTTCCATCTTTTATGGTCCATTTTCCCATTAATTAATTCTTCCCTTAAGCTAGTTGAATTCAACTTGTTTTTTAGCTTTTAATTGTCAACTTCAGCTATAGATATCCCGTGTAAAGATCATCTTTGAACAAATAACCTTTAGAATGTTCTAGAACTTTTGCAAATATCGAAAAGTTTACTGTGGTTGAATGTTCTCGAAGAGAAACACAAGTTGCTTGCCTCACTTGCCGTATGCACATGATCCATTTTACATATTTTAGGGGCGTTTGTTATGATTTTTGAAACATCTGTCATCTAATATATTTTGTGGTGATGCAATTTTTGCGTTTTCCCAAGTTGTGTTTTTTTTTTTTTTTTTTTTTTTTTTTTTTTTTTTCCAGACTTTTAGAATTTAGAAGGCAACATCCCAGAGATGTTGAAGTGATTTCATGTGTACAGCAGTGAGGCTTCCTGTTCCAGGTCAGTGTTTTCGAATTCTAGTAACTTCTTAAAACCGGCGTTTATGGATTTTTGTGTTGTCAGCAAGTTTCTAGTACTTTCTAGTATTATTAAATACCTGTTTGGCTTCTTCTTTTAATAATACATGAACTGGTTATGATTGTGTTGGACTTAAATCATTAACAAATAAATAAATAAATAAATAAAAGCAAATCTGAAACCTAACAGATGAAGATACTTTTTCTATAGTATATTCGACTGCGCATACGCAAGAAACGGGTTTGGTGTTCTTTTTCCTTGTTATTTATATTATCTTTGGTGATCTTCCTACATATTGAATGGGCAAATTCTAGTTATTGTTTGTGCATAAAATTTAGATGAAGCACAGCCACAGAAAAGACTAAAAAACAAAGAGAGAGTTTGGTATCTTTTATTATGGAAAGTAATTTTATAATGCATAGGGTGTAAACTGGTAGGCATATTGTGTGGTCTCTGTTGTTTTCATGCAGCACACTATATGTTTGATGAATACGTCATCCAATTCGTTGTTTCGATAGGTGTATGCATATAATGAAGGTAATTTTATGTACTAGTTTCCTTTTCTTGTTTTCATATTACTTGTGTATGATTTACTGCTTTGAATCTATTATTTCGTACCAAAAAAATGACAGCCTACACAAACGGAGATTGTGTGGACGCATGCGCGTACCCACACACATAGACATACATGTGCTTGCGCACATTTATACACACATATGCACGTGGGCACACACACATATGCACGTGAAACATATATTCAAACGCATATGAAAAAATATTCAGTGGTTTTTGCATCACGTGGTATGTTGACTTGGTGTACTATAATTAATGCAATATTGACACCTCGGTATATTATTTTACTTTATTAGATTTGCCTCATAGAACTGCACAATTTTCAATCTTACGTGTTCTCATCAGATTGGTTGTGGTACACTACGTCAGCCAATGTTATAAAAGGCGCGGGCGCGAGGCAATGGCATTTTAACCTGTTTCGGGTAGCGCCTAAGTCCCATGAAATATGAATTTTAATATTTTTAAAGCATATAATAATTAAAAAATAAAAAATACCTACAAATAATAATAATAATAATAATAATAATAATAAAAAAAAAAAAAAAAAAAGAATAATAGGAAAAATATAATATAGCAAAAAAAAAAAAAATTGCGCAATATATATATATATATATATTTAACTTCTGTAGGATAATGAACTGTAAATAACAAAAAATATAAGTTCAATTCTCGTTAGAGATGTCCATTTAATCATCCAATGAGCAAATGAGGGATGATGAAGACATTTGACTGTAATTTAGAGTTATTTTTTAGTAGTTATTTGAGTTATTTTAAATGCTAAACTTTGTTAAAAATGTAAAAGAATTTAATTTTAATTAACATTTAATTAAGTGAAATAAAAAGATGAAAAATTCCATTCGATTTTACGCTCCAAACCTTAGGTTTTGCTTGATTTTTACGCCTAAGACTTTGCGTAGAAGCTTGGGACACATGTGATACGCCCTAGGAGTAATTCCACTACACCTTGCCTCTAGGTTCACCCTGGAGCTCACGAGAACGCCCTTTGCAACATTAACATCAACAATACCACATGGTGCACCGTACAAATATATATACACAAATGCGCGCACATATGTGCAGACACAAATGCAAACGCACACATAATTCTTCGTTAATGGTTCGATATTCTGGTGGGAGATTCATAACTTACTGATTTCTCTGAGTACCCTTGTATATACAACATATAGACAGAGAGACACACAGGTATATGTATCAGTCTTTGGACCCTACAATATCAGAGATTTGTTCATTGGTTGAGAGAGAGGGAGAGTTGATGTTGTGTTTGTTTTCCTTGGGCTTCTGGAGAACCCTATGTTGGAGTTCTGAATTTCTGCTAAAAACTTCAAAATGTTTCACGTGGGCTGCACATGACCTGTGAATAATGTCCGAGTCAGATGATTACTCCTTATTTTCTGTTGATATTATTTGAATTTTTGGATGGTTTTGAAAGACTAATCCAAGTGTTTTGTGTTGTTTTGCATTGATTGTAGGGGGTAATACCACCTTGACCCCCTCAACTTTTGACCAAAATCATGGAAATCCTCTCAACTTTCAAAATTACATGGGACACGCGTGAACTATTTGGTCAAAAGACACCTAAACTCCCAGATCATTTTTTATTCCGAAAATACCCTTTGAAAGTTAACTTTTTAATTGTTGACCATGTTAACCAAGTAAAAATATCATATTACTCTCATATTAAAAAATATAATTGTTCAAAATAAAATTTTATAAAACATGGAAGGTACCTATTGTAATTAAAGTCCTAGAATTTTCTCCACCTCCACCGTTTCATCTTCCCCAAATCACCAACCCCCCCCTCCCCCCCCCCCCCCCCCCAAGCAGGGACCATTTCCACCACCACCAGGGACCATTTCCACCGCCGCCACCAGAGACACTACCACCGAACACTAAAGGAACACCACCGCCGCGACCAGGGACCATTTCCACCACCACCACACCGTCAAACCAAAAACAATACCACCATCAAACATGACCAAAAACGAACAACAATAACACCAAACAACACAACCAAAACGAACACCACCATTGAACAACACCGCCGAACAAAACAACCAAAACAAACAACAGCACTATCGAACACCACCAAAACGAACACCACCATCCAACAACACCGCTGAACAAAACAACCAAAACAAACAACAACACTGTCGGAAGACGTACCATACCTCCACGAGGGAAGCCTGCGTTTCCTTAGCTAAATTCGTTGTCGGTGATCATTACCTCCACATCGATAATTCCAAGGCTATAATCAATGCCGGAGGAGACAAACAATTGGTCCAAATCGTCTACTTTGGCAAACAAATTGTTTAGAGCTCAAGCCTGATTCTTCTCTACTCTGGGAACGCTCTAGGAAGATCGAACGCTCCGATTCGGCTACATCCTTACTAATTTAGAGATTGTAATTTCAAGATTTTGATTTAGGGTTTTGGGTTGATTTCGATTTCAACCCTCACCGTGTCTTCGATTTAGGGTTTAGGGTTATGATTACGATTGAGGAACGATTAAGGGACGGAGACGGCGATCGAGGACGGCGGTGGTGTTGTTTGGTTCGATGGTATTGTTCGGCGTTGGTGATGTTTGGTTCGGTGGTGTTGTTCGACGAGGGTGTTTTGGTTTGGGGTCTTCAGGGATTTGGGTTTGCAGATAGTGGTGTTTGGTTCGGCGATGGTGGAGACCGTGGTGGAGTTGGTCTTTGCTGGAGGCCGTGGTGGTGTGGTGTGGTGGTGCCCGGTGGTGCAGAGAAACGAAGAAGAAGAGGTGGTCTTTGTTTGCAGACAAACAAAGAAATAGAAAGAAAAAAAAAAAAAAAAGTGTGGGGAGAAAAAAGGGAAAATGGTAAGGGCAATTTGGTAATTGCATGTCATGTTTTTTTATAATTTTTTTATTTTGTTTTATGCCAGGTTTAGTAATAGCAAAATGGTCCATTCATTAAAAATTGCTCTGGCATAAGGTAGTTGTGGTAATTTTGAAAGTTAAGGAAGTATATGTGAAATTTCACTATACTTGAGGGGGTCTAGGAGATATTACCCTTGATTGTAGTGCTCACTTGTTTTTAGAATTTTCTTCTTTAGAATTTTTGACCTTTCCCAAGTCTCCCAACTCGAGATGGGATAACCGTCGAAATAAATATATTTTAATATACAATTTATGCTCTTCATTTTAATATATATATATATATATATATATATATATATATATTGCATACTTTTAAGAAAAAAGATTATAGATTTGTAGATGTTCACACAACTGTCAATTTTCGTGGATTGGTAGGGAGTATGATTACTTAAAATATTCGAAATTCACGTTCGTCAATCATTATTCCCTTCTATATTAAAGTTTTAGATGTACTATCACTTTGGGTTATTTTGGCAATTTTGTATATGCAAATGAATGTCTCCTTTAATTATGAACAGTCACAATTTTTTGACTATTTTGAACATTTAATACAACAGCTACAATTGTTGGTGTATAAAATTGGTTCACATCTCGAATATAATTCAGTCAGGTAACATGTTGGTCCTCTTGGTGAGTTGGAGTTGATGAGCTGAAAATTCTTGACGTGAGCTATATTGGGTCCTGGGAGGACTGACCTGTTGAGTTCAGAGTCCCGCTCCTTAGGGAGTAGTACCTGCACAAGACTCAAGCTGAAATTTGTCCCAGCGAAATCCGTCTGGCTTGAGAATAAGAGCTCAGAGAGAAGAAGTATAAAAATGCATCAAGTAAAGAAATGAATTCAAAGCATTCGCGTAATAAAGCGTACCTCGCACTTGCATAATCCCTGATATATATAGGCATTGGAGATGATCAGCTTTATCTAATCGGGCCTACACACGATTGATTAATTAAGGTTATTTTAATAAACCGTCAATGATTAAACACTAAACATTGTTTACGAAGGGTTATTTTAGAAACAAAACTCTTAATATGGTTACTTATTTATAGAAACTTTTAATATAGGATAAAACTAAAAATCTTGAAAAGTTAAGTTTTTTTTTGCATGGGTCCCCAAATTTTGTAACTTTCTATTCACTTAATTCACCCAGTACACTTAGTTTTTGAAAAATTCAATAATTCTATCAAAAAATTATAATCACTGCACAACATGAATCACTGCAATTTTTTGCATGAAAAAATTACAGAGATTTTCATATAATGCAATAATTTTGGATTTTGCGTCAGTTGTATGGTCAAAAAATTTAAATTTATGAATCGTTTACCAAGAAACCCAAAATTTAAATGAGACTTAAAAGGGTTTTTCAAGCTTGTTTGAGCATGATTTGAAAGAGATTAGTGAAAAAAAAAATAGTAATTGATAACAGATTTGGAAAGCCAAAATTGGGTATTTTTGTTTTATTTTCTATCACAAAGTATATAGTAAATTGGGTATTTTTAAAAAGACAGTTTTTTTTCCCTGGGACTCCTAATACTAAAAAAAAAACACACATTTTTAAGGATAACTAAAATTAAACTTGTGTTAAAAGTACAAAAATAATTATCATTCTTAGATTACTCCTCATTTTTATACACAAATTCTAAATTTATACAAACCCACTGAAATTTTTTAGTAAAAATTTCACTTAATTTTATTTTTCCTTAATTTTTTTCTAAAATATCATAAATACCCTTATGTACATTTCACTTAATTTTATTTTGTAATATCTACTGATTTTTTTTTTAATAATCCACTTAATTTTAATTTTCAATTAAAGTTCCATTGAATTTTATTTTTTATTCAGAATATATAAGTTTTTTTAAAACTTCCTAAATATAATGAAAATATTATATTAATAAATAAATTAATTACCAAAACTCGAAAAAATTTATTCTACTGAATTTCTATAATTTCACTTAATATTAACAATTTTACTGAATGTATAAAAAAAAAAAAAATCCACTAAAAAACCTCATATTTCATCCGCTACATAAATCTAATTTTTTTTTTAAAAAAAAATCATAAAACAATTCAAGCAACACCAAAAGTGAAAATTCACTTGATTAATGAATATACTGCATATTCACGTTTGAATTTTAAATTTTATTTTCAGTTATATTCTATTGAACAAAATATAAATATTAAAATTAACCATCTAATAATATTTTATTGAAACTCAATCAACTAAAAATTCACTAAAATACTTTCAAATTGAAAAGAATTCAAAACTTACAGGTGAAATATAATTGAAAAATTAATAGCAAACCAAATAATTACTTAAGTAGAAATCCACTAAAACTAATCAAATGGAAATCCACTAAACAAGTGATCTATCTATAAACTAGAGGATTACTAATTAACTATTGAAATCTGAAAATAAATGGTTACGAATCTATTGAAATTTGAAACAAAAATAATTGAAATCCAATAAATTTCAGCGACTACAATCGGATCCCTAATGAGAAAAACCACTTAAATCTAAAAAAAATGATTGAATAAATCAATTGAAATCTAGAGGTGTAGAACCCAAAACATTGAATAAATCCACTGAAACTCAAGTTTAGATTTATTCTAGATAAACAAATATCTGTGAATAAATAGTCCTAAAAAAAACATAATCAGTCTGGAAACAAAACAAACACATAATTAATTCTTTCCAACCACCGAAAAAAAAACAGAAAAAAAAAAACTAGAAGAAAACATAGAATCAATCCAAACCTTTACCTTGCGAATGGAAAAAAATCAAAAAAATAAAAACAAGCATAGGCAGATCAGAACCACCAAATATCATCATGCTACGATTGAAGCCGGGAGCAAGATCTGGAGTGATTGCGGATGGTGGATATCTAGAGTAAAAACAAGCACAGATAGATTTAGATCTGGAGCGACTATAGATGGTGGAAATCGCCTGTGAATTAAATAAAAAAACCTCGATCTAGTTAGATCTAGGCTAGATCCAACCTAGATGGACAGAGTGATGAAACCACGCACCACTATACATTTTTCCAACCCCAAAAAAATATATAATATATTTACTCACTTTAAAATTTGGGAATACACATGTCCCAAATATTGACAACAAAATCACAAAAAGAAAACTGAACTTTCCACGGTTCACACATGTCCAGCCCACCCTCTAAAATGACACCACCATCTGACTCTACCTAGTGCCAGTAGTGGACCCACTCCTAATTGCGGCACTTGAAACAAAATATTTTATCGATATATAGTTTTCATAATATAAAAACATTTCATGGATCAAGCATAATTATCAAATACCATTTTTTCAAATACAATATAATATAACCACATACCAAGCTGGAATAAAATTCCATTGTCATCGTTGCAATAAAATAATATTTTTAAATTAACCAATTCAAACATTTCGACATATAATAAAATACCGCACTCATATTTTCTACTAGTCATAGGATCGTTTCACCTCACAATCGAGAGTTACGACGGTACCATAACTTGTACAACTGTGTCATCTAAAGTGACTATCAGTGTCAGGACCATTTAATATCCCCAATGGTAGGGGCAACCACCCGCAGGATTTGTACTCCTGACAGGTCCACATATATCCACCCTGCAGGACTTGCATGACAGGTAACAAACTATCCACTCTACAGGTCTTGCCTGACAGGTAACAACAAATATCCACCTTGCAGGACTTACCTGACAGGTAACAACAAATATCCACCCTGCAGGTCTTGCCTGACAGGTAATCCAAAGAAACACTCAATAAACTCATTAATTCCACAAAAAACATCAATATTTAATTGTTCATCAAAATCTTATAATCAACAAAGGATAACTAAAGTTAGACTTGTGTTAAAAGCACACAAATAATTATTATTCTTAAATTACTCATTTTTATACACAAATTCTAAATTTTTACAAAACCACTTATTTTTTTTAGTAAAGATTTCACTTAATTTTATTTTTCCTTAATAATATATAATTTCTTCTAAAATATCATAAATACCCTTACGTACATTTCACTTAATTTTATTTTGTAATATTCACTGATGTTTTTTTTTAATCCATTAAATTTTAATTTTCAATTAAAGTTCCATTGAATTTTAGTTTTTATCCAGAATATATATTTTTTTTTAAAATGTCCTAAATATAATGCAAATATTATATTAATAAATAAATAAATCAATTACCAAAACTCAATAAAAGTTATTCTACTGAATTTCTATAATTTCACTTAATATTAACAATTCCATTGAATATATAAAAAAAAAAATTCCACTAAAAAAACTCATATATCATCCGCTACATAAATCTAAAATTAAAAAAAATAAAATTTTCATAAAACAATTCAAGCAACACCAAAAGTGAAAATTCACTTGATAAATGAATATACTGCATATTCACGTTTGAATTTTAAATTTTATTTTCAGTTATATTCTATCGAACAAAATATAAATATTAAAATTAACAATCTAATAATATTTTATTGAAACTCAATCAACTAAAAATCAACTAAAACACTTTCAAATTGAAAAGAATTCAAAACTTATTGTTGAAATATAATTGAAAAAAATAATAGAAAACCAAATAATTAGTTAAGTGTAAATCCACTAAAACTAATCAAATGGAAATCCACTAAACAAGTGATCTGTCTAGACCCTAGAGAATTACTAATTAACTATTGAAATCTGAAAATAAATGGTTACGAATCTATTGAGATCTAAACAAAAATCATTGAAATCCAACAAATTTTAGCGACTGCAATCGGATCCCTAATGAGAAAAACCATTTAAATCTAAAAAAAATGATTGAATAAATCGATTGAAATCTAAAAGTGTAGAACCCAAAACGTTGAATAAATCCACCAAAACCCAAGTTTAGATTTATTCTAGATAAACAAATATCTATGAATAAATAGTTATAAAAAAAAAAAAACACAATCAGTCTGGAAACAAAACAAACACATAATTAATTCTTTCCAACCACCAAACAAAAAAAAAAAAAAACTAGAAGAAAACACAGAATCAATCCAAACCTTTACCTTGCGAATGGAAAAAAATAAAAACAAGCATAGGCAGATCAGAACCACCAAATATCATCATGCTACGATCGAAGCCGGGAGCAAGATCTGGAGTGACTGCGGATGGTGGATATCTGGAATGAAAACAAGCACAGGCAAATTTAGATCTGGAGCGACTATGGATGGTGGAGATCGCCTGTGAATTAAATAAAAAAAATCTAGATGTGGTTAGATCTAGGCTAGATCTAACCTAGATGGACAGAGCGATGAGATGGAGCGACGAATCGAAGCAATGAGATCTAACAGAACAATGAGATGGAGGTGATGGATGGAGCGATGAATAGAACGATTGTTGACGTCAGTGAAGGAATTAGACACAGTGGTGGGAAAGCAACGTGGTGGTGGCGACAACTGCAACGACGTGGTGGTGAGGATATTGTGTGTGTGTGTGAGAGAGAGAAAGAGAGTGGCAGTTGAACAAATGGTATTTTTGCTATTAAAAAATGTTGGGGAGGGTTAGTGCAATTTTTTTTTTTTAAAAATAAAAGTTATGAATAATATTTTATCTAGAAAGTTCTTAAAAAATTATTTTATTTTGAAAAGGACCTTATGGAGAAGAATTTCAAAAAATAATTGGTACTCTAGGAGCCCAAGTCAAATAGCACATGCGAGTGAGAATTTGTGTCCAAATTTTCTATTTAATTTGTGTTAGACTAGATTTAACACGTGATGTTTGACAATTTAGAAAAAAAAAATTATGGTAATATGTGTTAGGATAAATTTATGCAAATCTTAATTAATCATTTCATTAATTGATCTTAAAAATATATATTTTTTATATCGATTTGATACCTTCAGAATTTAATTTAAGAATTAATTCACTTAAAAGAGAATCAAATTCTGATTGGCGTAGGAAAAGAAAAAATCTAACAAGTTGTAGAATTTTGGGTGACTTTGTTAATAATTGAATTTAACCAATACGTAAGATGGATGGGAAAGAGAAAGGGAAAGGGAAAGGAGGGCATGTCGTAGAATTGGTCGGCGGATTCATTGTCTAGAAGAAGACAAAGATATCGAGTAGGATTGATTGATGTAAATTACTACTCACTGCCAACCATCCCAAAGCATGAAGGAAATATGGTCTCCCTCCCCTCCTCTGCATGGCCTCTCTCTCTCTAAACTCCCATATCCAATCCTTTCACGGTGTGGAAACAGTGTCTCTCTCCATCTTCACTCGACTTGTAAGGCCGTGTTTGGCTGCTTGAATTTCTTCTGATAACTTTTAAACCAATGAAAACCTACTTTTCATTTCATTTGCTAATCAAACCCATATCTTTGACATAATGCCATGTTTTAAGCTCTTATGTGAGGATAGCTTTCAATAAACCAATCAAAATTAGCAAACAATCTTCTACTCACAAACCTAATTCAATTTTAACCTAATTCTAATTGTTAAATATTGAGTAGATCGTCCTGGAAATAAGTCGCTTATACGTTTTTTTTTTAGTTAATTATTCATATTAATATTTAGTGTTCTTGTTAATATAAATTATATTTTTTATGTTATATTTTAATAAATGGAATATTGATAAAAGATAAATTTAGAGGGACGAAAAATAGTTACTTTATAATTAAGATAATTGTTTTTATAACAAGAACATCAATTATTAAAATGGCATTTGGTATTTATTGTTGTTTTTTTTATTGTATGTCTATGTTTATAATATTAATAAAAAGTAAAAGATGAAATAAAAAGTTATTTATTTCAAATTTCCAATGTATTCTCATAAATTTATTCAATAGTTATTTTGTTTTCTATTTGAGATAAAAAGTGTGTTATTGTTAGGTTGGAAAAAAAATGGACGAGTAAAAGAAAATAGGATGAAAAAGAAAAAAAAATTGTTTAGTATGGATAAAAAATGGGAAGAAAATGAAAATACAAAAGAAGATGTATAATTTTCTAAGGGTTTGTTTTTTTTTCACAATTTGAGATAAAAATGAAAACAAAAAAAAAAAAGAATTTTTCGATTACATTAAAATTACATAGAAAATTTAATTTATTATTATTATATATGAAGATAAAATAGTATATTGCATTAAAGTAATTTTTTTTTTTTAATTTTTCTTTGGTAACCAAATAACACTAACAAAAATAGTTTTCTTTTCAAAATTGATAAAAATATCATTCTTATTTTTTTTTTTCTCTCCTTTCCATCTTTAATCTGAGGAAAACAAAAAAATAATATTTTATTGTGTGTGAAACCAAAAAATTGCTTGATTAGAAAAGAATAAAAATATTTTTAATGTAATTTATTATTTTGTCATCATATATTATAAAAATAAATTAGAAGTTCTATTACCAAAGGTATAATTGTAATTTTATTATTTTCTTAAATTTTTTTTTTTCTCCAAAATTGTACATTTTTTTTTTCTACTACACAATTTTTTTTTTCTATTCTATTCTATTCTATTTTTCTTTTTATTTTATTATCTATCTATTTTTACCCAAACGAGTTGGTGGAAAAAAATGTAGGACAAAGACTGGTGGAGGACATAAATAACTTTGGTTTTTTTTTTTTTTTTTTAAAAAATGAGTCACAGCCGCCTCTGTAACTCTCATTCCATGTTCCCATCACCACCAAATCAATCATCTAAAATTACCCTTCACCTTTCTTCATCACCTTTTAAAAGTTTATTGGAAGAAAAGAATTGAGGAGAAAATATAAAGCGGGTTGATTCGACGACAATTTACTTTATGATTAGATTATAGAGTAAAATGTGTCTGAATTACAATAGTGATTTCAAGCCCAAATTTCTGCATCACAATCCAAACAGTCCATAATCTTTTTGAGTAGTGAAAGTAGTAATACAGAACAGAGCGATACACAAAAGCAGAGACTGTAAATATACATACATATATTTTCTCATGTACATATAATATATATGAGAAATAATAAGCAGAAACCAGCTGAGCTCCAATTCTACCTACAGGCAAAAGCTACGAGCTGGTCCCACGAAACTTTTCACAGAAAATTAAAATTCAAAAAAAAAAAAAAAAAACAGAGACCCCCCAAAAACAGAGCTCTGAATCAAAACCCTTAGCTATGGAGATTCCGGGGACGCATCACCTACAATCCCTCTGGTAAATCTCCTCCGCCGTAGCGATAATAATCTAAGCACACAATTGTTCGGACCCCGATCATGCTTGGGTTGCTAAATCTTTGGAGCTTATGAATGTGCCATGGAAGCCATACGGTACTCTGGATGGGAGCTGAATCGAAGCTTCCAACTGTAGATTCATGGCGTTGACGATTTGGAGCTCCGATTTCCATGTATTCTCGTTGTGAACGAAGGCCAGAATGTACCCATCGTCCTCGTTTTCGGAATTGGGGTCTCTGGGAAGAAAAAGAGGCTCGCCGCCGTACTTTTGGTCGCCGTAGATGTACTTTTTGACTTCGCCGGTGGAGAGATCCACCTTGGCGAATCCGGAGACCTTCGGCCATGGCTCCGCGATCGCGAGGTACCCATATTGGGTTTTCCGGCCGAGTTTGTTTCTGTTGACCATTCCGGCCTCCAAGTTGACTTGATCGTCGGGATTCGATATGATCGGCCGGCGAGTGGACTTCCCGGTCTTCAAATTGAGCCGAATTTCCGACAGAACGCTCTCCAAACCCTCGTCGCATTCGTTGAAAATGGAGTCCGCCGGAGTCATACACGAGCCAATCACGACGACCTCGTCGGTCTCCGGCTCCTCCCAGGCGTTCCAGAGGTGGAAGCAGAAGCAATCTGGGCAATCTACCCATTTGATGTCTGAAGCGTTTTCGGCGTACTTGCTCAGTACTCCGAACCTTGAGACTTTGTTCTTGTCGTAGACCACCGGCGATCCGCCGCGGATCATCTCGGACATCTTGAACACCACCTGCTGGTCCGGCACCACCACGAAATTCTCCGTAATCGCGAAATCGTGCATCATGGTCGGCCCCGATACCGGGATTTCGACATCTGGCGACTTCTCCCCGTCCCGGGAGAATCTGAAATATTTGAGGTATGGCTTTTGGATGACGTCGTAGCTGAGGGCAAAGAGCTCGCCGGAGACTGGGTCGAGTTTCGGGTGAGCTATCATTGTGGATTTAAGCTGGCCGCCGAAATCGAACCTTCCAACGGTCTTGAGGTCACCGGACGGCGTCACCCTAACGTGGTACGGTAAATCGTCCTCCGACATCGCCAGCAACCGGTTGTTAAAGTAAACCAAACCGGCGTTCGCGACCCCCATGCCGTGGCTGTGATCGACGAGGCCGAACATCCCGCGAGCGTAGAACAGCATAAGCCTCGCGATGCCGGAATGGCCGTGAAGTTCACCGATCGCCTTCGGGAACACCGGCCGACCCAATTCCCGTTCCTGAACCAGCCTCTGCGTCTCCGTGAACCGGCAGGCGTAGCTGGCGGCGCCGTTCTTAAACTGAACCGCGTGCACCATGCCATCGCCGTCGAAGAAATGGTGTCCGGCGACCGGCTCAAATAGTGGATTCGCTCCGTTTCGAACGTAAACCCCTTCCACGCATTTGGGTATTTTCCCAGTAACCGGAAGACGTTGCCTGACTGGCTGTTCCGGCACCGGCCCAAAGTTCCCAGCAATTTGAACGCTGGGGTCCGCCGTTTTCGGCAGTGGCTGCTCGAGCTCCCTTTTAGTCAACGCGCCCTCCACCGCATCCAACGTCATTGCTGCTGCTCTCTGCATCAAATTCCACTGAGAAACTGAAGAGGAATTGGGAATTTCACGCACACCAAGTGTTTGATATTTGGAATCCTGCTTCTCAAAATGAAGAACAGAAGGGGGTTGAAGAGCGCAATTTATGGAACTGGGCTTGAAATTAGAAGTCTCTCTTGGAATTGGGTTTTTGAATCTGGGTTTAACCCATGGACTAGAAGTTGTAGCAGACGCCATGGATGTCCAATGTTGGAACTCTTTGTTCTTTGTCTTTTGATTTTGATTTGGTGAGAGAGTGTAGTGAGAGAGAGAGGTGAAGAAAGTGAGGGATTTGAGGTGGTAGAGAGAAGGAAGGGGAGTTTTTATAGGGAGAGAAAGGAGGAATGGAGGTACACCTCAAACTTGTAATACAACTCCACGTGTTGGTTAGTGGAGAAATGGGGACTGAGAGAATTAGACTAAAACCATGGTGGTGGAGAGAGAGAGGGACATTCCTCCTTCAATCTTTGACACGACCTCTCTCTCTACATAGTAATATTCTAAAGGTTAATTACACTTTATTCCGTGTGATTAGATTGTTTTATATTTTGCTCCCGTAATATTCGCGTCACTATTTTATCTCTTGTGATTAGATTTTTGTTGTACTTTATTTCTCTCGTCAGCACTTTGTCCTCTTCTAATTTTGCTTACATTATAGGGTAAAGTACAATAAAATCTAACTATAAAAGACAAAATAGTGGCGAAAATACTATAAAGGGACAAAATATAAAATGGTGTTAATTATAGAGGATAAAATATAATTAACCCATTATAAAATAATTGAATAGACATTGGGGAACTATTTTAGTGTACTCTCGAATGAGGAAGTAATAAAGTGAGGAAGAAGCGTAACTCTATATATTTAATTCTAACTTTTCATAGAAGATAATATTGGTTGTTTTTAAACATTGGCTATTTGTAGTCCAATTATATGAGTGAATGATTAGTACCAAGGACGCCTGACGTTTATCTAGTCTATCTTCCTAACGGAAATTGTAGTGCTCAAAACTATTTTCTTCAACTATTTATAAAAAAAAATGAGGGATGGATTCAAAAAATTAATTGATTGCTCAAAACTATTTTCTTCAACTATTTATAAAAAAAAATGAGGGATGGATTCAAAAAATTAATTGATGTTAATTTGAAAAAATAAAATAAATATTTTTATAAGTTTGGAGGGATTATATAAAATTTTAATAAGTTTTATTTGTTTTTTTTTTTTTTCTAACAAAAATACATGGATAATAATTTATTATTATTATTATTATTTTTAAAAAAAAAAGAAGTGAAGTGGAGACTTGAGTACCCATAAATCTGCCATTGTGATTGAATTTTTTCTTGGTACTTGATGATGCCCACTAATTATTGATGAAACGTGGTTCACTAGGAATTCTAAATATAATTTTCTTGAATCTATGGTTCATATAAAATAATGTATTGTTGGTGGGTCTGTCAAGATTGTACCTCCGGTGTGAGAATAAATAATGAATTGGAAAATTCGACAAAATATTGGTTAAGAAAAATTGTGCGTAACTTTGCTAGACCTTCTCGTGTAGTATTTACCGGAGCGGGATGACTTGTTTAGCATATCTTTCATCAATCTTAGTTAATCCCCATTCTTTGCCCAAGATTTCATGGGATGTGAGAGTTAATAGATTGTTATATCAAAGATTTAACTACCCCTTCCATATATGGGGTTCATCGTAACGATTCTCAAGCAAGGGTCAAGCCTCTAGTAGGGAATGGGGTTTGAGGCATCCTCAATGACCTAAGGACGATTCATCTGTGTAAGCTTTGATCTCGTTTAATTCACCCTTCTGCTTGGTTTTATTGACGTCTTCGGGAGTCCCCTCCAATACCAGACAATATCCTAGATTTTACCCGTGTATCAATTTGGGCTGATACGCATAGTACACGAGCGTTATTAGATCATGCTCAAGAATATATGTCTTATACGTGACAAATTTCTAGAAATGTGAATAGTCAAGATAACTTTTCTAAGTCTTTGATATGATTTTAAAATAGAAATCAAAATGAGAATGACTTGTGAATTAATTAATGGGGGGGGAAAAAGAAAGAGGTAGTTAGGTTTTGTTGTTGGCCCATTAACACTATTTATAACTATTTGTGGAATGTACAAAACTTTCGGTTATTTGGATTGGGCCATTGGGCCCTCTTTCCTATTGGTGCGTTGAACACGTTCTAATCCCGCGTACTCCCCTCTAACTGGTCCTTCCCCACCGACACGTGGCGTTTCATTGCTGCACTTAACCTAAATTATCTCCCCCCCCCCCCCCCCCCCTCTTTCTTTTAAACATATTTAAAAACTTTAAGCTAAATCTTTGGCACACATCGTATCGTATGCCCCACACGCTTGTATTGCACCCCCCCCTCGCATTTTGCGTTTTTCAGCCTGAGTCTAAGGTTTAGATTAAAGTCTACTACATTAACATATATATTTAAAGTAAATATTCACTCTAATAATAACAACTACTTGTTACTTATCTCTTTTTGTCATTTTTTTTTTTTTTTAAATCATAATTCTTTTTTATTAAAAAAATATCAGTCATCCCTTGTGACTATTTTGAGTGTGTGTGTGAAATGTCCCCCTACTTTTAAAAAAAATATTTTTCATTCCTATATTTTCTCATCCCTTTATTTTTAAATAATTAAAAAAAAAAAACCACCCCTCTCCCATCCCCACCTCCCCAAAAAACCCATCCTCACGTCGCGGAAAAAACTCATCTTCTTCCATCTCTCTCTCTCTCTCTCTCGATCCGGCATGGTGCCGAATTTGTACTCGCCGACACAGATCCATGTCGGATCTATGTCCGCAAGCACATATCTATGCCGAATCTAAAGTATGTCTAGAGAAGTCCTTACGATATGAGAGTAAGAGTTCAGGAAAAAATAGAAAATTAAATATTATGTAGAAACTCTATTCAACACTCGGTGCATTTAATTTCCCGCTATTTATAGAAGGGAAGGTAAAATTAGTCTCGAAAAAATAAGGCCACAAGTTCGAATTATTAGCGTACTCCATCGTGTGGTGAATCAAGTGCTCGTGGAATGATTAAGCCTTGGGCCTTGACTTTTGGGCCATTGAATGGAGTCCATGGGCCTACCTAATGGAGAAGGAGACATGGCCCAACCCAAAAGAGGTGTAGAGACTCTTCTAGTGGCATAGAGAATCTTCCCGATCCTTGTTGATCGTTGATCGGACCAGGGCAGAATAATGTGCTTAGATGATCAGAGAAGAAAGCTTAACTCAGATGACTCTAGTTAGTCATCAGCAAGTGGCCAGATGGTCAATCAACACTAGGTAGTCAAAGGAGATCAGCAATATGTGCCCTGTTGCCACGATATGGTTTCTTATTCGTGCAAATTTTCATGTAAATATCCCTCATTAGTTAAGGAGGGTCATGGACCTACCAGAGAGATGTGGGAGATATGGCCCATTCCATAGGAGTTTAAGGATCTTCAAGAGGTATGGAAAATCTACATGGACCTCATAGGTCGGTGGTTTATCTAGGCCATATGCAAGAGTGATTTGTTAGCAAAAGAGTGCTCGGCTAATAGAAGTTGGGAGTCGATGACAGCACCTCATTTTGTGCAATCTAATACCACTAAATTAAGTTTTGTTAATCTTTTAAATAAATTAAAATATTATAAATTAAGTTGTTTTATTTGTTTTTGTAGGATTTTGGAAATGGTACAAAACCATGTTAATTTGGAGCAAAATTCAGAGAAAATGATCAAACGGATAAAAGTCGCGATTTTCGGCACTAGAATCAAGACCACTGTCCATTGTTTTGGACATAACTAATTATACAGTTGGAATTCTGAGATGATACAAGTTTCATATGAAAGTAAACTCTTTAAGCTTTCCAACGACTGGTTATAGAGCCAAATCGGAGTTCGTATGAAAAAGATACAACCGTTTGAAGATGGTCTTTCTGTGCAGCCACATAGTGCTGCGGGTCAAACCATTTTGACCCGAACCCGGCCCGATCCGGCCCGACCCGCTCCCACTCCGGTGGACAAATTGCTCAACAACCCCATTGCTCTCCATATTTGACTTTTTGCACCCCTAGCCTCCTCTTTTGACTCAAATTCACCCCAAAACTCACCTTTTTGATTCTATAAATAGATGGGAGGTTTGAGAGCAAAGAAATCAATATTCCTACTTCATTCTTAGAATAGTTGTAGTATTTTCTTATTTATTTTTCTTTTATTTTCATTTTTATTTTTGGAAGGGAGAATAGTTTGGGGTACAAAGTGTAAATGGTGTTTGTGAGGATATTATCCGAGAAAATACCACTCAATGCAACAATGAGAAGCTAACTTCCTTCAACCAGGTTAGGGTTGTGGTATTGTACTTTTGAATTTATGTAATATTGTATTTTTCTTATTTAAATTTGGATTTCGTATAAACAATTGTGTGAAAGGAATTCCGTTCGTAAAAATGAATTTAATTATAATTGAATTTATTGTCAAAATGTTCTTGTAGAGATTTTGATTTGAATTCAATTATTGCTAGAACATTAAATCTTGCACCTGTGGTCTTGATTTAATGGCCACACAATCGTTTTCTTGGGGATTGATTATTGGTCTGGATGGTTTATGCCTAGATTTTAATTCACCTTAGATTAGTTTAATGTAGGAATTAAATACCAAAGATAGATCATGCCGGAGAATAACAATCCATATATTTCTGAGTAGTTCCGGCTTGTAGTTAGGAACACTCGTTTATACAAATCCGATTTAAATAGAAAATACGAGAAAAACATAATTCTCAAAATACTAACCCCACAATTCCTATCCTGGTTCTTTATTTTATTTTTATTTTAGATTTAATATTTTCTTTTCTTATTTTAAAAAAAATCAAAATTGTTTTCACTAAAGAAAGAAAAGTAATTAGAAATTGATAATTACAAGACCAATCCCTGTGGTTCGACACCTTACTTGAACACCGTACTACATCAGTATCGCGGTACCGATTTAAGGGTATTATTTTTGAGCGATCAGTCGATCCTCGCATAGGAATATGAGACTCTATAGGACTCGTTGTGGCCTAATCGATCCTCGTTGACCTGTCACCCAGTGGTTGGACCCCGAGAAATGGGGAGCACAGTTCGTCGAGTTCATCAAAGATAGGTTGATCTTGATTCTTCAGACTCATCAACCCATATGTTGGTACTCGAAAAATACAAGAAGATGTCGCTTGAGTGACTGACAAACTTAGGTCGACCCATAGTACCATAACACTAGGTGTTAGTTTCTAGTACACACATGTGGCCGTAAAGAATTATCCCCCATCAGTTCCCACCCTTCCTGAACATTGAGGTCCAAGGTAGTTGAAAGTAGTGCAAGCATGTGGTCCCTGGTCGACGACGAACTGATGACCGACCAGTGTGGACTAGCCTCGATAATAGTGCGAACGTTGGTGGAATATTTCAGTCCTTGAGACATCATTTACCTTCCTATCAACCCGATGCTGACATGTATCCAATGACTTTCTAAACGAATTGAGATGGATTTTAGTGAGGGAGAGGAGGAGAAGAATGATGGTTGGGCTGAGGTCACCGACAACCAAGTCAGTGAGTAAGAGAAGAAGAGGTCTCGTCGACCGTCGCTAGGCTCCGAACAACGATGACCAGGTCTGTTTCGACAAATTCCACCATCAACATCAATGGGAAGACAGAATGAGTAGGTGATTGGTAGCTACATCGTAGTTTCGGAATTTAAAAAAAAAAAAAAAAAAATCTTTCTTCAATACAATTAGAGCTCATTTTGTTTTTTGGAAATCTTGTCTTGTTCCATGTGCACGATACCTTGTGTACGGGGTGCCTTGTCAACATGTTTCTAAGACTTGAAAATTATTTACAATTTAATTTATACTTTTTTTGTCGGTATACCTTCGACACTAAACTTTTGCAATTTTGCCTAGGCTTTCTGCTTGATGTTGCATGGACATTCTACTACACAATGCACTTTCGCTACGTTTGGTACACCGGAATAGAATGGAATGAGTGTAGTATTGGAATGAATATGGTATTGGAATGGAATGGTCATTTATCATTCCTATATTTGTTGACAAACATGATTAAACATGGTATTGGAATGACCGATAAATAAAAATGAAACTGTTGGCCTAGTAAGTTACCCAAGATGGGGTAAATTAGGTAGTATTAAAAATATCAGAGTTTATAACATTTCAAAAATCAAACAATTAATTTTATCCTAAAATTAATTATTATCTTTATAGCAGCGGATATGTGTTATCAACTAAGTGCACACCAAACAACAATATAAGTAAAATAAACAAAGCAACACCCACAATATATCCTAGTTCACCAAGCTACTCTTGGCTAATCCAATCCTCCGAGCCCCACGGAGATTCGCACCCACTAAACTCAAGATTCCTTTAAAGGTAAGAACCAAACCCTTACAAAGATTATTTTAAAGGCTCAGAATCAACCTTTACAAATTCTTTTTCACAAGCTTAGGAATAACTTCTACTTTTTACAAGCTCAAGAATAACCTAATTCTTTTTTAAATTATGGCTAAAGAATCAAAGTCTCACAAACACTCCAAATATCATTTTACTCGATAAGGATTGAACCGTTACAAAAATCTCACAAAATAATTCAATTCAGGAAGAATTAATACCTCAATCTCTTTATAGGAAGAGACTGAAATCAGCTACCCTTATATTAAATACTCCCAATAGTATTCGATCCGTCATTCAACTTAACAATTAAAATTTGACAAGTGATTTTTTTCACTCGGAGTTTCTAACACCCCAGATAAATTAGAACTCAATTAATATCCCAAAACTAGTGATAGAAAAATGAGATATTTAAAATCTGATTTTAAACTAAAATGGGTAGGACATAATTGAGCACGTAATCAGATTAATTCAAGAAATTGTTTCAAAAATATTTTTCAATAAAAAATCAGAAAATAATTTCTAAAGATCAAATTCTAAATATAATCAAGCAATACAAAATAGAAAGTAATTTGGAAAGATCTCACTCGGAATCCACCGAAAGAAAAATTATAACAATGTCACTTCAGATTCAGTAACAGCAACGATCCACAATAAATAATTCTCAATAATAACTCTTAGAAAAACTCTCACAATTCTCAATATAATTTCTCTTAAAAAAGCTCAGTATAATACTCTTGATCTCTCTCTCTAATATGAAAAACGCAGGTCTATATAAATGAGAATAAAATAAGCTCTCTAACGGTTAATTCTCACTTGTTATGACACTTAATTGCTCTTATAAACCCCATATATCATTAAAACTTCATCCTGGTTCAAATCACTTAATAATAGCTTTTAAACTTCTCAATTAAATCCCCTAAATATTTCTCAATCACAATTAAATAAGATAGAAAGAATTATATGTACCAAATTGAGAAATATTCAAATTTAATGAATCAAATCTATAGAGATATCATAATATGTGTTGCATATCTCAAATAACATTAAATCCCTAATATATCTCATGAATCCTAACAAAAAAAGGGCTAGTAACGACTACTTTTAGAATAAAATTCAGAATTTCATAATATCCTGAAACAGTTCCATAAGTCGACTGACCAAGATCATCTGTCGACCGATCGATTCAGGATGTAGCCAAACCAAAAATTATGTACCCATCGGTCAATTTAGAGATTCAGAGAATTCTATTTCTTATCACAGGTCGACCGCTCTGTCAACTTATAGATACAGAGAGTTCATATTTAAGCACAGGTCGACCTACTTGTCGACCGAGAGATACAAAGAATTTTTCTTCTATACTCTGGTCGACTTACTTGTCGACTTATAGATGCTGAAACACTTCTCTCAATTCATTTTTAATCCATTTTTATTGACGTTTTCGCCCCTTTAACTGATTTCGTTTCTCGGTTAGCTCCACTAAATACTTAAATTCAATTTTAATCAATTATTAATATTTCTTTTTTAATTACACATAGGAGCAAATAATTTAGCTAATTAGGATCCTATTAAAAACACACGTATTTATAAAAATTATTTAAAAATCTTTTTGTGTCGTGTATGATTCTAATTGGGGATATTAAGAGTTAAAATTTAACCTGAGTTGTTTTCCCTAAGTTCTTCAAATTCTTCAACCTCTTAATCCTTCATTATCTTTGTCATCATCTCTTCATCATTTGGAAGTTAATAAACTGAAACACTTAATCAAACTGTTAGTTCCACAAAAAATATCAACATTTAATTGTCCATCAAATTCTTAGGATCAATAATCTCCATTTTTTTATGATGAAAATTAACTTTAATATTTTCTTCAAAACAATAATATAACCACACTCCCCCTGAATCTGAAGACGGGTTTTATAACTTATTTAAGTATAGTAATGAAGATATTCATAAAATAATCAACAAAGCACAAATATAAAAATAAACTCCCCCTTAAGATATTCAATAAAACATCAACTAATTCTCCCATTTTCTCTTCTAAAAAAAAATTGGGGAGAGGGGAACACCAAAGAACTCTATTCTAGGCAAACATCATTATGTCTGGCCATACCCAAATCGCGAATGATTTTCACAAACTGATCTTCCGTTAGTGGTTTGGTAAAAACATCAGCAAGCTGGTTGGAGGTATCAATATACTCAATAACAATGTCCATTTTTCTGAATGTGATCACGAATAAAGTGATGTCTAATCTCTATGTACTTAGTTCATGAGTGTTGTGTAGGATTCTTACTAAGACAAATAACACTTTTATTATCACAGAAAATCGGGACCTCCTCTATGTAAATTCCAAAATCATTTAACTGTTGCTTAATATAGGTCGGCTAGAGGGCTCCTCGCTTCCAGAAAATCAGGACCTTCTCATAGGTCAGCTAGAGGGCTACTCGATTCCATCCATGGTGAGATGGAAAATTGCTCGGCTTTACCTTTGAGTAATGCTCATAGGTCGGCCAGAGGGCTACTCGACTTCATCCATGACGGGATAGAGGATTGCTCGGCTCAACCTTTGAGATCTTCTACTTTAGTTGGAAACAATTCTCTGTGACGTGTCCCTGGTCGTGGTAGAACTCACAATACTTGTTCATCGCCTTCCTCATAGGTATCCTTGAGGAGTACAGTGGTCGGCTATCCACACCCAATTGCCTGCACATTCAACCCTAATATTTTGAGATGGCGATAAGTACAAACTAACATCCTGATCACATCGGGCCCTGAGGTCGAACAATGCCACCAAGTTGGGTGACAGGTTCATGGGCGATGGTGAGTGATCACAGGTGTGCTGGTGCCTTGGTAGATGAAACTGAGATCCAGAGACATATGGGGGGTGGTGTTCCATCTCTTTTTTCTGTAGGATGGGAGAGGGGTCGTGGTCCTAGGGGCCCATGCCCGTTTAAATAGATTACAAGATTTCCAAAGTGTTGTTCTATCTCCTCGCACCCTATTGTTAGGCAAGTTGGTTCCTTCATAGCGCGAACCAACGACAGACGGACGATGAGGTCTTTGTTACAACCTTAAAACTCGCCAAACTGACGTTCCAGGTTATTAATTCAGGATACCTCCATAGTTTCTAAGGTCTGACAGACGTAGGGACCATAGGATAGCGTCGAGGGGCCCGTTAGGCCGGTGGAGGACAACATACCACTGTGGTCACTAACCCTAGGAGGACAACTATCACACTGGGAATCTGGAGACATTGCTAGGGATAGAAATTGAACCGAATCAGTGATTCATCTGACCAAACTGAACTGAATGGTTTGGTTTTAAAACTGGTGAAATGGTTTTGTTTACAATTTTAGTTTCAGAACTACCGAATCGATTTTTGTTTTGGTTTTGGTTGTCAAATAGTAATTGTGAAATCGAACCACGTAACCGTTATTTTATATATATATATATATATATATATATTACCCTATTATTTTTATTTATTTACACCTTTACCTCTAGTGTGTGTTTGTCTATGTGTGTACATATGTGTATTTATTTATTTATTTACACTTTTACATCTATTTTTTCGCTATCATTTCGTTCGTTTGTTTTTTACTACATATGAACTCTATTGTACTTTAATTATACTTGGGATGTTTATTGTAACAATAAATGATTTTGGGGTTTAGTTTTGATTTTGTTTGGATTTTATATTTTATATTTTAATTATGTTTTATTTACAATTTTATTAACTTGCATTACTAGATAAGATTAATAAATATACATTAAAAAAACTTAATGGGTTTGCGGTTTGCGGTTTGAGATTTTAGTTTTGGTTTTATATAAAATTAAATGGTTTGGTTTAAAATCGAGTTCTTAAAAACCAACGATGTACGGTTCAATTTTAGATTTGGTATATACCTAATGATTTTGGTTCTAGTTTCTAGTGAAACCAGCTGAAAACTGAACAATTGCTATCCCTAGACATTGTTGTAGGTATCCTCAATGGTCGAATGCTCAAAGGATTATTCACACATTTGTCTTCGTTCCTTTAACGAATGATCTCACCAAACATTATGATCATCAAGTCTTAATAATACAATGAGTGATGATCAATGGGATATTTTTAATAGCATTCCTACAAATGAATCCAAGCTGTTGGAGTAAAAAATTAGTTAGCACTTTCAGTTTTTCATGTTAAGGTCCACGGGGGTGAATATATGCTTATTACCATTCTCTTTGTCCTAAGTATAGGAGATAAGCCCTATAGACAATCCCAGAAGGGTTTGTTTCTGGTATCAATCTCAATTAATAATAACAGATATTTTGATACTATTTTTAATTATATCGATGTTGTTATAGACCTTGAATATTGAGTAAAATGTGTGGCTATTTAATGTGATTAAAAATGAGGAGACCAATGATATTTAGTATTTCGATATTCTAAATTGTTCTTAGTTGGTATTGGATTGTTGCATATAGTCTTTAACAATCTAGGCTAGCTTGATTTTTGTCCTCTTTTTGAGAATGATGAGTCTCAATCCATCAGTATGAGATACTGGAACATTTGGAAAGGGATTTATTAAGTGATAGTGAGAGATAAAATAATCATCTTTGGTATCTTACATGATAGTTTTTGCTCGAGTCAAAATAGGATATGTGAGGTGTGATGTATTCTGTGAACTTATGTACTTGAGGTACTAATATTACAGGTATGAGTTACTATGCTTTGATAATACTGAGTATTTTTCCCTAACCACGAGCCTTCAAAGATATTAATTAGATATAGTAGGACACACATGATAATATACGAGTATGCAAGGATGTGTCTATAACTCTTAGCAAAAAAAGACATGACCAATGTGATTCGATATAATATAATTCATCTAAGCCTCTGGCTAGAGTAGTGTGATAATTGGGATGAAATTTCAATCAGGTATCATAAAAATATATTATCAATCAAATACATATGATTGGACCAGGGGTTTTGACTCAACAATATTCGATTTGTCCTTTTATGCAAAAATATAGAGAGATCATAAAATACACATCAAACCTGAGAGGGTTCTCTAAGTAAACGTCTTGCCAAGTAGACATGGTTATGATATGTGGATAGAAGTGACTTACAGATGGAGAAAATTCCTTAAGGGGACAATCGCTTTCTTCTAGAAGGGCTAAATTGGAATTATTTTAATTTTTATTAATTAGATAATTAGTAAATTAATTAATTAATTTCACCATCCAATTTTTTATATGAACCTAATGGGTCACACATAATAAGGAATTAAAGTTAAATGAGTCCTTAAAAAAAAGAATGGGCATTAGGCAGTAATACTGAACTTAAGAAATTTAGGAGCCAAAGTAAAATTACAAAAAATAAGGGGTCTAGGGTTTTGAACCCTGAACTACATCTATAAAATGGAAGGTCACAAGATGGTTACCCCATTTGTAGAATGTTGAGAAATTTTATTTCCTAAACTAATTTTGGGCAACATATTATTAACACAATTATATTTGCTATTTAAATTTAATGGGCTAAACTTAAGTGATCTAATTAATTTAGGTAAGCTCATAGACTACTCAAAAGAATGTGGGTTAAATGAATAGATACCAAAAACTGTTGGTATGATTAAGGGATTATGGAAACCCTAATCACACCATATAAATAGATAATATTAGGGTTATGGTCCCCAGATAACACCAAATCGTCTTGACAGCTCACTTCTCCCCATCTGGAAGGGAATAAAAAATTCCATTGAAGAACTCTGGAGATTTGATTAAGGAAGACCACATACCCGCTTGATCCGTATTTTTCTCATAATCGATTGTCAA
Organism: Eucommia ulmoides; assembly: GCA_016647705.1. NCBI lineage: Eukaryota > Viridiplantae > Streptophyta > Magnoliopsida > Garryales > Eucommiaceae > Eucommia > Eucommia ulmoides. The sequence continues at coordinate 9,764,277 of CM028328.1, forward strand.
AGGATTCTGTATCAGAAGTCAATTGATCGTAATGGATGCAGGTACATAATTTTCGTGTACATTAGAACTCTTGGTGACATGTTGATTAAGGTGTTATAGATTCATATCTATAGGGGATAAAATCCCAAAAAGTAGCATCAAAGCCTTCTTCATGTTAAATCATTAGGGTTCTTGAGTTTTTCAAGTTCGTAGAATTTTAGGGTTTGTGTTTTCTCCATTAAAATTTACTTATTTGTGAAAATAGTGGGAGAAAACATTAAGGTTTATTATGTGTTTTGCATGATTTATATGATTTTTTGCTAAATATTATGAATTTAAAGAAATAAAAATCCTAATTTTTTTATTTTTTGGGGTCTTTTCGCCACAGAAATGTAAGAACCGAACCAAATCTGGACAGGTCGGTCGACCGACCCTTTTTTGGTCGGTCAACCAATCTATTCATAGAGGGTTCAGACAGTTTTGGAAGGTGTTTGTATCTCAGTCATAACTTTATCATACAAACTCCGATTGAGGTGAATCAAAATTTTTGTGAAAAGCTCAAAACGAGATCTACAACTTTCACGTTTTGAGTTTTCCCAAAATTGAATTGAATTTTGGTCAAAATTGGGATTGAAATCAGATCTGGTTGAATTAGGGTTGAATTGGTTAACCGATTTAGTAAAGGGGCATTTTTTGCTCTAGATCAATCGGTCAACTGACCCTTTACGGTCGACCGATCAACTGATCCATGATGCCATTTTTTTTGGGTTCTGATCGATCGGTCGATCGACCCTTTATGGTCGGTCAACCAATCGAAACAGGATGTCAAGGTTGCCCAATTTCGGTCAACCGATTAATGCAAGATCCCAACTTTTTTCTGCGATGATCAATTGATCAATTGACCTTTTATGGTCGGTCAACCAATCGATACAGGTCATCTAGGTTACCCAATTTTGGTCGACCGAACCTTTTCGGTCGGTTGATCGATTAATTCAAGATCCCAACTTTTTCTTGGGATGACCGATCGGTCGATCGAACCTTCATGGTAGGTCAATTGACGGCTTAAGGATAGATCTGATCAATCAAAATTATAAGGACTAGTCGACCGATTGAATGTCCCAACGTCGAAAACTTTAACTCGTTCCACGACATTCGATCAATGTACCATAAGGACAATCGACTAACATAATCTTATATCTTGAAATAAATTAAAATTAAACAATATGTTACCAAAGTAATCTCTGTTGTGTAGTTTATTTTTATTTTGGGATATTGAGATATAAATATTTATTATTTATGCGAGCAATAGTCGGTTCAAAGGAATACTATTGTTTGGCCAAATAATAAATATTGATGTTTATTGTTTATGCGAACAATAACCAGCCCAAAAGAAGGTTATCATTTAACTAAATAATAGACATTATTTGAGATTAGTATGATTATTATCTATGCAATCAATAATCAACCCAAAGGAAAATTATTGTTTAGCCAAATAATAAACATACTTGCGAGAATAAATGTGTGATGATTACCAAGTTTTCATGTGAACAATAAGTTGGTCCAAAGAAATGCTTATTGTTTAATAGGATCTATTATCAATATTTGATTCCTGCGCTAAAAGTACCAATTATAATTAATTTCTCTGTCCAAAGACTAGGAATTAATGTTGTGCTAGGTATCTTAAGATGGGTCCCCAAATTTGGATTAATTGTTTATATCTTATTTTGTTATTTTATGACATGTTTATATGTGTGCTTGTTTATTTTATTTTCTATTTAGTTATTGCTACTATTACTGTCCACATAAATTCCATTTTAGTGCTTAACGGCATGAACTTTAAGAATTAGAGAGAGAACATTTCAATTGTTCTCGGCTGCGTAGATTTTGACTTTGCACTAAGGAAAGAACAACTTTCATCTCTTACTAAATAAAGTTCCTTTGAGGATAAAAAGGAATATGAGAGGTGGAATCGTTCTAATCGCATAAATCTTATGATGATCTGACGCAGCGTTTCGAAAATATTCAGGGGCGGTATATCCAATGAGGTAACTGCCGAGACGTTCCCTAAGGAAATAGAAAAACGTTTTGTAAATAATTAAAAGGTAGAGACAAGTATGTAATTAGTTAATCTTATCTCGATAAAGTATAAAAGGAAAAGGGAATGTAAGGGAGTACATTATGAAAATGTCCAATGTCGCTTCGAAACTAAATGCACTAAAGTTAAAACTATTTAAGGACTAACTCATGCATTTAGTACTCATTTCTCTTTCTGCACAATACAGTCAGTTTAAGGTGAGTTATAATACTCGAAAGGATAAATAGACTCTTAATGAGCTCATATCTGACTGTGTGCAAGAAGAAGAAAATAATTAAGCGAGAAATGAGAGAAAGTGCTCACTTAACCACTACCTCTGAGGGTAAGAAACAACAAAGAGTAAAGGTCAAGAAAGTCAGGATCAAGATTTTACCTGTTTCTTCTGCAAAAAAGTTGGACATATGAAAATAGAGTATTACAAGTACGCCGCATGGCATGTAAAGAAGAGTACGTTTCTTACTCTGATTTGTTCTGAGGTTAATTTAGCTTTTATACCTAGTCACACTTGGTGGGTAGTTTCTGATGCTACTACTCATATAAGTATGTCTATGCAGGGTTCCCTGTGGAGCCGAAAGTTAATTGATGTTGAAAAATGCATCTATGTGGGCATTGGCAAAATAGTTGTTATTGAGACAATAGGGATTTTTAGATTATCCTTAAAGACTGGTTACTTTTTGAATTTGAAAGAGACATATGTAATACCGTCATTCAAATAGTATTTGGTTTCTATTTTGTACTTTGGACATATTTGATTTTTCTTGTTCATTTGGAAAGAATAACCTTAGTCTTTTTCGAGATTCAAATATTATTGCAACTGATTCTTTAATTGATAATATATAGTTGTTGGAGATAACTAAGTATGGTACAAAACACAAATTAACTAATGAGAATTCTGCCATACTTTGGCACAGACGTTTAGGATATATCTCTAAATAGAGAATAAAGATACTTATTTCTGACAGAATTCTTGATCCCCTTGATTTAACAAATTTCAAAGTTTGTATTAAATGAGTAAAGGAAAAACAAACAAACATAAGAAAATTAGGTGCCAATAGGAGTTCCAGTGTCTTAAAACTAATACGTACTGCGGACCATTCCCTACGATATCTTGGAATGGAAAACAGTATTTTATTATATTCATAGACGACTGCTCTAGTTATGAGTACCTATATTTAATTCATGAGAAGTCTCAATCCTTAGACGTACTTAAGTCTTTCAAAGCTGAAGTTGAACTTCAGCTTGGAAATTAAATTAAGACTGTCAAATCAGATCATGGTGGTGAATACTACGAGAGATTTAACGAATCAGGAAAACAACGTCCAAGACCCTTTACTAAATTCCTAGAAAAATGTGGAATCGCCCCACAGTACACCATGCCAGGTAAACCTGGCATGAATCATGTTGCTGAGAGACGAAACAGAACACTTAAGGACATGGTAAGAAGTATGATAATTCATTATTCTTTACCAGAATCACTCTGGGGAGAAGCACTTAAGACTGCATCATATATCTTGAATAGGGTACCAAGTGAAGTAGTGGCTAAAACCCCTTATGAGCTGTGGTTAGGCGTAAGGCCTAGCATAAGACATTTACATGTTTGGGGTTGTCTAGCTGAGGCAAGGCCTTACAGGCCAAATAAAAGAAAAGTGGACTAAAAAACAATTAGCTGCTGCTTTGTTGGGTACACTGAATGATCAAGAGGATTTAAGTTTTACGATCCCACATCAAGATCCTTCTTTGAAACCCGAAATACGAGATTCCTTGAAGGTGTTGAGTTTGAGGAGGAATGAAACATAAGAAATATTTTCTTTGAAGCAAAATCTACTATTGACGGTGATAAGGTCTCTGTACCTATTGCTGTTCAAGACATAGTTTCAATTCTGGATAATGATGCTCAGGTTCAAGTTCCTAGTCTTGACATTGTTCCAAAACAAGACAACAAAGAGATTTTTCCTTAAACACAACCTATGGAACAAACTCAACAACCTCAAGAAGTGCCTTTAAGAAGATCCACTAGGGAGAGGAGAAGTGCGTTTCGAATGAATATATCGTCTTTCTCCAAGAACATGAGGATGGCATTGGTTTGATAGAGGACAACCCAATCAACTTCTGTCCAGCCATGCGTATTTCTAACTCTAAAAAATGGATCAATGCCATAAAGGATGAGTTGAAATCTATGAAAGACAATGACATTTGGGATCTCGTCGAGTTACCTGAAGGTGCGAAGCCCATTGATTGTAAATGAATATTTAAAATCAAGAGGGATTCGAAGGGTAACATCGAGAGATATAAAGCTCGTCTAGTCGCCAAAGGCTTTACTCAAACGGAAGGCATAGACTACAAAGAGATTTTCTCTCTGGTGTCTTCAAAAGACTCATTAAGAACTGTAATGGCACAAGTGGCTCATTTTGATCTAGAGTTACATCAGATGGATGTCAAAATTGCGTTTCTCAATAGAGACATTGACGAGACAATTTATAGGTACAGCCAGAAAACTTTGTATCGAGAGATCCAAAGTTTATGATCTGCAAATTGAAGAAATTCATCTATGGTCTCAAATAGGCATCCCATCAATGGTATCATAAGTTTCATCAAGTTATCACTTCGTATGGTTTTGAGGTGAATGTCGTTGATGACTGTTGATAGGTGTAATTTACCTATCTATTTCCAAATCGAACTTATTAGTTTTCGAGTATATTTATTATGTTTTATTACGTTTTAATACGTTTTTATGTGTTTTATATTAAACAGGTGTTTGGGGTGAAAAAGAGATAAAATGATTGAATATTAAGCTAATCGGAGCAAGTCGGTAAAAGAATGGTGGAAAAACGAGCAAAAAAACAATTGTTTCAAAATTGCAGCCTACCGTCATGGCTATAAGAATACTGGGAATGCAAAAAACCCACCGCCGCAGCGTGAATTCACCACCGCGGTGGTGAAAATACAGAGAAGCTGCCTACTGTGCCCACCGCCGCAGAGATAGGTCACCGCCGCAGCGGTGACATTGCTGACATACCCATCGCCACGGCGGTTACTCTACACTGATTTTAGATATTTTTTGTTCTCTATTTCTTCCTCATCTCTTCTATTTCGTCCAGAAGAGCTCTCTTAGGATTAGTATAAAGTAGAGAGGTTTTTGGGGTGTGCTCAACCAAATCCGAAGGAGAAGAACATGTTAAGAAGAAGAAAAAATGATCGTTGAACGATTTTAACGCCAAATCTTTGGACAACGGCTAAGTTTATTTCGTTTCTCTCTTTATTTTCTTAACTTTAGTAGTTTGTTGAGTATGTTTAACTCATTTTTCATTGTATAAATGGTTATGGTCATGAGCTAAACGGATTTTGTTCAGGGATTAATAATATTTATGAAAATGTCATTTGTTTGAGTTGTGTTTCTTTAATGGTTGTTCTTTGTTATTTGATTGTGTTTACCGTTATTCTTCGATTATATACTTGTTTAGATATATAGAGAATACGGGGTTTGACACTCGGAAGAGGTAACCCCGAATTTGGATTAGGATAAACACAACGTGACGATCTAATAACCCGGGAGGGAGTTGGAAAGTGTGTAATAAATGACGTTGGGGCAAAACTCATGTAACCTAATGTCATTAACACGTTGAGGGAGACTTCTTCGTTGATGCGAAGTTGCATATTCACTCATCTAACACTCAGGAAAGATGATGAGTGAGTTTACGATACAGAGATTGTCGGATAAGATGAACACTATTATTGTAAACTAAACGAGACTAAAAATATTTATGTAAATGAAGTTAATCTCTAGATAATCTTTTTCCATAAACATCTCATATTAGTAGTATAGTATAATTAGCATAATCAGTTAATTATATTAGTATCTATTAATTATAAATCATTTTTTATCGCCTAGATAAAATTAAGTTATGATAATTACGGTACTCGATAATAATCTGAACCAATCTCTATGGATACGACAACCCCTACTCTTCCCATTTTATACTAAAACTTGACCCGTACACTTGCGGTGAAAATGGCGACGTAATATTCTGCCACCAACTGTGTATATCACAAGTTCAATTGGAGTAAATATATTTTCCTGGTATTCTATGTCGATGATATTCTGCTCGCTAGCAGCGATATAGGCTTATTGCACGAAGCCAAGAAATTTCTGATAAATAAATTTGAGATGAAAAATCTTGGCGACGCCTCTTTTATATTAGGCATCCATATACTGAGAGATCATTCTTGAGGTATCCTTGGGTTGTCACAAAAGAGCTATATTGATAAGGTTTTGAGTAGATTCGGCATGAAATACAATAAACCAGAAAATACATCGACAGTAGGAAGTCTTGTGTACGCTCCAGTATGTACGCGTCCAGATTTAGCGTTCATATTTGGAATGTTGGGCAGATACTTAGGTAACCCTAGGATAGATCGTTGGAAACCAGTTAAACAGGTTATAAGGTATTTACAGAATACATAAAATTACATGCTCACTTATCGGAAGACAGATCATTTGGAGATCATTGGGTATTTCGATTCCGATCAAGTTTCTAGTTGCTAAAGATAGAACTTAGAATAGGATAATATCTATAAAATATATGGGAACAAACTCCATGATTGCGGATCCACACACTAAAGGTTTGCCACCTAAGGTATTTCATGAGCATACTATTCGTATAGGTGTGGTTTTATCTGATGATGTACCGGTTTAGTGAGAGTTTGTGTTTGTTAAATGTTCTTTTATTAAATATGTATATTTGATTTCTGCAGAATAAAGTTGATGGATTAAATTTTTATTTACTCTGAATGTATTCTTTCTAATTATGGTTTAACATACGAATAGAAAGACTAAAGATTGATCTCACTAAAGACTAAAGTTAGACCAGTTGAAAATAGGCATGTCTAAGATCACATTACATGTAATTTTCATGCTACTCATCCACATTTGATCTATGTCATTGAGTATATTAGTATGGTGATCATCGTGGTTTGGTCACGCCTGTATTGTGATATAAGTTGCGGTAATTACATTACTAACATATGAGATGTACCAGATTGTTTAAGAAGAAGTTTAAGAATAAATAGCATACGAGTACGCGCTTAAGGAATTTTGTGATATAATTATTTCAGGGATAATATGTTTCCTAAGTGGAAGATTGTTGAAATTTTTTATTTCCTAATCTAATTTTGGGCAACATATTATTAACACAATTATATTTGCTATTTAAATTTAATGGGCTAAAATTAAGTGATCTAATTAATTTGGATAAGCCCATAAACTACTCAAAAGAATATGGGTTAAATGAGTAGATATCGAAAACTATTGGAGTGATTAAAGGATTATGAGAATCCTAATCACACCATATAAATAGATAATGCTAGGGTTATGGTTCTCAAATAATACCAAATCTTCTTGACGGCTCACTTCTCCCTATCTGAAAGTGAATCGTGAATCCCATTGAGGAACTTCGGAGATTTGGTTGAAGAAGACCACGTACCCGCTCGATCCGTGTTTTTCTTGTGATTGATTGTCACAGAATTCCGCATCAGAAGTCAATTGATCATAATGAATCCAGGTACATAATTTACGTATACATCAGAACTCTTGGTGATTTGACATGTTGATTAAGGTGTTATAAATTCATATCTATAGGGGATAAAATCCCAATATGGAAATCAACCAAAAAGTAATGTGGCCACCTTCTGCTATCTCAAGATAAGAGGCAAGAGTTATCTTTCCCTGGGAGCAATAGCTCTTTAGCTAGGGTGGGTGCTATCGACGAAAAAATATTTATTCGATTCCCTACTAGATACATTTAGAATATAACCGTTTCTTCAGAGGGATGTGAAATTCAAAAATTTAGTGGGAGTACATTTAAATTTATAAAAGATCTTTATCTAAAAGTAATTATACAATACTTTATGTTCATTTTGTTTGTTGGTTATATATCTTTATATAGATATTTATGAACTAAACCACTTATTACAATTCTTGAGAAAATTAACTTAACTATACTAAAATTCTCATTTTAACTTCCACAAGGATAGGCCGAGTTCTATATGATTCAGTTTTTTTACGAAACAAAACACTGAAGAGAAATATATAACTATTTGATAGTAACAAGACGATTACAAGTGAGCTCGACGTTATTAGATAACGTCAAGTAATGAGTTCTAGATATAGTACGAAAGTCTATTGAACTCGTATGTGATAGTAAATGCCTGCAGTCTATCTAGGGAAAGCATAGTTACACTACAAAATATAACACCTGGAAAGAAGTTCTTAGATGATTGGACAGGATGATGTGCTTAGATGATTGGAGTAGAGAGCTCGACTCGAATGACTCTGGTACTTCATCTCCATGGGGTAGGATGGTCTTCATGTCACGTGGTCGATCAACATTGGGTTATCAAAAGAGATTTGCGACATGTGCTCTGCTGCCACGTGATGGCTTCTTCGTGCAAATGGCCATGTTCAAATATCCCTTATCAGTTTATGAGGGCCATAGGCCTACCATGGGGATATAGGAGATATGACTATACGTTGAGGCATTTGTTACGCGCTCGCGTATTAACTACTCGCAAGTGCACGAGGTCCAATTTTAATATAGTGGATCTTTAAGATCGGATATCGTTCCCACAGGGACGAGTTGAATAAGTTGAATACCACAATTGGCATAGTCTCCTATTATCTAGATGGTTAAAAAAAATGATTTAAAATTAAACTAATTAAAACTAAGGTAAACTACAATTAGTGGATTAATCCTAACTAAGTTGATTAACTAGGGATTGATTTAGTTCACTTAATACATGTTTAATTTCGTTTTAGTTAACAATAATGGAGTTTATGGTATCCGACAATCTCGGTTCTAAAACTCCTCCGCCACTTCTTCCGAATGTAAGACGGGAGAATACGCGACTTCGTGTTAATGAAGAGGTCTCCTCAATGTCTTAACGACTCTAGGCAGCGTAAGTCTTATCCTAACTTCATTGATTGCACACTAATTAATGCCATCCCGGGTCGTTAGATTGTAACGATGTGTTTACCCTAGTCCGAATCCAGGGTTACCTCTTCCGAGCGTCAAACCCTAGATTCTCAAATCCAACCCTAATATCTTAACAAGTATGTTAAAGTTGTCATAAAATGATGAATACAATCGGATTTAAACACAAACAACCGTTAAGAAAACGTATATTCCATTAAACTAGTATTTACACAACTACACCGATCTCTAGCTAATATTTATCCAATTTAACATGATCTTGGCCATTGGAATATTAAACCAAGAGGTATTCATCATCATTTACAATAAAATATTAAATTACAAAGAGAGAAATAAAGAGAGAAAGATCAAATCTTAAAGTGGAGTGATCCACTGTCGCCAAAGACCGATCCGCTAATGTTTCCTCTTCTCCGGATGATGAATATCTTCTTCAAGAATGGCCAAGGATCAATCTCCTAAGGTTAGGGACGTTCCATGCTCCAAGAGTTCTTAAGGGGAGTGGGAAAATGGGTATTTACAGGCACAAAGTTTCAAAATATCTATTTTGTTGTGCAAAGGTCACCGTCGCGGCTATGGGATAAGTTGGTTTGTTCTTAGATATTTTACCACCGCGACCATGGGCTTGCGTTGTGGCAGTGGAATAATATCCAACTCTCTGATCTTTTACCGCCGCGGCCATGGGACTTTGTTCATTTCAACACTTCTCTGCATTCTCACCACCGCGGCCGTGGATTATTTGCCCCGGCGGTGGCTCTTGTAATCTTGAAATCTTATTTCTTCATCATTTCTTCACTATTTTTCCACCATTTTCACTCGTTTGTCTCTTGTTTGTGTCCCTACACCTGAATTACATAAAAACAAACTAAAAAACAATTAAATATAACTAAAACACTCGAAAACTACCAAATCTGATTTAGAAGTAGATAGGTATTTTACACCTATCAATGACCCAACCCATGGGAGTGTAAGGGTCCTTTAGAGACATGGGAAAATTGCTCAGACCTCATAGGTTGGTGGTTGCTCCATAGCCGAGGAAATGAGTAGCGTCGTCTGTAGACTTCGGTAAAGATAATTCAGCCTTAATTCCTCGGCCTCAACATCCCGGAGGTTAATTCTTGAAAAATACAAGACGATACCTCTTGAGTGCCCAACATAATTAGATCGGTCCACAGTCTAATGATGTTAGGTAACAACTTTTAGAGCACACGTGGCTGTGACGAACTATCCCTCGTCACAAACAAAAACATTAGACATGTTTATTTGATTTGTGATTTGAATTTATTTTTTTCCTCCATATTTTTTTATCAATCCTAAAATTAATTCTCAATGTTTGGCCGAACATAAAACGATTTCTAGAAATTTCTCCTAGAATGGGGAGCATGTCATGGTTTAGGTGCCCTATTTACCAGCATTCCTCTTCTAACCTAATTGTAAAATTTCAATAACAAATCTTTCTTTTCAATACAATATTATTACCGTTAACTTTATTGTTTTATTGGGTTGTTAGAGAAGATTCCCTTCTCCTCCCTCCACAAATTAAAAAATGAATGTCACATTTTTTTTAATAAAAATAATAGCTTTTTAAACTACCAATCAAAGCCTGACAACCATAGCTTGATCTATATTTTATCCAAATAATTAAATTATTTCTTAACAAAGGTTTAATCTCTAATGTCATGGATGACTAAAACTCACATAAAAGGTGGCATATTTAAATAATATTATTGAGCATGAAAAAATATATGATAGGTATGATTGGGTATGATCTTTTTTGACATATGAAGTCAGATTTCACCTCTTAATTTTTTAAAATAAAAAAATCAAACATTCCTCCATCCATCGACGTGTTCGAGTTTTATAGGGATGTCTTTGTTGATGAGATTTCCATTACATATTTATTTATTTTTTTATTATTATTATTATTATTATTTTAACATTTATTGTTGTTTAAATTTTAATATTGGTAAAAAAGGTTGAGTTGAACAACCTATAATTACGGAATTTAATATTTTGTTTACTTGTCACTACATATTATTTTATTTTTTTATTTTCTAAGTAATCATTTCATTCAATTCTATATTTCCTTTTCTCATTGAGGGGTACATAAAAAAATAAAAATTATTTGTGTATATGCCGTGTGATTCATGATTTCTTTAAAAACACATAAATTTAAAATATTAACAAATTCAAAATCTGGTTATTTGGTGGGCATTACACAAATTTCAAAAGTCAAATGGTATGTTATGTTTGATTGGAAGGATGAAAAAATGAAAAGAAAAATATATTTGGTTGGAAAGATGTAAAAGATAAAAAAATGAGCTTCTATATGTACACCCCTTTTTACTATCTAAACATCTCTTCTTAAAAAATATATATATATAATTTTAAAATTACTATTGTACCCTTATTGAAAATAATTATAGAAATTATTTCTTCATCCCTTTTCTTTATGTTCTATTTTTTTTCCTCCTATTTTTCGTCTGTACCAAATAAGTCTTTTTGTCCATCATATTTTTCTTCTTTATTCTTTCATCCATCATTTTTTCCACCCAAAAACGGCACCTAAAAAGATAAATGAGAGTATAATATTTTTATTCATTGTAAAAGAAAAATCATTTTCCTAGGATACTGTAATTTTAGTGTCTTCTTGAAAAAATTTCCTCATTTTTCTTTCAAATTGGCATAGAAAAAAATTATTTGGGAAATTGTGCAATTTTTATTCCTATTTTTCTCTTTCTCCTATTTTTTTTCTCCATGCCAAACAAGCTCTCTCTCCTTTCTTTTTTTTTTTTTTTTTTTTTTTTTTTTGTCATTTTCCTAGGGTTTTTTGGCTAGAAGGGTCCATATAAGATTTTATGTTTGGTTAGGAAAAAATGAAAGGAAGGAAAATTAAGTTATATAATATACTACTAAAATAGATGAAAGATTTTATTGTCAAGAGCATACTGTAATTTTAGTGTCTTCTTGAAAAACTCTCCTTCATTTTTCTCTCAAATTGGTGTAGAAAAAAACTATTTAGAAAATTGTGCAATTTTTATTCCTATTTTTCTGTATCTCTTATTTTTTTCTTCACACCAAACAAGTCATTTTTTTATTTGGATCATTTTTCATTATATTTTTATTTTAAAACACCATAATTAAGAAATTGAATTTTATGATATGACAAATGCAAGTGAACTTTTATAGATGTCTCCTCTAGGTGCATGGTCCATTGGATGAGGCGGCACATGGAAGCATAAGAAAAGTGGAGTGGGGGTGAGGGTGGGTTTGGGAGATATTTGAAGTGGGGTCTAATTTTCCATTACTAAAGATGGAAACAGTTGAATAGAGACAAAGACCAAAGGGGGACACAACCCTCATGGACATCAAATAATTCAGGTGATATGTTCATTACAACATCTTCAACTGCATATGTTACATAAATAGTAAGTATTAGGCTACTCCAACACTTACGAAAAACATTTAACTTGTTCAAATTAAATTATAATCTAACTTAATTAATAAATTAAAATTAACACCAATAAGCTAAAATTAACAAACTAATTCAACTTAAATAAAATAATATTAATTATTTTTTAAAGTGTTATGTTTTTTTTTTTTTCATTTTGTTTTGATAATTGTTGGAATAACAACTAACTCTAAGAGTTCTCCTGCCAAATTTTCATTTGACTTGAGTTGTGACAAATATGGCCTAAATAAGAGGAGTGTGACATTTTGGCACAATAAATGCGACCATGTTAGAATCTTAGGTGGCGTTTGGTAACCGTTACTGTTTCCATTCCAGCAGTGGGATGAGAATGGGATGAAATGTGATGAAAATTTTATTTTCTTCTTGGGAGTAGAATCGCGTTTGGTAACGATAATTTTATTTTATTTTTGTTTTGAAAAGAGAATTGTATTTGGTAACGATTTTATCCTAATATATATATATATATATATATATATATATTTCTGTTTTGGCCTGACGGTGGTGGCGCCGTTGCCGACCGACCGGCGGTGGCTCCGGCACAGGCGACGGCGGACGATGGTGGCTCCCGCCGGCGACGGCCGGAAGGCAATGGCGTCGGTGCCAGCGCCGGCGCCGGCCGAACAGCGGTGGCGGGTGGGTGACAATGGCCAGAATTTTTTCGGCTGGACGGTGACCGGCAACGGTCGCCGGAGATGGCTGGTGGCGGCGGCGGACAGGGGGACGAACGGCTGCCTGCGGCGAAAGGTGGCCGGAGATGGCCGGCGGCGAACGGGGGGGAGAACGGCTGCCGGAGGCTGATGGTGGTCGGCCAGCGGGTGAACAGTGACAATGTGTTTTAGAAATGGAATGGGAATAATGAGAAACAACTTTTTTTTATTTTTCATTTCTTAAGAAAAAAGTGAGTACAATTCTCAAATAGGAATGAAATAGAAACGAAAACAAAAATTACCAAACGCTATGCCTAAACAGAATTCCCAAAAATCTGGGAATGGGATTGGAATTTTTGGAATGGAAACGGTTACCAAACGGGGCCTTAATTTTAGCTGAAAAATGGTAAATTGATAATTAAAATTTTTGGCACAATTTAGGGAACATCTATCGGAGACACTCTAACGGTATGTTTGGTTGGATGGAATCGAGGGCGGAATGGAATCGCATTCCGCCCTCGATTCCTATTCCGTTGTTTGGTTCTCCAATGGAATCACTTTTGTGATTCCATTGGAATGAAATTGGATGGAATGGGATTCCATTTGAGAAAGGGTGGAATGAGATTCCAACCCAATGGAATTAATATCTTAAATTACATGATAACCCTTATAATTAAGCCCTTAAAAATTGAGAACAAAAACAGAAATTAGAGAACATAAATTGAAATTAGAGAACAAAAAGTTAGGAATAGAAGTAGAAAATTGAGAACAAAAAATTGAGAACAGAACTAGAAAATTGAGAATAGAAACAGAAAATTGAGAATAGAAACAGAAAATTGAGAACAAAAATAGAAAATTAGAGAACAGGAAATTGAGAACATAAACTAAAAATTGAGAACAAAAACATAAAATTAGATAACATAAAATTGAGAACAGAAACAGAAAATTGAGAACATAAACTGAAAATTGAGAACATAAACAGAAAATTGAGAACAAAAATATAAAATTAGATAACAGAAAATTGAGAAAATTGATAACGAAAACTGAAAATTGAGAACAAAAACATAAAATTAGATAATAGAAACAGAAAATTGAGAACAAAAATATAAAATTAGATAATAGAAAATTGAGAATAAAAATAGAAAATTGAGAACAAAAACAAAAAATTGAAAACATAAACTGAAAATTGAGAACAAAAAATAGAACATTAGAGAACGAAAAATTGAAAACATAAACTGAAAATTGAGAACAAAAACAGAAATTAAAGAATAGAAACTGAAAATTGAAAACAAAAATAGAAATTAGAGAACAAAATTTTAAAATTGAGTTGAATAGTGAAATATAATAAAATGAGGAAAAGAATAGAATAGTGAAATATAATAAAATTTTATTATAACCAACCAAGAAGAGAATGGAATAATAATTTTATAAGGGCAAAATGGAAATTTTACTATATTTCACTATTTCATTTTTTCTTTCATTCTATACCAACCAAACAAGAGAATGGAATAGTGATTCCATTCACAATTCCATTCCATTCCTTCTCTCATTCCATTACTTCTTCCATTCCATTCTACCCTCATTCCATTCCATCCAACCAAACATGCCGTAAATACCATCATTTCTTAAATTTATATTATTATTTTTTTGAACTTCCTATTTTTTTATTTTTGCTATTCTCACTTCTACAATTAAATGTTGTAACTCACTATTTATATTTATATCTCTTTTAAAAAATAAGTTTCTGTGAATATCATGATTAATTGAAAAAGATAATTTTCACATAAAATAAATAAAAGTTTGTGATTCTAACAATTATGTGTGGTTTGTGAGTGTTTTGTCTGCATAGTAACGTGATTTTTTTTCTCATTTTTATTCCTTCGCGAGAAAAATATAAGAAAATTCAACAACAGTGGTAAAAAAAAAAAAAAAAAAAAAAACTAACTAGACAATATTTTTTCTCTTTTCCAAAATATTTATCGAGATCATTTGAGTTTTTTCAATACTAGATAAGTTTGTAGCTCTGAATTTCTTCAATTAATTTTATTAGATTTAATATTTTTTTAATTATTATTATTATTTTTTTTTTTATCTCCTTATCATCTAAATAAATCTAGATTTCATCATTTTTTTAAATACATATGTTTATATTTTACAGAAAAGAAGAAATAATTTTAAATCACAGTTAGTCAAAATGCGTTAAAATTTTAAAAATAACAAATTATATAAATAAATTAAAAGGTTAAGTTCAAGACACCTCAGTTATTTTGACAAATATGAAAGACACTTTTTGTCATTTTAATAATATCTAAGACATCTTTTATCATATTTTCTTGACAAAAATATCATTGCAACATAATATTAAAAAAAAAAAAAAACTTATTTTTTTATTTTATTTTTTAGTCTCTCTTGTTTTCTATTTTTTACTTACTCAGTACAATTTACATCTTTTGCTTTTTTTCTTTTTTTTCTTTTATATATATATATATATATATATATATATATATATGTATGTATAATAGAAAAACAGAAAAGAACCACTTTAAATTTAGAAACAAAAAGAATTTTTATTTTAATTTTTTTATTTTTCACATTTTTTTTTTGTTTTTGTTCGAATTCATATTTTTGTTTTTATATTTGATTTTTTATGTTATTTTTTCCTTACTACTTTGGATTTTTGTTTTCTATAAATAGGATACAAGAAAAAAAAATGCGAGATAAAGATAGAGAGTAGAATATAAAAAATAAAAATTGTAAAATATTAAAATATTAAAATAAAAATAGAAAATATTATTTTGCAAATATTTTTTTAATAAATTTTGACCATTATCAAACTATGGTCCCTAGGGTTTCAATTTGAACACATAACAAGTTGATGTTTTCCATTACAATTTTGAACGACAAATAAATCAACTATTGCCCACTCAACTATTTTTTTAAAAAAATTATGGGCATTTCTAACCTCTTTCATTCTCCTTTACAATTTTTCTTATATATATATTTCTTCATATTGGGAGTCGGAGGAAGAAGAGATTGGAATTGCCCATAAAACCTCTTAAAAGTAGTGAGGTGCATGGCAGGTGACTCTTTTTTGTCCAAAATTGTAATAGGGGTAGGACTTAGACTTTAGTGGGATTCTAAAGAATCTTTAACATTGTATTTGACACTCTAAAATAGGATTGTATGACAATAGGATTAAAATTACTATGAAATGGATTGGAACAGTCATTACTATTTCTATATATGTTTAGTAACGAGAGATATTAGATATTGTATTGAAATGATCACTTCAATTTTAATATTTGGTTAGTGTTGAAAATAAATCAGAATTGGAATGCATATATACGATAAAGTTTTCACTTGAAAAGCATACAATTTTTTTAAAAAATAAATAATATTCGAACATAAATTAAATGAATAAGAAGTAATATATATATATATATATATATATATATAGAGAGAGAGAGAGAGAGAGAGAGAGAGAAAGAAAGAGGGGGAGAGAGAGAGAGAAGAAAAAGAAGAAGAAGAAGAAGATGGAGGCAGTGGATAGGGGGCCGGTGGGGTGGGCGGTGGTATTACCAACAGGGGATGGGTATGGCGGGTAGAGGGTATAGGCAAAGGTTGGGGGATTAGAGAGAGATGATGAAATTCAGCGCTGATAGCGGCATCGGATTCTCACTAGAGAAGATGATGTATAGAGGAGGAAAGTGTGAAAAAAATAAAATAAGGGATGTATGTTTTAGAAAGGGTAAAATAGTAAATTAACTAATTTTTCAAATGATAAAATAATTATTTATTTTATTTTAATTAAATTTTATTTTCATTCCAAAATTTGGTTGTTGTTTGGTTGTGTTTTTTGATCGATAAATGAATAAATTTTAATCCTGCGTAATTAGGATTAATTAATACCAAATTTATCTTCAAATTTAATCTTATTTTGTGGGATTTCAAAAATTTTAATAATGAGAAAGAAATTTAATTTCATGTACCAAACATATGAGAGAAATGGTCATTCCCATGACTATTTCAATTTCTTATCGATTCTCATGAACCAAACATGTCGTAAGGTGTTATATGTTCAAGTTGAAATCATGTGGACCAAAGTAAAACTTCACGGTATGAAGGGTCAAACCCTTTATTTATTTTGGTTTTTCAGGGTATTCCTGCACCACGGACGGCGGAGACTAATCCCTTAAGGTCATGTCAGAAGCCAGAAGCGGGTACCTCTCCCAACAGAGCATTTTATATACACAACCCTCACGAATCGAACCTAGAATGATTATTTAAGGGGGTTAAATTTTTTTCGTTTGAACCAACTCATGTCGGTAGATCAAACACTTTATGCCAATAACAAAAATATCCACAATATTTACGTGTCACTTTAAAATTAACTTGAACTTGACAATGTATCATAATCAAACCAAACATCAAACCTTTTGTGTATATGAGTACGTGTCACTTTATGAATTTACATAGAAAGGTTACCCATGTAAGTGGGATGGCATTTGTCACTATTATGTGGCCCCTCCCACTCTAATTGGGCAAAATGGATACCAATAATAGCCTGTAAATGCACGCCACGTGTAATAATTGATTTCAAATCTTCTTCTAGTAAATGATAGGCCTGACAGAAAAAGAAGAAAAAAAAAGGCACTTTGGCCCCCCACAAACTTGTTTCAATGCATCTGAGTAGATGAATCTAATACCAATTTGGACACATCACTCCTTCTGCACAATTAATTATTATGGTACTTTTGGTTGGGTGGATAGAAAAGAGAAAAAGAAAAGTAAAAATAAGAAAATAATATTTTTATTTATTGTAAAAAAAAATTATTTTTTGTAATGTTATTTGGTTAGCAAAGAAAAAATATATATATATATAATTTACTTTATTATAATTTATTATTTTATCCTCGTATACTATAAAAAAAAATAAAAAAATTAAAGATTCTATTATCAATGTGTAATTGTAATTTTATTCTCTTATTTTATTTTTCTCTCAAATTTGTGTGAAAAAAAAATTATTTTGAAACTTGTGTATTTTTTTTCATATTTTATTTTCCTCCAATTTTCTATCCTTACCAAACAAGTATTTTTTTTTTCTTCTTTTATCCTATTTTTCACCCAAACAAACGCACATTAGTGTATATTTGGTTGGAAGGATGTAAAAAAAAAAAAAAGGACGATAATATTTTCATTTATTGTGAAAAAAAATTATTTTCCCTAATATTGTTTAGTTAGGAAATAAAAATGAAAGAAAAAAAAATAATTTACTATTTTATCCTCATATATTAAAAAAATAAATTAAAAATTCTATTATCAAGGGTATAATTGTAATTTTATCTATTATCCCTCAGTTTTCTTCATTTTCTTCCTAATTTTGTATGGAAAAAAAATTATTTTGAAAATTGTGCATTTTACTTTGTACTTTTTTTCTCCCATTTTCCATTCATACTAAACAATTTTTTTTTTTTCATTCTATTTTCCTTTTTATTTTCTTATCCATTATTTTCTACCCAACCAAACAATTCAGTTTTATTTGAATTACGTTTAGGTATTTTGATTTGAAAAGGAAATGAATGAAAAATGAATCTTTTAGGATTTTTTAAATTAACGTAGTGAATTAAAATTAAGTACTTAATTTGGTGGTTATTTTGCAAATTTTAAATTAATAATGTATGTATAAAATTTACAGGTGTCACGTGAAAGTGATAGTAGTTCGGGGCAAAAGGGAGGGGCGGGCGTTATTATCCTTGTCGGCTTTTATGCATGGGTCCCCATGACCCGAAATTGTTGGAGTTTGACTGCAACATCTCTCTCTCTCACACACACACACACACACTCTTTTAGAATCTACCAAAAAATGAATTAGGGTTCCAATGGAGTTTTTTTATGCCACGGAACATTTTTATTTTTATTTTTATATATATATTTTCTATAAAGTATAAAGACTGTATACAAAAAAATAAAAATATATAAAATAAAAAATAAAAATTATAAAAACAAAAGAGAAAGATAGATAGTAAAATATAGGAAAAAGAAATAAAAATTAAAAGATAAAAGAACCAGAAATACCCTTTCGGTCCGGGCATGGGTCATTTCACTCAAAAGGTAAGAGTGTAGTACATTCTTCACTAGTAACTATTTTGGAAGTAGACAAATACATTGGACACCATGGGGATCAATAATTTAATTGGATAAGGTGGAAAAGATGCATCAACTTTTTCAAGGCTTAAATTTCAAATTTACCCCCCCATAAATTTTCTAAATTTATATATAGTCATACTTCAATTTTCAAGTACTAATATGAAAAAATTTAAGGGTCTTTTTGTTTACTAAAACGAGGAGTATATTGTTTGTTTGTTTTTTAATGACGCCAGATGAA
This sequence comes from Eucommia ulmoides, assembly GCA_016647705.1. Lineage (NCBI taxonomy): Eukaryota > Viridiplantae > Streptophyta > Magnoliopsida > Garryales > Eucommiaceae > Eucommia > Eucommia ulmoides. The sequence continues at coordinate 9,783,838 of CM028328.1, forward strand.
GTAAAAATCCATTTCGTCATAAACGGAATTTTGAGATTATGATTTCATTGATCTTCTTATATTTGGTTCCTACAAAATAATGTTATGCGGTAAACACTTTCTTTGTGAGAATCAATAACGTTTCTTCAAATAAATTTGATAGAGTGTTAGTTAACAAAATTTATGTGTACCTAGTTAAACCTCTCTCTTGTAGTATTTATAAGAGGTGAAAAACTTGTTTTGCAAGTCTTCCCTAAATTTCAACTCGTTTCCATTAATGTTGCAGATTTAGTGGGATACAGTATAATAAGTCATAATTTTCGAAATAGTAATGACATTTTCCTAAACATGAGAAGATTGTTACAATTGCCTTCTCGCAAGAATGGTGGTAGTGCTGCGTCTCGGTGTTGAAACCCCTACTCTAGGCTAGGTGATTGAGGCCTTCAGCCTACTTTCCCTTACTTGGGAGGTGATAGTGTGTGTTTGTTTGGGAGTAGTAGTTTTTTCGAGAATAGTAGGTCTTTGTATTTTGAGCTGTCTGGTGTGTGTCTGATGGTAAGAGACACGTGACAAAGATTCGGTCCAGTCTGAATTTTTCCTCATCAACTATTATGTATATCCGAAAGTTCTATTTTTGCAAAAAAAAAAAAAAAAAAAAGAAGATGTTTTTAAATTCCAAAATACAAATCAACAACCCCAAATAATTGAGTTGTGTAGAATATGCAATGGATGTGCCATTCTAATCAAGAACAAATGAATGACACATGGTTGCTTCTCCTTACAACAATCGGGCAGTCTATGTTTTTTTGTCTTTTAGTCACAGCCTTATTCTACACACAATATCTCCTCCTCTTGCTTCCTCTTTGGCGCATAGTATGGGACACTATCACAAAACACCTCTACAAGGGCCCCAATTGCTTCCCATTGCATTATTTGATACTTAAAAATTGGGCATCGGATAAAGACAACACTATTAGTATAACTTTGATCTCATTGGTAATTCGTACAAATAAAATTTTGACACTAATATCTTGTTTTATAATTTTATTAAGTGATTAAAATGAAATAGATTAAATATTTGTTACAATAAATTTATTTGATAATTACAATTAAAATCACTTAATTAATTAAGGGTGCGTTTGTTTGGTTAGAAAAAAAGATGAATACAACAACAACAATAACTAAGCGTATATCCCACTTAAATAGGGTCAACTACATGAACCCATTTGTACCATAACAATCGATCAAGGACAGATCCCCTTAGTCAATTTTAATGTCATCATATTAATTCTAACAGTCTCATCTCAAGTCTTCTTAGGACTACATCTCCCTCTAGTAGTCCCTCGCATTTGAAATAAATCGCATTTTCTCACTGGTACTTCTATAGGTCTTCTATGCACATGTCTAAACCACCGTAAATAGTATTCTCTCATCTTCAATTCGATGAGTTCTATTTCTAAATTCTCTCTAACATTATTAATTTTATTCATTCTCGTTTTCTCACTCATCTACCGTAACATCCTTATTTTTGTCACACCAATTTTCTGGACAAGTTTTATTTTTACTGCTCAACATTCTGAACCATACATGAGTGTCGGTCATATTGTAGTTTTGACGAATTTTTATTTGAGTTTCAACGGTATCCTACAATCACATATAATCTCAACTGCACTTCTCCACTTCAACCATTCTGCCTTTACTCTATGAATAATATCCCCCTCGCTTTCACTATTGCCCTGAATCATTAAATCTAAATATTTAAAATGATCAACATTTGAAACCTCATTATCTCCAATTTTAACCGCACCTCATCTCTCTGAGCATTATTAAAATTACAGTATATGTATTTTGTCCTAATTCTATTAACCTTCAAACCTTTAAACTCTAAGATTTCTCTGCATCTTTCCAACTTCGTATTTAGACCTATTCTATTTTTCTCAACTAGTACTCTGTCATATTCAAATAACATATTTTAAGGTACCCCATCTTGAATATATTTTATAAGCTCATTCATCACTAAAACGAAGAGTTAAAGACTTAAAGATGACTCTTGATGTAAGCCTATGTTAATAGGAAATACACAAATATCGTCTCCTCTTGTTCGAAAACTAGTGACTATAACTTCATACATATCCTTATTTACCGCTATATACATATTGGATACCCTGTTTCTTTTCTACCACCCACCACAAAACTTTTCTGAGTACCTGATCACAAGCCTTTTCTAGGTCCATAAATACCACATGTAAATCGTTTTTCTTTTATCTATATTATTTTTATTAATCTCCTGAGTAAATAGACAACTTCAGTGGTTGATCAGTTGTGCATAAATTCAAATTAGTTATCTTCTATGCTCGTTTCATAACTTATTTTTATATTTCATCACTCTCTCCTAAAGTTTCATAGTATGACTCATAAGTTTTATACCCTAATAGTTTGTGAAACTTTAAACATCTCCTTTATATTTATAGATGAGTATTAAGATACTCCTCATCCAAACTTCTTACATTCTCTTAGTCCTTAAAATGTCATTGAAAAATCTAGTCAACCATTTTATCCCAATAGCTCCTAAATTTTTTCACACCTCTATAGGGATCTTATATGACCCTATTGCTCTTTCAATCTTCATCTTCTTTAGGGTTATTCTAATTTTCGAAACCCTGATTCTTCTATGAAACCTGTAAATCATATCTGAAGATAAATTAGGAAGCTCTAATATAAATTCCCCCGTATTGTGCCCATTAAATAAACTATAAAAATAACTTCAACACCGTTTCATAATCTCCTTATTCTTCACCAAGACCTTTTCATCAGCGTCTTGGATGCCTCTGACATTTCCTATATTTTTAGTCTTTCATTTACGTCGCCTAATAAATTTAAATATATCCATTTTCATCATTTTTAACTGACTTTTGATACAAATTATCGTATGCCCGAAGTTTTGATTTTTTAATTAGTTTTCTTGCCTCCATTTTTACATGTTTATATTTCTCCAAACTCTCTGTACTTCGATATTTTTTCATTCTTTATAAGTTATTTTCTTGTTGCAAATGACTTTTTAAACCTCCTTATTCCACCTCCAACTTTCTTTATATTGTGGTCCACCTCCTTTACAAACTCCTAAAACTTCACTTCCTATCTCTCTAATACGACTCGTCATATCACCCCATATTTTGTTCACTTCCTTATGTCTCTTCCATAACTCATAATTGCTAATTTTATCCTTAAACAATTTAATATTTTCACCTCTTAGATCTCTTCAATGTATCCTTGCATGCCTACTTATCTTAAACTCCCGTTTCCACCCATGAAATTTCAAATTAGTTACCTTCAGTCTATGGTAGGTAGCGATACTCTCTCCGGGTATGATTTTATAGTCCTTACATATTAAAAGATCACTTGTTGTAGTAAGGACAAAGTCTATTTGGCTATCCTTCTATCCACTCTTGTAGACACGGCGTTTTTGACCGCCTCGCAAAAAATTATACTTTATTTTATAGTTACCTTTATTTTATTTTATTTTTTATTTATTTTGTTTTGATTGTACCGTATTTATGCGGTTTAATACTGCTAAATTAAGTTTTATTAATCTCTTAAGTAAATTAAATATTAGTAATTGATTTTTTTTTTTGGTTTTGTAGATTTTTCGAAGTGGAATAAAAACGCGTTAATTCGGAACAAAATGGACAAGAAACAGATGAGAACGAGAGAGATCTGGACCGAACGCGGGGGGGGGGGAGGGGGGCTGCACAAAGGTCGCACATGAGGCCAGCAGGGGGTGTCCCCCCCCTTTTGTTTGGGTGCACCGATTTCGGTGCACCCAAAAGGGGGTGGGTGTACCGAATTTCGGTGCACCCACCCCCTTTTTTCCTTTTTTCCTACTTTTCGTGCATTTCTTCGACGAGTTTTAGGGCTTCCTATAAATAGGAATGAAGGCTCACAACACAAGGGAAAGAATTTTTGGGGAAGAATTTTTTTGGAGAGGAATTTTTGTAAGGGAGAGGTGAAATCTGGAGAGAAATTTTGAAGAAAATAATATTATTTTCATTTTATTGTAATTTTGAAGAAGAAAAAATCTCCAAGAAGGTGGTAAATTTTCATCTGTTGTAAATCTTACTCTTATTTTTAAATAAGTTGTTATTATACTAATCTTTTTTTTTTTGTAAATTAGATTTTTTTCTTCTTCCTTTATTATTTATTTATTTATTACTTTTTATTTTCTTTTTATTTTTATTTTATTTTTATTTATTTTTTTGAGTAAGTAAAACGAGGCGGAAAATTCTCAACCTTCAATTTGAACGGTTTAAATTTAGAAGGGAATTACTCCCCTCGATGCGTGTGTGCGGGTGTTTTATTTAATTTGTATTAAATATAATGTGCTAACAATACGAGGTGGAAAATTCCCAACCTTCAATTTGAACGGTCTAAATTTAGACGGGAATTACTCCCCTCGATGCGTGTGTGCGGGTGTTTTATTTAATTTGTATTAAATATAATGTGCTAACAATACGAGGTGGAAAATTCCCAACCTTCAATTTGAACGGTTTAAATTTAGAAGGGAATTATTCCCCTCGATGCGTGTGTGCGGATGTTTTATTTAATTTGTATTAAATATAATGTGCTAACGATACGAGGTGGAAAATTTCCAACCTTCCATTTGAACGGTTTAAATTTAGAAGAGAAATTATTCTCCTCAATGTGTGCGTGTGTGTGGGTGCGTGCGTTTTCTTTAACTCATATTAAATATAATGTGCTAACAATACGAGGTGAAAAATTCCCAACCTTCCATTTGAACGGTTTAAATTTAGAAGGGAATTACTTCCCTCGATGTGTGCGTGCGTGTGTTTCTTTAACTCGTATTAAATATAATGTGCTAACAATATGAGGTGGAAAATTCTCAACCTTCCATTTGAACGGTTTAAATTTAGAAGGGAATTATTTCCCTCAATGTGTGAGTGTGTGCGTGCGTGTGTTTCTTTAACTTGTGTAAATATAATGGGTTAACAAGATGAGGTGGAAAATTCCCAGCCTTCCATCAGAACGGTCTAGGTTTAGAAGGGAGATCACTTCCCTCAATGTGTGTATGTGTATATGTGTATATAAGGAGGATTTAAAAATAAAATAAAAACATTCGGATTTAAATTCTAATTGGACTTAATCGGATAAGGTACCGTCTTTGGACGGGCGTCTTGGGGTGCTTGACACATTCCCTGAGCGTAACTGACCCCCGAACTCTTTAAACGAATCTCTGGTCAGACCATGTTATTTTTGGAGTCAAATTTTACTTAAGCCATTTTTTTAAATTATTTTCAAAAAAGAAAAATATGGTGACCTAGAACATTATTTAAACCCAATGCTAGGTGGCGACTCCTTTTTCTAAAACAGGCTTAAGTATATTTTAATGAGAAAATCGACGTTTTTAAAACCCTTCTCATTTTACCAGCGCCAAGCATATATAAAGCATATATCTATATTTTCTGATTTTCTCTGGAAAATCGGGGCGCGTTCAACTCTTAAATGTGATTAGGTGTTCATCTCTCTTTTTGAAACATATATTCAGAAGAGCTAAATCATATACCATAGCAAAATCTAAAATTATCTCACCCATTACATTATTCTTCCCAAATTCATAATCACCATGTACTTTCTTGAAAGTCACAATTTCTTTCCCTACATGTCTATTCAAATCTCCCCCAATAAATATTTTTTCTTGGTTAGGTATATTTTGGACGACTTCATCCATATTCTCCTAGAATTCTCGTCTAACATCTTTTTGCAGTCTAACTTGGGGAACGTATACACTAATAACGTTAATCACCTCTCCTCCAATCACCACATTCATAACCATCATCCTATCTCTAATTATCCTGATATCGACCATGTTATACTTTAAATCCCTATCTATCATAATGCCCACCTCATTCCTATATTTTTTCTTCCCCATATACCCTAACTTATACTCCGTATTTAATTTTTCTAGACCTCTCTCCAACCCAATTAGTTTCTTGCAAGAATAGAATATTAATCATCTTTTTCCTCATCACGTCCACCAATTCCCTAGTCTTACCCATCAAAGTTCTTATATTCTAAGTTACTAACCTAAGTTTATTCTCATGGATTAACTTCTTTATCTGCACTCGTCCATCATAACGCGACAACCCTTACTTATTTGATACCTATCTAGAGAAAAACACGGCGCGTCAATTTCGGGCAACGCCCTAGCTTACCCTTGCTTATTTCTCATTGCATTCGGGCGATGGTAATGTAGCACGTCGCTAGTAGGGGACACCCTAATGTTTAAAGTCACTAGTAGAAAGGAAAATATGTAATTTCCTAAGCAAAATTTTTTTTCCTCACTAATTTGGAAAGAAAATAAATGAGAGTTTTTCAAGAGGAAAAAAATTACAATTATACCCTTGATAATAGAATTTTAAATTTGTTTTTACAATATATGAGGGTAAAATAATAAATTACATTAAACTGAATTATTTTCTTTCCTTTTATTTTGCATTCCTAACCAAACAACATTAGAGAAAATATTTTTCTTTTCACAATGAATAAAAATATTATCCTCTTATTTTTCTTTTCCTTTTTCTTTTCTTTCATTCTAACCAAATATACCCTAATATTTCTTGAAATATATTTGTTGGCCTAGTAAGCCACCCAAGAGGGGGGGTGAATTGGGTAGTTATAAAAATTTAAACAAAGCTCTTATCTTTCAACATTTAAATAATCAAATAATCAATTTATCCTAAATCAATTATTATCTTTATAATGCAGCGGATAAATGTTTAAATCTAGGTACACAACCAAATAATAAAATATAAATAAAGTAAATCAATGCAGTACATAAGGATATATTCTGGTTCACTAAGCTACTCTCGGCTAATCCTGTCCTCCGAGCCCCACATTCGCACCCACTAAAACTCGGATTCCTTTAAAGGTAGGAACCAAACTCTTACAATGATTCTTTTTACAGACTCAGAATCAATTTTTACAATTTTATTTTCACGAGCTAAGGAAGAACCCTATTTTTTTTTCAAACTTAAGACTAACCTAATTCTATTACAAGAAGAATCACAGCCTAATTCTTTTACAAGGCCAAGAATTAAACCTCATAATCACTCCAAGTATCATTTTTACCAGTAAGGATAGAACTGTTACAATTCACTCACAAGTAATTCTAATTAAGAAGAATTAAGCCTAATTCTTTTTAAGGGAAAAAAATAACCTAACTTTTTTATCCACTAGGTAAAGATCAAATCTTAATTTTTTTTTCGAAAAAGGTTGAAACCTAGTTACTCTGACTAGATACCCCAATAGTATCTAATTCGCACAAACTCACTAATTACAAGAAATTAATGAGTCTTCTCACTCAGAACTTCTACCACTTCAACTCAATCAATGTCCCGAAATTACTAGTGATAGAAATTAAGGAATTCAATATCTGATTATAATATGTGTGAGTAGCACAAAATTTAAGCACATAATCAGATAATCACGGAAATCGTTTTAAAAAGATTTTTTATGCTCTTTAAAGTTCAAAAATGATTTTACTACGATCTCTAAACCAAGCAAGCAATTATAATATAAATTCATAATAAAGGATAAATAGCTTGGAAATATCTCACCAGGATAACACCGAAAGATTGAAATCAGAATAGCAATACAACACAGATTAGTGATGCCAAAATAATCAGTGCTTTAACTCAAGAACTTTGCACAAAATAATCTCACGATTGATCTCTTGAATATATCTCAGAATAAGAACTCTTAGAAAGATCAGGAACAGAAATTTCTTGATTAATGTGATGTATTTTAATCAAAATTCGTAAGTCTATTTAAAGCAATTTGAAATAAACCCTCAAACCGCTAGTTTCCTCAAGATAGGCCTCTAAAAGGTACATATAGACTCCATATATCATTACCATTCATTTCTGGTATATTTCACTCAAATATGACTTTTAAAAAATTCAATTTAGTCCCAAAATTATTTCTCAATCTCAAATTGTATAGATAGGAAGTATTAAATGAACCAAATTGAGAAATATTTTAATTTTATGTACCATATCTATAAGGATATTAAAATAAGTGTATCATATATTTAATATATTCAAATTCCCAAAATATATCACTCAAATATCCAAAAAACGGTTAGTTAACTGCTAGTTTTGAATAAATCCTTGAAATCTTAACTAAACTGTCGGTTGACTGATCATAGGCCATCAATCGACTGATCGATTCAAGTTACACACCAAGCCATTTCTCAAACAACGGTCGGTTGACCAATCTTTCAAAGGTCGGTTGACTGATTAATTCAGGATGCGTTTCTAGACCATTTTGAAGCCCTGGTCGGTCGACCGATCTCCTACGGTCGGTTGATCGATCGATACAAAGAGTTTCACTTCAGTCCATCGGTTGATCGATCTCCCCTGGTCAGTTGACTAATCGATTCAGAGACTCTTCGTTTTTCCAGCCTTCTCCAATTGGTTGACCAATCATTTGATGGTCAGTTTACCAATCGATGCTGAAACACCCTCTTCTCAAATTAATTCAACTCTAAACTTGGACAATTTAATCCCGTTAACCGATTTATTTTCTCGATTAACTCAATTGACACTAATATTCAATTCTAAACACTAATTTTTCTTAGGTCAATTTTCATTTTCAATATCACATTGGAGCAAATATTTGAACATTAATTAGAACCTTAATTACATCAAATTAAACACATAAAAATATAACTCATTAATTTGTATCGTGTGTGTGATCCTAATCGGGATACATTAAGAGTAAAAGAAGTTTAAGTTGTTTTCACCTAATTTTCTCAGATTCTTCAACACTCTTCATCTCTTTAATGTCTATCTCTGTATCTTCAATAATTACTTTATGATTTGATCTTGAATTGAACTCTTAATTTGAAACACTCAATAAACACGTTAGTTCCACAAAAAATATCAACGTTTAATTGTCCATCAAAATATCGGGATCAACAATATTTAAATTTTTTAACCAATTGTGAGTTATTTAATTGTCCTACTAAATATGCTCAATCAAAAATTCAACAATTCAAATTTTAATTTTATCAAATAAACTTTAGATATTTTCAACACTTAAAATTTAACCCTAGTCAAACAAGCCTTAAGTCTTGAGTGACAGTAATAAATGTTCAGTTAATCATACATAAAAGTAAATTTTGTTTTAAACATTAGGTTAAAATGCTATAATCAGGACAAAATAATTAGCTTTCCAACTTTTTTCAGTGCCTTTATAATTGGAATGTTTTTGTGGCTCCCGTTTCATCAAAACACAACTTGTTAAAGACCAAGCTTTTTTGAATCAACTCAGCAATACCAACAAATATGTTCCTCTTAAATTATCCTTTTATAGTTACAGAATTTTCATTTTATCATTTTTTTCAAAATTTCTAAAACTAAATATATATATATATATATATATATATATATATATATATATATATATATATATATATATATATATATTTAAAATTTCACTTAATTTTTCAAATTCCACTGAATTTTTTGTTTTTTAATAAAAATTTCAATTACTTTTATTTTTTTTAAAAATTTAAAACTTCTTGTAAAAAAAATGAAATTAGTTATTTAGATTTTTTTGTATTAGGGGTAATTTTTTCATTAATATTTTTTAGAAAGAGTTGGTATGCAATTTTTTTGCTTCCTAATAGGATTTTAAAAGTTATTTTATTTAGATAATCCTTGAAAAATTGTTTGATTTTAAAAGTAGATTTTTGGAAGAAAACTGCTTATGGTTACAACCATGAAACAAGGGTAATTAAAAAGAGATTTGTGCCTAAAATCCTATTTACTTTTAGGAGATAGAAATTAAATAAAGTAGATTGTCGGCAGACATGTAGAATCCCCACTACCGAATCCTCGTTCACATTACATTCAAAGATTTCCCAGGGTTTAAACCAGATGATATGCTTACCTAACATATATTTTTCTCAACGGTCAAATATGCCTTTATTTGATATCCTTTGTGATAGATACAACTACAAACCTTATCTTCCTAATCTTGCTTCTATTTTATTGCTAATAATTAATTAGTGTGTCTTAAAACAATCATTCATCAAATTGACCCTAATTCTAAATTTCTAAACGGGTGGACATTTGATTGTAATGAAGGGTAAAATGATAATTTCACAGAGTGCAAATTTCGACTTTGCTATATATATATATATATATATATATATACACACACACACGAGCGATAATCTACAATCTAACGTTATAATAAATTTGTTTTCGCTATAATAAATTCGCATGTGCTAAAATTCAAACTCTCTATTTCTCAAACGAGAAAATACATATCAAGTGCCTTGGTCAAATCCTCTTTTTGTTTGGTTAATGTGACGTTTGAGTAGTGTTGATGAGGGGTATTTCTACTGGTTACCATTGATCAATCAAAGTCCGACACATGGCAGGGAGGCGAACCCCCGAGAACATCTCTTTATCAGTCAAATGCCCATCAATCACAGTGACTGGACCACTCAGGGATCGCTTCACCGACTAGTGACTAGCGGACACATGTTCCTTCATGACCACCGCCCAACGAGCTCAGCTAGAGCGTTGCCATCACAACTTCAATACCGACCACTATCCAACGATAAGGGCTAAGGGGTTTTCCACCACAAGCTTCAGTCTACCCTCTGCTAGAGGCCACTGAAAAGGATCACCAGACCACTAAAACGAGCTCCTACATGTCTGTGGACTGAACCTTACCTCCTAGTGCTTGGGCTCATCTTGGTGGGTCGAAACACAAGGCCCATGTGCTTAAGTCATGCCACGCGCCTTCTAACAAGCCGTGCACCGAATTATGTTAATTGGTCAAGCTTAGGGTCCTAACTTGACGGGGTTAATCCAACTCTACTCCTATAAATAGTATGATATTAAATGCTCAAGGTAATGCTAAGAATTCTCCCTTAAATGCTAAGAATTCTCACTTAAGGCAAAAATGTACTCTTTTTCTCCGAACTCTTACTCTTACACCAAAGAGATTTCGTTGGGTATATCCCAACGAATCTTTCTACAGGTAAAAACTTGGACATTAAAGACTTGAATGTTGGTTGTGGCTTGTTCACTAGGCACCCATCACCGAATACAAGAACTCTGCCTTAACAAGAATTAAGATTGTGCAATGGGCGGTTTCGACCAAAACATCAGACCAAACCAATACTAGGCGGGTTGGGCTAGTTTGAACCGTGAATTGTCCAATGATGTGCGGGTTGGGGCAGGTTGGAGTGGGCGAGTTGGCTAGTTTAAACTGTAAGGTATCCAATAGTGTGCAGATTGGGCCTATTTTCGGGTTTGGCTAACTAGAACCGTGGATTGCCCAAGGTGGCAAATGAATTTAGGAAAAAAATTCACAAAAGCGGAGAATGAATTAGAATTTAGGAAGAACGAAGATAACAAAATGTAAGAGGAATGATTGACAGTGATTGGAACAGATAAAAACCTTAGGCAATGACTTGGATATTATTTATATCATCACAAAATGACGTCTTTTTGTGTTTTACTTGGCGAGTTGGTTGAACCCATAAAAAATGGACTAAACTGTGACCCGTCCATTCATGTGCGGTTTTCAAAGTTTATGACTCGTGCAATGTGCGGGTTAGTATTGGACAAATTTTTGGCAGTGCAGTTTTGGCGGTTTGGACGATTTTTGTTGGTTGGACCGATCCGATGCATACCCCTAGCAAGAATAATCTACTTAGACTCTAACCAGACTAACTGCAGGTGTTAGCCATATTTCGACACCAACAACTGTTTTTCATTTTATTTTTTAATTTAATTAGAATTAGAATACACACATTTTTTACCTCTAATATTTTAGGTAATGTTTGTAGCATATAATTGAATATCCAAATTAAATTATAAAAAAATAAAGGTATTTGTAAATTAATTACATACATTTATTTTTAATTTTAATTATAAAACTTGGATTTGGCAAAAGCAAATATAACATAGGATATGAGTCTAGCCACACCCACCTAAAACTTTAACAACCAAAAGTGCAATCTTCCCGTGGGCTATTTTATAAACTTTATACATTAATAAATAAATTATAAATAGAAGTGAAACACCTCCCCTAACATAACAATTTTCATTCACAACCTCCCAAATTCGATCCCTAGAAATATTGTTTAAGGAACCCAAACTCTTTTCCCTTAGAAACCGAAAAAAAATACATTATAATAAAATTGAACCCACTCCAAATTAAACATCCAGTCGTATGTGATCTTTATGCTTTATTATGCTAAATATATTATTCATGCACTATAAAAATGCCTATTGCTTGCATTAGTTCATAGACCACGATACAATGTCCCTTGGTGGATAACGGGAGTTTAGCTATATCGAAAGCTTACATTTTTGTTAAAAATTCAGACATCACACGTCATTTTGAAAAATAATAAAAATATTTGTATTATTTTTATAATATATAAGACATTATTTGTCATGTTTTATTGACAAAAATATTCTTATAACATTATATTTTTGTTTTTTATTCTCAACTCTGTTTTTCTCACTCCATGTGTCTTTTTCTTTTATTTTTGTTCCGTGTGTATATATATATTGTGATTTAGTGTTTACAGATTTATTTTTTTTAAATTCAAAAGTGACTAGAAAAAAAAAAAAAAAAAACTACATACAAAAAAAAAAAAAAAATTAAAGTTAAAGGCTTATTTTTTGTTTTTTGTTTTCCATTTTTTGTTTTATTTTTTATTTTTCCTTTTTTGAAAGTAAAATTTTTTATTTTTAACTTTTGTTTTTTGGATTCTAGTTTTTGTTTTGGAATTCTTTTTTTTCCTACTCTTTTTTTTTTCTAGGTTTTTAATTTTAATTTTTTTTTCTTTTTATTTTTTTTATAACTACTATACAAAAAAAATGAAATAAAAAAAACTAGAAAATAAGAAAGAGAGTGGAAAATCAAAACAAAAACAAAATTCAAAAAATAAAAAATTAGGAACTAAAAAAATTGTGTTATAAGGCTATTTTTGTCAATAAAATATAATAGGGGAGTGTTTTAAATAACCGAATGTCTTAAATATTATCAAAATAATAGGAGATGTCTTTAATCATTTTCAAAAATTTTAAACTTTTTTTGCAATCTATCTAGTAGTAGCCTATTATATATATGTAAATATAATATTCGACTTTTTTATTTTCGTTAAAAAAAAAATTAATAATTTGCTCAAAAAATAGAATTGAGACCAAACTTATATAGGTTAATTAATTTATTTTGCTAATATTTTTTATAGATTACATTCGTTGTGTGTCTTCTGAATTTAATTTAAGCTTAACTTGACTTAATGTGAAGGAACTGTTAAAAATGTGTTTATGAAAATGAGTCATGATGTATTCGTAATATATATATATTTTTTGAACCTGAGGTGGGATTTTAAATGGGTAAGACTTTTATTTTCCGGTTAGTAAACGCATTAAATGGGTCACTCTCAGAAAATTATTATTTTGTTCAAAAAAATAAAAAAAAACAGAACAGAACAAAACAAAACAAAACAGATCCTTATCATTTTTCTCTCACAAAAAAAATCACTATCCAACGTTAGATATTCAACGGCTAATAAAAGCTGCCGCCAAGGAATCAGCCGTCAAATGCATGCCACGTCCGAGGCTAGAAAACGAATGCCACGTGACAAAAACGTGTCGGAAATCGACGATCAGCATTCACCCGCCTTTTTTAACCGACACGCGTACGGGTGGCGCGTTTTTTGACCTGGTTGAGTCCACACCGAGTTAACCGACCGACAGTGGAAAGTAACCTTTTATAACCGACCGCACTAACGATATTTATTGGGGTTTATGTTTTATTGTCGTCAACATCCTAGTTATGATTACATGTCAATTCTCATTAACCACGTCGGCAGTTTTACCGAAAGTTCGGAGAAATTAAGGTCACCTTTACTATTTCAGTTTTACTTTCCAAATTAATATTTCTTTCCTTCTACGTTTTAGGTTAAATTAGATTTTTTTCTTTCTTTATTTATATTAGTGTGGGGGTTATTTCTGATCGGGCTGGGCTGAGCTCTACCTAGGTATTACCAAAAAAATAATGATAAGCTCAAGCCATGGGGGTCTATTATCATGCCAAAGTCCAATCCTAAACAATTTTTTTCAAACCCAATCCAAACTTAGGGCTAGTCCAACCCTATAATTTATTTATTTTATAATTTGAAAAACAATCACTGAAATAATAAATTAAAAATATAAAATAAAGTCATACATAGTAATTAATAGTTACCAATATTAATTTTCATCAAAAAAATAATAATAAAAAACATTCATCCACTTTCTACACTAAAATAAATTACATTCATCTATACCAAAATAAAATAAATATACCATATTAATTAATATCAATTCAACTAAAAAAACGCATCCAAAGAATCTGAACCGGTTAACACTTATTAGTTGATCTTATATATATATATATAATTTTTTTTAATAAATGGTCGAGCCAGGTGTCACACCCCACCCCGGGCACCTGTCACCCGCGGCCGGGCATGACGTTAACCTGACGTGACCTGACCCATCGACCCATATCAATCCATACATATATACCTACATACCTGCACTACTGTAAAAATTTTCTCCAAAAATATATATATAAATACCCGTTCTCAAAATTTGGGAATATACCGGTTCTAAATATTCACAACCAAAAACACAAAAATACATGAATCTTCCACGGTTCACATCCGACCGGCTCACCTCTAGAATGACACTACCTTCGGACTCTACCTAGTGCCAGTAGTGAACCAGCTCCTAATTGTGGTACCTGAAACCAAATATTTTTATCGGTATACTGTCTTCATAATAAAACATTTTACAGATCAAATATAAGAATTAAGTACAACGTTTCAGAATATAAAATAATATAATCACGTAGCGTACGGAAATCCAGTTTTCCTGTCACTATTGAAACAACCTAATATATTTAAAACACCAAATCCCAACATTTTAAATTAACCCATCTGAATATTTTAATCAAAATATAATATACTCTATCACCGCATACCGTGTGGGAAATCCAGTTCCATTGCTACCAATAAGATGAAATAATATATTTAACACCCAATCCAAATATTTAAACCAATCAGTCCAAATATTTTAAACGTATAATAAAGTACACCACATCTCCTCTCCTACTAGTCATAGGATCATTTTTACCTTACGATTGGGAGTTATAACGGTACCATACCACCCGCAAGTTTTGCACTCCTGACGAGTCAAACCACCCTGTAGAACTTTGCCTAGCAGGTAATCTACATCTCGCAGGACATATCCTCCCGATGAGAAGAAAAATCTACATCTTGTAAGTCACACCCGCCTAACGAGAAAAAAGTTCACATCTTGTAGGTCACACCCTCCTAACGAGAAGAAGATCCACATATCGTAGGTCACACCCGCCTAACGAGAAGAAGATCCACATCTCGTAGGTCTCACCCGCCTAACAAGAAGAAAATCCACATCTCATAGGTCATATTCACCAAACGAGAAGAAAATCTACATCTTGTAGGTCATATCCGCCTAACGAGAATAAACTATGGCATAGTCGGATAAAAGTCACTCTCCACCTTTAAAACCGATTTGATTCAAAAATTATTTTTCCACATTTAAAACCAACTCGACCCATATAAGTTGTAAAATCGTCCATTTAAAATAAGCACATTTTTTACAAGTTATACGAAAATAAGATTTGTAAATTTACATAGAAGACAATACACTCACCTCGATTCCTGTACTGCAAAAAATGTTACTGTCCAAAACCTATTGGGACACTGGCGCTTGTAAACCTAACAACGATAGGTATAAATTAATATTTTATTTTAAAATAACCTAATGTGCAATGCAGACCCTAAATTTCATATTTCCTATTCCTCAAGTTTTTATTATGAAAAATTATTATTTTGCCCGTCTCGCTACGTTAATATTTAATATACCAATTTATTTAGATTAATAATTACAAAAATTACTATTGTGATTGCGAAAATTTTGATACTAACAATTTAATTTAACGAAAATAATAACCGATTGAAATTTTACCTGTTCCGAATCGCCCGCCGGCCGAGAAGTTGATTTTTTTGAATTTTTGGTTTTTATTTGATTTTTCTTGTTTATTTTTTTTTTCTTTTTTTTTCTTTCTTTTCTGTTTTCGGTTCTATTTGCTTTGCCGAACAAACGCCTCCGCTGGCGATTCACGCACCCACATGCCCACGATGGTGAGTGGCGACGCCACACACACATACCCACATCACCACATACACACACACACCCCGAAATAGCCACACCCACGGACTGAATGGAGGAGCACCCATGCACACCATTGGATCAATCTCACACCACCGCCGTTGATCACCGATTGGACCCACACACGTACACACAGCAGCAGCTGAACACACACACACCCTCCGGCCGCACAAAACACACACGCACACATACCATCGCCAATCCCCCTACACCCATCACAAACACCGCCGACGAATGACAACACCACACCGCCACGCACATACCCCTATGATCGTCGGATGAACAATCAGAGACACCCACCCACACACAAACCGGACTGCTCATCGCCGACCCACTCACACTCATGCAATCCCCGGGCAAACGCACACCCACGCCGACCGGAGGGATACACCGCCGACCAACCTTCTTCTCTCTATCTTTTCCCCGGTTCTTGTGATGGGTGTACAGGTGTATCTATATATATCCATAGATAGTGAATATGAGCTTGCCCGCATTATATATATATTTAGGGTTAATTACGTTAATCTCCTCTAATTATCTTTAAATTATCATTTAAATCCAAAATTTAAAATGAATATTTCTAAAATTGCTAATTGACCCCTAAACTTTTAATTTAAATTAAAAATGACACATTCCACCCTATTATTTTCTAAATGTTCTAAAATACAGCTAATGAATATGTACATGCGGAAATTAGGGTCTTACACCGGGGGCCCTAAACAAAAATGTTCATGCCCAAGCCTAAACCTAAAAATGAACGAGGCTAAATTTTGGTGCCCTAACTCTGCATATAGGCTAAAGAAATCAGGCCCAAGCCCTAGAAAAAGGTAATGGGCCGGTTGGGCAGGCCTCCGGGCCCATGACGACCCCTAACCCCAACAGGTCTTTTTTAAGGTTCCCAATGAACAGATTGCACGTATAAAAAACCTCTGATCCCTGTTACTCAGCTCTAATAGATCCTGCTTAGTTAGCAGTCCTTATTTATTGATCTCTGATTGCTCAAAAATAATTCCATTGTTAAGCGCAAAATATTATAGTATAGTGTCCTTAAGTCCAAATGTCGAACTACAGGGTTCAGTCTTGTAATTATCAATTACTGATTATTTTCATTCCTTTGATGAGAATTTGAGATTTTGATTTGAATTTTTAAGTAAACGAAAATAAATATCAGATTTAACAATAAAAATGAAGGTCCGGATTAGGAATTATGGATGCGTATTTTGGAATATATTTTTCTTGTATTTTTTTATGTAAATCGAATTTGTGTAAACGAGTGTTCCCAACGACAAGCCGGAATTACTCAGAAAGATTTAGATTGTTATTCTCCGGTATAATTTATCTTCGGTATTTAATTCTTACACTACAATAATTTACGGCGAATTAAAATCTAGGCATAAACTATCATGACCAATAATCAATCCATAAAAAAATGATTGTATAGCCATTAAATCGAGACCACAAGTATACGATCTAATATTCTAGTAGTAATTAGATTTAAATCAAAATCCATACAAAAATATTTTGACAATAAATCCAATTACATTAAAAACATTTTTTAAGAACAAGATTAACATTATACAATAGTTTACACAATATCCGAAATTAAATAGACAAATACAGTATTACATAAATCCAAAATACATCACCAAAATCCTAACCCAATTGAAGAGAATTAGCCACTCATTGTCATTTGGAATAACATTTTTTCGAATACAATTCTCAAAACTACTATTACTACCCTTATGTATAAAAACCAAGATTTCTTTCCTTCACAAATGATGAGAAATGGTGGGGGGAAATGGATGAAAATGGCGAAGAAATTGAAGAAAAGAAAGTTGCTGAAAATTGAAGGAAAAATGGCCAAAGAACTCTCTCCTCTCCCCCCCCAACCCCAAACTCTAACCTTTGATATTGTATTTATAGATTAATAGATGCATGAATGATTTGGGGGACAAGAATATTTAAAACATCAAATAAGAGTAAAAAAATGGTGACAAATGGAGGAAAAATGTGCTAGAGTGATGAATGAGTAGTAATTTCAGTGGAAATGGCCTGAACAAAGCTGAATGGGCCGCAATTGGAGTAAAACGGGCCAAAACGGGCTGGAATGGTGTGCTTAAATAAGCCTCCAAGTGAATGGCCAAAAAAAAAAAAAGGATCAAAATGGGTTGAAAATTTTGAAATAGGCCTAATTTGGAAATGGGCTACTCATGGAAGCAAATGGGCTTGTTTAGAACCAAGTGGGCTAGAAATGAAATAAAATAAGGATGGCCTTGTTTGGATTAAGTGGGGTGACCCAATGGAATAAAAACAAAATGTGTTGGTTTGGATCAACAGGGCTGGCCACAAGCCTGCGAACTGTTCCATTTCTTCGGTTTGCCGCGGTTTGTTTGTTTTTTTGTCCGATTTTCTCCAAATTAATGCCATTTTGTTCTAAATTCAAAAACCTACAAAAAAAAAAGAAAATAATAACTTAATTTGTAATATTTATTTCTGATAAAAAATTTAACAAAACTAAGTTTATGGGTACGAAATCGCACAAAATGTGATGCTATCAATCTCCCCATTGGCTTTCCCCTAAGGCAGGGAAAGTAGAAAGAAGTCCCTCCTAGAATTCTCCGTAAATATTGTCGCTACGGTCGGAGGCAGTAAGAGGGGTGAAGTCTTGAGGTCAGTGCCCTGGGAGAAGAAATGGTTTATGCTCCCCAGGTAGAGGTCCTAGGTGCCCTTCTGCCTATAACCTTTTTGAGCCCTGAGCTCTACTAGGGCGAGGGGTGGGTAGCGGATGGGTTGGGATAGTTTGGGTCAAAACCATGGGTCAAACTAATACTATGCGAGTTGGTCTAGTTTAAACTCTGGACTGCCCGATAATGTGCGGATTAAGGTGGTTTGGAATGTGCCAATTTACTAGTTTAAATCGTATGTTACCCAATAATGCGCAGATTAGGCTAATGAGAACCATGTGCTACCCAAATATTTTCTAGTTGGACCTTAAAATATAATAAATATTGGTAAAAAGAAAAATTATTGCATTACTGAAATTTGCAAAAAAATTGGCACAAAATTACAGTTACACAAAAAGAAGAAAAAAAAAATACAATGTAATTTGTAAACCATAAAAAAAAAAAAAAAAAAAAAAAAAAAAAAAGAAAAAAGGAAGGATGAATAAAAAAAAAAAACCACCAATGGGAATTCCTTGCTCAAAGAAAAACATTTGTGTTTCGATGTTATAAACATAAATAGTAAAGTCTAAACCTGCAAATTTAGTAAATACTATGGGTGGGCAGTGGGTGGGTTGGGCTAGTTTGAACCATAGACTGCTCAATAATGAGCGGGTTACTACGGGCAGTTTGCGTTTCAGTGTGGTGTTGCAATTTTGGAGGGTTTGGCTGGTTGACCTAATCCGCTACACACCCTTAGCTGAGGCCTTCTATCTCAATCTTGTCTTTTTCTTCTGAGCTCTTTCGCACTCTCTCCTGATTGTTGCCTGCAGGTCGGCATTGTAAAAGTGGGTATTGCGGTCCAACGCCTAGTCCAAGTTGGCTAGCGAGTTAGCGCAGAGATCATACGATTGCCTTTGGTGGCAGAGTCCGTCCATGAAACAACCTGTTGGACAATTCATCGCATGTGTTCGCCTCCCAGTTAAACCGGTCAATGTACCCCCGAAGAGACTCACTACCCTTCTATTAGATTGTGATGATTTGAGTGATGGTCTTCAGCCTTCGTCATGGGCGGTTTAATCGAGACAGGAAGAGCTACTCGAGCTCACATAAAGTAGCAATGGAGGTCAGTCGGTGGCTCTAGAACCATGTCCTCATTGCATCCGACAGGGTGAGTGAAAAAGATTCGTGCCTCATGGCCACCAAGGTCATCTGCATGTTCACGGGGCTCGATGAACAACTCATAGGGGATAGTGAACGGTCCTTTGTGTGTTGTCTCCTCGGTGGAGATAAATGAGTCTTGACCGTACCAGGGGGCCCGTGTTCCTGCTCTTTGTACTCGAGATTGTAGGGCTATTGACAATCCCCAAGTTCGTGCTAATTGGAGAAGATTACCCTATCCCCGAATTATTGTGCTCTCCCCTCACTCACTGCGATCTGGAAAGTTGGTTCTCCCTCTAAGGGGTCACAGCAAGTGAGTAAAGAGGGTCCTGATGCAGTCTTTGAACTATCTGAGTTGTCGTTCTAAGTGGTTTATACATGAGGCCTCTACAGTGCCCTTGGTTATCCCACGAAATGATTAGAGAGCAGGGTGAAGGTGCTCGATTTGCCGGTAGAAGATGGGTAGTCATCGGTGTTTGGTGGCCTGCTATCTTATCTATGTAGCGGAGACATTGTTGTTGTTTCCCTAAGAGGTTGCTCGTTTTGTAGACTATTCACGGTACAATTTTCATTTCTATGTTCGATTATTTGACCAAACCTTGTGATCATCAAGTTTTAGTTGACTAGTGAAGGGTGATCAAAATGAGACTTCTAATAGCATTTCCACTAAAGGCGCCAAACTGTTGGGGTCAAAATCTGATTAACACCCGCAATTGTTTCAATCAGGGTCCTGGTGAATTTTCTAATGCTTAAGTGACGATCTTGTGTACGGTGAATGTTGCTAGGTAAATGGTCAATGGTTAAAGTCCTTATGGTCTAAGTTTGTATCTGCACAAAGACCAATTGTGCATGTTGAAGTCCCTCCGGCGTGAGAGTAACTTGAAGACGTTGTTCGATGGTCATTAGATAGTGAATGGACTTGGTAAGCACAAGTAAATGCCCTAACGTTGGTCATTGGGTCATGATCAAACAGGATGGGACCCTTGGCCAGTGGTCGAACTGGACAAGAGCCAAGGTTGCTAGGGCGGCAACCTGATCGATGGTTGTTGTTTACTCAACAAGGTCTTCTCAAGGTCCCACTTTACCACGTGTAGGGTCATGAGTGGTGTCTAGTAGAAATACCCATCACCACTTACCTATCTGAATCCTTTTATGCTTTAATTTCAAAATTCAAGTTGTTATATGCCCTACTATATTGTCGAATCTTGTTAAATATTATATTGTAATCTTGGGTAAACTCTAGAGTCATGGTACATTATTAGTTATGAAAAATTGTTTATACCTTTCTCCATCATCCTATTCTCTTCCCTCTATTTTAATATTGTGTATTCTCTTAATTTCAACAGATTTAAATATTTTTTAATGAAATATTTCATTTTTGAGCTTTAAACTTGTGTAGATATGGATACATGAGATTTTTGTACATTATAAAATTCAATTATATTCAATGGAACAATGATTATTGATTTTTGATAAATAATTAAATAACTTTCAATATTTTTAAAATTTTAAATTTTTCATAAAATAATTTTCATTAGAATTTCTATTAAAAATTAATATTCCATAAAAATATATATTCAATGATATTGTTACAAACGATGTTTTAAATTTCAAAGTTTTCAGTAGAATGCTTCAAAAAAAAAAAAAACAGTGGGATATAAGTATTTTTGGCACTTTAAACTTTTTATGTATTCTATTAATTTTCTATAATTGGAATATAAATCTTTGTTATTTTTGACATTTTTAAATTTTTAGGCGAATATTATAAAATAAAATAAAATTGAGTGCAACATAATTAGTGTATTTTTGACATTTTGAAAAAATTATATAATTTTAGCCAAAAAGACAATGAAACTTTCATAAGAATTCAATGGAAATGCTAAAAAAATGAAACTATTACTAAGGGTCTGCTTAGTGTTTATGGAATTGGGCCATGGAAAAAGAATTGAAAGGCTTAATTTCAAAAAAAAAAAAAAAATTGTTAGAATCACTTATTTAACATTGAATTTGGTATTCATTTCTAATTTTTTGGACCTCAATTCTTTGTTTTGAAATCCACAGCCCAACTTAAAAATTCTAAAACAACTATTTGGAATTTGGTCCATATGAGGAATTCTCGCGATCGAATGATCTTCTTCAACCTCGTGTCACAGAATTCTCTCACTCAAATTTTGACAGCAACCATGAAATATTCTCTCTACATTTCATCTCTAAAACTATGATGCTCCCAATAATCTTCTCATTTCCTATAACCCAAAAAAAATTAAGATTTTTTTATCCAAAAGTCCTATTTTAATAACCAACTACTTTTTAAATCCTATACATATAAAACAATTTTTTAACTCATATTTTAGAAAAAAATTGGCACATACTCCTACTCACATTTTGTAATGATAACCATACCCCTTGAAACCCTATTTTTGGAAAACCCTCTTCATTACTCTCTCTCATCTCTCTTACTCTCGTTGTCGGCACTCTCTCTCTCCATTACTCTCTCTCTCTCCTTGCCGCCCTCGCCATAGCTCGCCGCCACCACTGATGCTCGTCGTTGGTGCCGCCACTGCTGCCCGTTGTCGTTCGTCGTCGCCGTTGCTGCTCACCGTTGCCTCATCGCCGTTGATGCTCGTCGTTCGTTGTCACCATTGTTCGTCATTCGTCGCCTCCGTTTTGTTGCCCATGGTCGCCGCCGCCAAACTGTCGTTCAACGTTTGTCACCGCTAAGCCGTCACCATCGCCATCGTTCGTCACCGCTATGCCATTCGTCATTTCGTTACTTAGATCTACTCAGATCTAGCCAAATCTTGGTAGATTTAGAGTTTTCACCATCACCACCACCGCTTTCTTTCACCACCACTATTGTCTCCAATTTGGTTTGTTTTAGATTTTGCTCGTGTGTAGGTTTTCTCGTGTTGCTCTGCTCCTTTTTTTATTTATTTATTTATTTAATTTTGTAGATCGTTTGTATTTGAGGTCTCTAATTTTTATGAGAATGTGTTGATGATTCGATTTCTGATTGGATTTCCACTTGATTATATTTAGTAAGTGGATATCCACTTCATTATATATAATGTAAATATTTGTTTATTGATTTTTCGCTTTTCTGATTGCTTGCATTATGTGGATATCCACTTAATAATATTTAGTAGATATCCAGTTACATTATTTTTCGTGGATTTTTACTTAATTAAATGGATATCCACTTAATAGATATCTAAGTAGATATCCTCTTACAAAAAAAAAAAAAAAAAAGATATCTAAGTTGATATTCACTTAATTATATTTAGTTGATATCAATTTTAAAATGTTCATAGAATATTTTAAAAAAATAAACTAAAATTGAAATAAAATTAAGTGAAGTATAATCAGGGTATTTATGATATTTTTAAAAAAATTAAGGAAAAAATTAATTTAAATTTTTATTAAAAAATAAAATTTGAGAAAAATTTAAAAAAATAAAATAAAATATATATATATTAATTGTAGGAGTTTTGAAGAAAAAAAAAAAAAGATCAAATGGCATTTTCGTAAATTTTGTAACTATTGATGGGTAATTTAGGAATAATATACATGATGATACTTTTGGGATAAACACAAAAAGGGTTGTTCTTAAAAAGTTGTTCTTTGAACAAATGGGACCCCACAAAAAATTTCCCAAAAAGTAATAATAATTGTCCACAAAAAATCTGCTCCGCTAGAAGGATAGTAATGGCAATACTAGATATTGCCCACGTTGTTCACATCGTCAGTCAGTTTGTCACTTTTCCTACTACAATTTATTGTGCTGCTGTTCTTCGTATTTTTCGGTATCTTCGGCGCACCCTCTTTCAAAGTCTCTTACTTCCATCGACCTCGTCTTTGGATTCACATGCCTACTCTGATGTTGATCAGGCTAGTGATCCCACAAATCGCAAGTTTGTCACAGATTTTTGTGTATTTTTTGGTGATTCTCTTATTTCATAAAGGAGCAAGAAACATGATGTTTTTAAATCTTCCACGGAAATTGAGTATTATGTGATAGTATCTACTACCATTGAAGTAGTGTGGTTGCATTGGTTACTTGCTAATATAGATATTTCTCTTTCTCATCCCCCTCTCTTGTATTAGGATAACAACAGTACTATTCAGATTGTTCACAACTCTATTTTTCATTAACAAATTAAGCACATAAAGATTAATTTTCATATCACTCGTCATCAACTCTAACATTGAACCATTACTTTGTTATTCGTATCATCCTCTATGCAAATTACCAACTTTTTTATCAAATTGCATTTTATTTTGCACTTTTATCTTTGGTTAACAAACTCTCAATGCTTCTTGTTGACATATTATAACTAATTATATGTTATTATTTAATATTATAGTTTCCTCCCTTCCTAGTTTTTCGATTGTAAGTTTATACAACTTATTTTACTAGGCATTTTATTGTACTTTCATATTCATTATTCACATATAATAAATCCTATCCCTTTTCTCTTTTTTATCAACACGCTATGTTTATTCATTGTATTTAGAGAGAGAAACTGTATACAAATCTGAACCAAAAATCCAGAACCAAAGCACAAAAACATAAACAAAAGCACATCTTAGAAACAATGCTTACGCCGACATTCCATGTTCTTATTTAAGCCGCAAAACCAGTCCAACAGAACTTAGGCTATGTCGAGAACAATAAAATTAATCATTGTTTCACTCATCCGCATTACATTCTTCAATCTCTTCATACCGAGCCTCAAAAAAGGAACAATAAAAATACCCATTCACAATATGATATTTCAATTGTTTTGACAGTAACAATTCACATTTAATAATAATAACTTAAAAAAGAAAGAAACTCCTATCAATACTTCAAAATTCAACTCCAAAAAATGCATGCCGAGATACTGGAACATCGACAGCCACGAGTAGGTCAACCTTTTCTGACAGAACAAGGATGCAACAACTCCTCCGTTGCTAGCATTCTGTCTCTATTGCACATCATTTTCAGTTTGTCAAAGAGAACTTGGTATCTGCAGCAGAATTTAACACCCATATAGTTCCCACAACAACAATTGCATTTAGGTAGCATTTGGAAGTATTTTCAAATAAAGAAATTGGAATAGGAAATGATCACATACAAATTCTTAGTTTTTCACATCAGTCCATTTTTTATTCCAATTCCACGAAACCAAATGCTACCTTAAATTCAATATTCAAATGACATTTACGTTACAGATCCAACATCATAATCAAGCACAATCAAGTAATCAAGCACAATCAAGCAACGCGTCAAGTAAAAACTTTGGATTCAGTCGAGCACTGTGCTTGCAGGAGAGGACGTTGTGTGTGTGAGAGAGGGAGGGAGGGTGAGAGAGAGAGACTCACCAGCATTTAGGTAGCATTTGGAAGTACTTTCAAATAAAGAAATTGGAATAGGAAATGATCACATATAAATTCTTAGTTTTTCACATCAGTCCATTTTTTATTCCAATTCCACGAAACCAAATGCTACCTTAAATTCAATATTCAAATGACATTTACGTTACAGATCCAACATCGTAATCAAGCACAATCAAGCACAATCAAGTAATCAAGCACAATCAAGCAACGCGTCAAGTAAAAACTTTGGATTCAGTCGAGCACTGTGCTTGCAGGAGAGGACGTTGTGTGTGTGAGAGAGGGAGGGAGAGTGAGAGAGAGAGACTCACCAGAACAGCCGCAGTAAGTTGTTGACATTTAATCCTCTTCCATGGGTACCTCTGGAATATCAAACCTATCTTCTTCAATGGTTTTATTGATGACAGACATATGGGATGGTAATTGGAAGTCAAGGAAGCAAGATTTATATGTTACTAGTATGTTAACAAATGAATAACTTATGTAATTTAAAATTATACTTTCAAATAATTCACTTAAATAATTTATTTAATATTATAAATTAGAATGACACAAGCTTCACTAGAACGGTAGAGATATCTCCAAATATAATCTAATGGATAAAAATATCTCTTCACCATAATGGTTGAGAATGAGTCCATATCTTAACAATTATTATGTTGAATCCATATCTTGACGATTATTATGTTGAGAGACCCACACCGTCCTGATTTATAATATTTATCTTAGCTAAGACAACATATATACTTTTGTCTATAGTCTATACTATTCTTTGGGTCGATTCAATAATTATTTTTTGTTACTTTTGCAAAGACGATAATATTACCGAATAGTTGGAATTAGATGTTCTAAAACAATCATCGAATAAAAGGATATATATTGACATAAGATCATCCTCTTTCTCCCCTCGGTTACGACTATTACTTAGCTCCCTCAATATTTCAGGTGTAACCTGCATTCAAAATAAAAGAGAAGGTTGGAAATTTTCACCAGAATGTTAAAAAGAAAGCACCAGTCTTCAAGGATTTAATCACATACTAATCTATGCCTTTGCTCATCGACGAGAGTACGGAGATTCACTTTATCCTCCTTCTTAAGTTCATTTTTGTACCTGCAAAATATTTAGCATGGTTAGTATATTGTATTCAAAACAAACATCAAATGACCCACTCACCGATAAAACACAGTTGATTTCAACATTTTAGCATGTTTATTATATCTTCTCTCTCGAATGTTTCAATAGACAAGGAAAAATGCTAGTTGATTAATATACCATTTTCAGGTTCATATCCTTTTTCCCTTTTTTTTTTTTGGATCGTGTGTGGAATTTGACCATGAAACTCTTAAACAAGGCTTCCTAGTACATAACATAAGCCCAACCCCCAACACGCGCACACACAACAACAATAAGGAAAACATTAAATAAAGAATGGAAAAGAAAAACGAAAAAAGAAAAAGAAAAAAGATTGACCAACCTTTGAACAAAAGCAAGAAGTGACTGATGCCAAATCACAGGCATTAGCCTTGACTCCTCTCGGAAATTCATGAAGTGAGAAACCATGGCATCAAGAACCCGATACGGCAAGGCATATTTTTTTTCAATGAATAGCTTTATAAAATAACTGCAAAAGATTAGGAAATCAAAATTTTAACACTGATTTATTCATTCTATTCACAATTTTTTGGCTGTATTGAAGAATGAGAAAGAATTGACTATGAAATAGTAATTTTACTGTCTCCCAAACAGAAGTAACTAAGCCGCCCCATGACACAATTTATGATACGTTAGGATGAAGAAATGATATCAATTTATAGAAAGGATATCAATTAATCGCCAAAAACATGGAAAAATTCTCCTATCATAGGCACATTCCACATGAAAGAAGGAAGGGTTCACATACAACTTGTGAGTAATCGCATGCGTTGGACATGCTACCACTCGCTTTTTACTAACAGGAATTATATAAAAGACAGCACAAACATGCCATGAACCTCGGTATGAATCATGTGTACCTCGTTGTGCCACAGTACTCCATTTCGGCAAGCTTCAATAATGCAACACTGCACATGCGAAGCAAGCATTAAATCTTAGTAGTAGTTGGATTGCCACAAAATCCAACATGTGCTAACTGCTACACGAAATGGGGAGACAAACTTTTTTCAAAAAATAAAATAAAAAAATAAAGAGTTAATTCCCATGCAATAAAAAATCTACGACGACAAATTTGACTAGGAATAAGAAAGACTTTTGTAGTCCCACACCACCTATTAAATCCAGTAAGTATCCGTAACTTTCAGGCTTAAATACATTCAAGGTTTATTGCGGACCATGAATGTCCATGGGAAAAATCTAAGGCCCTAGGATGTAAAAAGTCCAAGTAATTGAACACAATTTAATAGGTTATGAAAATGTCTTCTTTTTTTTTTTTTCACATAAACGCTGTCTTTCACAAAACATTACTAACATAAACCACAGTACTACAATCCCTCGGTCCCTCCCCCTCCTAGGAATCAAAAACAAACTGGCGAGCTACCAAGGAACAAGAAAAAAAAAAAAAAAAAAATGAACACAGCATACCTTGAATGAAGCGGAGGGATGGAAACTTTCTGAATAATGCTCCCGATTATAACAGCCTCCCTCAAGTTGCAAGTTCTTGACTGAGCAGAAATATTTTTGCATTACCACAAAATTCGAGCTTGAGACAAAACAGACAAAAACTAAAACTCATGCAGTTTGTTCAAAACCAGATGTCACTGACTTGGCTGAGCCTTTAGAATAGGAAAAGAAAAAAAAATACAAGATAAGACCACTTCTGTAGAAATTATTATAAAGAAGAGAGACCCGGACAAATTTTCTGTAGATAGGTGGATTCGGATTTAGGATATCCATGCCTCTTGTACAGGCAAAAAGTGCCACATTCTATCGCTTAATTAAGTATCAATCAGATGATCTAGATATAAATGTACTCACAAAAAGTATTTGTGTTATAATGAATTGATTTTGCGTGATGAATTGGAGATATTCAACACTCCATCTTCACAAAGAAGCATCAGAAAACCAATACATTACATTCATATATGAAAGAAACATCCCATACTATATTGATAACGAGGAAACTACCGGCTTACACTAATACCCCAAAACGCCAGCCCCCCCCCCCCCCCCCCTCTTCCTCTTCCCAGGGGGGCTTTTAGGACACTGGTTATGCCATTATCTTGTAGCTTGAATTACAAATAAAAGGATAACGAAAATAAAGGGTCCAATATTTTCGTCTAATTAATTAAATAATCAACCAAAAGACACAACCGTAACAGAATTTGAAACGGCTAGGCCTTTGGTTATCATGAGCTAGGAATTCCAGGTTCGTAAAACATATGCCACCAAATGAACAAAATATTTAAAAGGTCAAATTTAGACAATGTTTCTGGTTCAAGAAAACAATTTTGGAAAAATAGAGCCTAGCATTCCGATACAAATCATAGTTGTACAGAGAGGTCCAATATTAGCAATTTACTATGAAGGTGATGGAACCAAGCAGGAAAAGAAATTACTTGGTTCAATGAATCAAATGTAGTCGCAAAAGTTTTATACCTCACATAATGGAAACAAGATTCCTTTATTGAAAGCAGCTGGTTTGTACAGTGATTTTTTCAAAGCTTGATATAGTGCAAAATGCAGTCTCTTATTCTTCAGGATATCCTGTCTGACCCGTGGAAGTAAAACAAGCTTGTAAAAGCGTTCTGCCTTCTTCACACCCATATTGGAAGAAAATATTCTCGTTGCTTGGTACATTGCAGTCGGGGACCATTTCTCCGGTTCAGTAAGATATAGGACTTCCTCCCAGAATTGGAGAGAAGGTATGTGCTTAAAAGCTTTTGGCATTTTGCCAGAAGTGTATTTGCTAAGAAGCTTGCCAACGCTGCATGTCACATTTACGTTCAACATTAATAAACTATTATGATTTCCATAATCACTACATATTATTACGAGACTAGAGAGTTTGAGTACCCCTTGTACAACTCTATGATCGAATCATCCAGTTTGGGCAAAGGTCGCAATTCTGTAGACAAAAATGTTGATTATCAAATCATTAGCACATTTCAGTCCACGGATCAATAAAAACACAATTTCGGTGCATCATATATCTCACAAGAAACAGATGCTATGTTAAGAAGATGAAAGAGTTTTGAGTTCTCATGAACAATGAAAAAGGGGGAAACTAGTACACAAACATGCCTATATCAGAAAGAGAGAGGACATGAAGAAGATACAATTTGAGAAGCTGCAACTGCTTAATTGATTAGCGAAAGTTAAAATACATAATATCAGGACTACTAGAAAAGAGGAACATAACTAAACTAACATCCCATCTGGTAATGCTTACGGTGGGAGGTATATCTGTCCCCAAGAATATACTTCAGAAATCCAAGGCTTGATTTACATTCAGAAATATTCTATAGTGAATTCGAACATCATCATCAAATTCCTTAAGCACGAACCAACTGTTAAGCAAAGGCCATTATTTTTTCTCCGAATAGAACTATAATCAATCAGAGCTATCAATTCACAACATTTGCTTAAAAGAATTAACCAAATGACTGTATTGCCCACTCATGAAACTAAAATATCTTGTCTTACATAGCTTAAAAAAATGGCCATCCATGAAAATGACTAAACCCAAGTAGAGTACTAAGATAATCAAATGAAATCATTTAAAAGACCAAAAGCAACCCGCAAAACAGCTGGAAAAATGTGGGGAAAAGAAGACGAACCAGAAGACACTTCAGCATCCTTTTCTTTGATCTTTTCTACAATAATGTCCGCCAGTGTGCGCTGGGGACGAGCATCTTTTGATAAGAAGGCTTCCAGAAGTCTTGCATCCTCATCATCAATCTCATCCTGTTCCATTGCAAAAAATTTAATATCCTCCACAAATAAACAGCAAAAAGGTTTCAAGTAACTCTACAGGATACTCAAGAAAGAAACCAAACAAATTTGGAAGGCTGAAAATAACACTTTAGCAAATGTAAGCTTATTCATCCCTTTAAGACTTCACAAAAATATTATTAGAGTCTGAGACATATAATATTATAAAAAATATAGCTTAAAAGGGCAAAATATCAAACTGACCTCCACACCACCGAATTGGCTTTGAGTCTCCGAGAATCCACGGAAATCGTCGATGTCATCTTCATCTGACTGCACCTCCTCAGCCTTTTCTTCAGTAAAGACCAAATTTCTTGGGTTTTGCTCTAGGACCTCCTCATCCTGTACCTCCTTCTGCTGAAGTAGCGCCTCCTTCAATATTTTTGAGCTCATACCAGACGATATAAGCTGCGGAGAGCAAAAAGTTAAGTTCAAATTAAAGCTTCATGACAAACAGAGAGAGAGAGAGTAGAGGAAGGGTTTAAGAGAGTGCCTTCTGTTCTTGCTGGTGCTGTTTTGGAGGTTTAGTTCGTTTTTTGGAGGCCGATTTAGAATCATCCTGGAGGAATGGCTCCGGATTGGTGTGTCTTGTACGTTTCTTCGCCATTGATGAGATAGCTTCAATGGAGAAGGCAAGCCGCAGGCAGTCCCAAACCCTAATAATGGAAATAAAAAATGTCAAGAACTCAATAGGGCTCCGTTATGACTTATGAGAGACCTTTTAGTTTCGAATAACATAATGCGTTAATTACTCTTTGGTTAGACCAAATTTTACTTTATACACTGTATAATTTTTGTTAGACTTAAAAATAACCGTTAAAAATTTATACATTTATCTCCTCATTACCAAATATATCTCCTGTCATTTTACAAATAGAGGTGAACCCATTTACCCCTGTATTTGTGTAAAGGCTATGATCCTTTTACCTTTTGTGCAAATTTTATACAATTAAAAATTTTCAAGTGAAATGACCAATTTACCCCTTTTACACATCCAAGGAGGATTTAGATCTTTAGGTTACCTCTCCCCCCCCCCCCAAAAAAAAAAACAATTCCTAGCTCCTCAAATTTCGAAACCCTAAATTGAAGTCCCTATATAAGACACACAAACACCAAAATGAAGTCTGAAAAAAGAAATTGCTTTTCAATTTACCTTAACATAAAATCTCAAAAAATAAGGAAATTTTTTTCGTTTAATTCAGATGTAAACTTACATTCTTCAACAAATTCCATTCTGCAAATTATGATACAACTGACTTTTCCAGAAAATTGAAAAATCTAATGTCCTAATTATGCAGGGTTCGTATTGGTTCAACAATTCGAATCACAAATTATCAAACCCCTGTTATCATCTGAAATTTGATTTTTCACTAAGAGGTGGAGTTCACAAACTGACATTCGAGGAAAGAAAATGGCAGTTACCTTGGCTTGAGCTGGACGATCTTTAAACGAATCGCGTATCAAAGGAGCCTTCGATCGTGATTTCTTGTGCCGATGGAAGCCTATCTCTCGCTTGATCTTCACTTCTGCTACAGCCAAAATCAAGTTTAGAAGGTGGGAGTTTTGAATGAGAAGTAGATGGCAATCGGCGACAAAATTGGGATGGAAGAGAGAAGGGAATCGAATGTAAAATCAGGATTAATTTCCGTTTGTTCCCCTATGAATTTCACTCCTTTTTTATTATTATTAAATAGAAAAACTAACATATTATTAAAAAATATATATAATAATTTAATCGTCATTTATTGTTTTCAATTTAAGTTAAACTAGTTTTAGCCCGCGCAATGCGCAAGTTTAGACAAAAATAAAAAATAAATTAAAAAAATCATATTAGGTTTGTTTATAATATTACGACATAGTTGATTACTATTTGGATGTTAAATCAATAGTAATTGTATTTTCTACCTTATGATATTTGCATTTCATACTCTTAGTAAAATTTATCGAAAACCTAAATTTTTTGTAGTAAGACCCGTTTCGAAAAAACATAACAGAAAATAGAAACGATAAAATATAAATAAACAAAATATAAATAAAAAAATTATGGAATGGAAAAATTAGTTTCTAATCTTAGAGCCAAAAAATTACAAAAATATTAACATATTGCGTGTTTTTCAAGTTTTGAAAAATTACAATAAGCTAGTAAACTGGACATATATTTTAAAGTTTTTTTTGAATAGTATATGAACTTAATATTTTGATCACTGTATTCTACGTCGATACAATAATTTTTTTATGAACGCAAAATTATTATACTACTTTCAAATAACTGCAACTTTCATATAAAATGTTATAATAACTTTTGTGACGTACAATGACTTTTAACTTTTGAGATAATTATTGATTTTTTTTAAAAAAATCACTGCAAAAAAATGAATTAGATAAATAGTAAATCGTAAAATTCAGATTAAAAAAAAATCATTTTTAATTTATGAAATGCTGATTAGAAACCCATTTTTTTTTTTAATTACGAGAAAAAAATCCATTCATTTAAAATAAGATTAATGCTAAAATAAATTATTGGAGAAAATAGCGTATTTGAGGGACCATCATTTTCAGACCACATAATTAATCTATTTTTTGAATAAAAAATGATTTAACTATTTTTTTAAAAAATCCAATATTATGATTTTTTTTTTTTTTTTTGTGAAAAATTAATGAAAGTTCAAATTGATAATAATAACGAAATAAAAATAAATAAATAGAATTTGTTGATTAAAAAATATTTTTATTTGAATGAAAATTTATTTTAGTTTTTTTTAAAAAAAAATCCAATATGATTAATATAATTTTTTTTTTAAAAAGAAGATTGAAATTTTGAATTGATAATAAAAAAAAAAAAAAAACTAATTATTAATTAAAAAAATATTTTATTATGCAAATATATATAGAGTTGGAATTGAAAGCAATTTTCTATTTATTTTCAATGTTATTAATTTGAATTAAAAGTAATTTTCTATTCATTTAATGTTATTGCTAATGGAAGAGAAGATCTTGACCATTGATTTAATAAGAGTAAGGAGATTGAAGAGATTAACCATACCTCATTCTAAAGTCTTGTCTTCCACTTTTGATATTATAATAATAAAAAATAAAAAAACTAATTATTAATTAAAAAAATATTTTATTATGCAAATATATATAGAGTTTGAATTGAAAGCAATTTTCTATTCATTTTCAATGTTATTAATTTGAATTAAAAGTAATTTTCTATTCATTTAATGTTATTGCTAATGAAAGAGAAGATTTTGACTATTGATTTAATAAGAGTAAGGAGATTGAAGAGATTAACCATACGTCATTCTAAAGTCTTGTCTTCCACTTTTAATATTATAATAAGATATTTAGAAGTAACACAAATAAAAACATAACATTCTATCTTTAACTCTCTTTTTCTCTCTAGTTCTATTTTTTTTCATAAAGATAAATATAAAATCAAAATTAAAATAAAAAGAAATTTTATAAATTTGTGTATAAAATTTGGATAAAAAAAATATTTTCATCTATTTTCAAACATATTTATTTAAGTTAAATAAAAAAAAAATATTACCTTTTCAATCTGATATAAATAGAGAGGGATAAAATAAAAAAAAATTAAAATAGAAGGGATACAATAAAATAACAAAAAAATATGTTGGACTGGTTCATGATTATGTGGATGTAGAGAAAGAAAGAGAGAGTTGAGAGAAAATGAGGAGAAAAAACAAGAATGGTATTTATGTCCAATTAATTAAATGAAGACAAGGTATTTGTGTCATTTAATTGAAGTGGAATTAATTTGAGGGTATTATTGTCAATACAATTGTTATATCAACAACCTTAAACTCATAGGGGTATTTGATTGCCTAAAATATAAAACTACATATATAGAGTTGATCGGTATTTGTAATATGATAGGGGAGATATTTGATTAATGGTAAAAAGCTGAAAGAGATAAGTGGTATAAACCAAAATTTAAGAGAACTAATATTAATTGTCATTTTTCTTCAACGTCAAGGGTAATTTCGTCATTTTTCTTCAACTAATTCAATGGAGTCTATTAAAAAAGTCATCCAAAATTTTAAGGGTCAATTTTTTTTTCGTTTTCTATTTAAACTCTTTCATTTGCATTTCTCCGGCAAACACCACCACCCAAACCCACACCACTTCTAGCCCCACCAATCTACCCCTAATCCACATTCAATACACCAGCCTTTTTTTTTTTGGAATATTTTGTTTTGATGATATCATAATGGATTTAGTGGTGATTTAATGGATTGAGTGATGCTACAGATTATATAGACAAGATTATAAGCCTAAACGTCTATGTGTCTCGGTGAATGCTTTTATGTTCTTATATGCTAACACTAATCAATCGTGTTGAATGATTTCATTCTTAAACAGGAGCCAACACAAGAAGCAATGAAGAGCTGAAGAGTGTAATGAAGATGTAAAGCCTTAGATAATAACACTCTTGTTACGATTACACATTGGTAATTCTCTAGGATCTTAGACAAAGAAATATGTTTTGTAAGACCCAATTTTTGTATATCAATATTTTTATTTGCATTTTATAGCATTTAAAAAATAATTGGGTCTATTGTGTCATTTAAATCTCACTTCAAAACTTTTAGGGGTTGCTATGGTATTTAAATATTTAGTTTTAAGAACTTTGGGGGTTAATATATTAATTTAATTTTTACTTTTAAAAGTTTTTGGGATTATTATGTTATTTATATAGTTTTTAGTAACACTAGGATATAAGGATTTTTTTTTTTTTTTTTAATTTTAAGGGAGTTTTTGTGTAAATAACAAAAAAAGAAATTTAAAAAAAATATAGTGACAATGTTGTCATCACTTAGTAAAGATAGCACAAGTGCATTTGTGATGTACTAAAAAAAAAAAATTAATAAGGTGGCCACCGCCTTTCTGGATCTCTCTCCAATTGGTTGATACGGTCCTGAAGGCGCTGCATCATGGGCTCCAGATCGTTAATTTTTACCAAGAGGCGAGCCTTTTCCTTCGCAGAGTTTGATCGAGCAGTCACTAACTCTCACTCTAACTCCAATTTTCTCATCATTATGTGGAGAAACTGATCATCCATGATGGAGATCGTTGACTTGAGGGTGCTCATAGCGGCCAGATCTTCTACAGTGGAGGCGAAGGGGCAGATTGTCTTGTAGGCCTCTTCAACTCTCGTTCTCTGAAGGGTAAAGAGGTGCCTCCTCAAAGTTTAGCAAGTTAAGCCCAAACATTTTCGATCTTTAGAAAAGGAAGAGAAAAAGCTCAAGATGACAAATTATTTTGACGTGCAAATATGGGTTAAAATCCGCCGATATTTATAATGAGGTGGTTGGCACGAAAATTCATTAAAGGGCATCGTCATTTTGAAAAAACGGCACCTGAGTGTGTAAGTCGTCACATCCCCTTATACGATTGAGATAATGGATGCACGCAGAAAATTGTGCAAACTATTATGAGGATGATCTAAGGAACCAGTACACGTATCCCACTCTACATGTTAGCACTAAAAGACAAAACAGTCAAG
Source organism: Eucommia ulmoides (assembly GCA_016647705.1). Lineage (NCBI taxonomy): Eukaryota > Viridiplantae > Streptophyta > Magnoliopsida > Garryales > Eucommiaceae > Eucommia > Eucommia ulmoides. The sequence goes on from CM028328.1 coordinate 9,819,781, forward strand.
ATGAAGGGGTACGGGATAGGGCGAGTTCATTTCTCCACCAAAACCCTTATTCGACTGCCACAAAGATCAATCCATGGAGCGATAAATATCCTCGAAGAGTCCCCAGTTTATATGCGGAAGTTATTACTCGTTAGGAGATAAAAACCTTTGTCACCTAAGGCGATGGGATAATGGGAACACATTATCATTGTCTGATCCATTTTTGAGAGACGAACGTTAAGGAGTAGGTGCACCTTCGAATGGTCCAAATGAATAAGGGACCTGGGAGTGTCCTGGAAAGCTCCTCCCAGCAGATGTTGAATTTCTTCCCGTATAAGGTGGATTGCCTACAACTTTTCAAGACCGCAAAAGGCTAATCGCGACTCCTCATGGACCAATCGAAGTTCGAATCGGTCACTCTCCCATTCCTGGAAAATCCAAGCCTGACAGCTCTTAGGTCTGAAAGTTCAACTTGCATGTGTTGAATCTGTATCTCCATTTTTCTTAGCCAATTACTAGTTTGTCTCCTCATCCCAGCCTTTGTGTCATTTCGCATGCACAAGAAAGCCACTTCATGAAAAAGTTGCACAGTGTGTGACACTGCAAATCCATTCACCACATGCAAATTTATTTTCTCATGGATTCTATGTCATGAGGCACACTGATTGGCAAAAGGTTAACGCATTGGAGGGATGATCGCAGACAGTAAAATCTATCGTAAGACCATATTCCTCACTTCCCATGTGGGGGCAGTCACCAAGGAAGGAATTATCCCTGAGGTGGAATTTCTGAAACTCCTTATCTCTTGTTGACTGATATCGGTGCCCCTTGTGAGAGGGGAGGATACTGGATGATTTAAAACTCTCATTCTAGCTTCGCCATTTGTGTTTTTGAAGGAAATATTTGAGTTTGGAAGGGAAAAAGGCCTATCTCCAGATAAGTATTCAAAGCAAACTCAAAAACACGAAGAGCAACAATGCTATGATGGTACAAAACTGAAATTAACTCAACTCTTAAGTGAGTTGTGTCAAGAAACTCCCAAATCATGAAATCCTGGCTTGGGAGTGGAGGGAGGCTAATGATGATGCTAAATTTGGTCATGGGTCGCTCAAGCGGGCCTTTATATAACCGGGCCCAAAAGGGAATCGCGGTGGAAGCATCTCGGAAAAGCCCAGGTAGCCCTAAATGGGTCCTGGGCCTCCACAACTTGCAAATACTAGAAATCTCCACGGCTGGTGGGCCGAAACAGTATTTAACCCGTCACACTACTCACCAATACAAATTGATAAGCAGAAAATCTCACTTGAAGCTTCTAATACCCCAGATAAATAATAACTCGATTAATATCCCAAATCTAGTGATATAAAAAAGGTAAGATTGAAAATCTGATTTTAAACAAGATATGAGCAGCAAATAATTGAGCACATAATCAAATTCAAGAAATTGTTTATAAAAAAAAATTTCAATAAAAATCAGAAACAATTTCTAAGATCAATTTCCAAAAGATAAACAAGTAATGCAATAATAAAAAATAATTAAAAAGATCTCACCCGGAATTCACAGAAAGAATAAATAGAATGATGTAACTTCAAATCCGGTAATAGTAAAGATTAATAACAAATATTTCACAAGATAGCCTCTTAGAATAACTCACAATATTTCAGAATGATAACTCTTAGAACAGTACAATATGATGTTTTTCTCTTTAAGCTCACTTCACTTGATTAATGATTTAAGAAAAACACAGGTTTATACATATGAGAAGTAAATCAACTCTCTAACAGCTAGTTCCCATGTGTCATGACATTTAAATGCTTTCTTAGACCCCATATATCAATATGACTTTATTTTGGTTCAATTCACTTAATAATAGTTTTTAAAACTTTCAATTAAGCCCCTCAAATATTTCTCAATCTCAATTAATTAGAATAGAATCAATTTTATGTACCAAATTGAGAAATATTAAAAATTAATAAACCAAATCAATAGGATTTAGACATTAGGTGAACCATATTTTAAATATAATAATATCCCCGAAATCTTTCTTAAATTCCAACAAAAAAGGGCTACTTTTAGATATAATTTTGGAATAAACAGAATCATGAAACGGTGCGTCTGATCGATTGGTCAGTCGACTGACCAATTCAGAATATAGCCAAGTCATTGCTGCTACATTCATCGGTCGACCTACCTGTTGACTTGGAGATTCAGAGAGTTCAATTTACCTTTACCGGTCAATCTACCTGTTGACTTAGAGATACAGAGAGTTCAACTTCTATTCACCGGTCGACCTGCCTATCGACTTAAAGATACATGTTGTTTCTGCTGCTTGGTCCGATTGACTCATCAGTCGACTTGTATATGTTGGATCTCTTCTCTGAACTCCTTTTTAACTTATTCTTTTTTACATTTTCGTCCCTTGAACCATTTTCTTTTCTCAATTAACTCCACTAATTTCTTAAATTCTATTTTAGTTAATTAAAAATATTTCTTTTCAAATCACATATAGGAGCAAATAATTTCATCTTATCAAAACACATATAAATAATAAAAACTTTTTGTACCGTGTGTATGTTCCTAATTGGGATATTAAGAGTTAAAATTCACCTGAGTTGTTTTCCCTAATTTCTTTAAACTCTTAATTCTTCATTATCTTCAACATCATTATTTAACATCTATTTAATTTGCATCTTCATCAATGGAACTTAAATAACTAAAACACTCAATTAAACCGTTAGTTCCACCAAAACATCACATACTTAATTGTTCATCAAAATCTTAGGATCAACACACTTAAATTTCAAGTGTTGAAAATTTTAAGTGGTAAATTTATTAAGTACTGAATATATTAAATATTCATTTTTTTAATATTTTTAACTTTAAAAAAATTATTTTTGTACAAATTTTTATTCGTAAAATAATTGTTACAACTTTATTTTTCTAAAATATTCTCTCTATTTTTTCTCAATTTAATATTTTCTCTATCTATTTTTTGTATATAATTTTTTTTTTTAGATTTTGCAATATTAATGTAAAATGTTGGTTGTGATAATTAAATATTTTATTGTATTAAGTGATAAGTGGTAAAAAAAATTAAGTGAATTACTCGCTACTTAAAATTTTGAATAATGTTTTAAGTAATATTTATTTTTAAGTGATTGCTTAATTTTGTTATCAAACACACTTAATTTGATAAATACCTAATACATTAAATTTTAAGTACTTAATTGTGTTAACAAACGGGGCCATATTGTACTAAAATCTAATATTGAACCGACATTGGCCTCAAGCAACACAAGTGTTGAAGAACAAGTTATAAAAACCTACACTTTCTAAGAGCTACTATGCTCTAGACTAATGTTAGGCTGACATTGGCCTCAACCAACACAAGTACTAATAACAAGCACAAAAATTAATTTCTGAAACTTATTCTGTTCTAGCCTACTGTGAATTGACATTGGCCTCCAGCAACACAACAGCTGAAGAACAAGTACAAAATTGTATCGTGAAAGTCCACCATACCACATGTCATCTTAACATGAGAATGTAAACTCCCAAGCCTCGAAAAGTTTTCCAAATTCAATACCAAGCACCAGCTAAGGCGACCTTTCTTTAGTGTTTTTGTTCCCAAATAACTTGGAACAGAAATAAAAGCAGAAACAGAAATCCGGAATTATTCTTTTTTGTCCGAGAAATTTGTTCTGAAAAACTAGGATCAGAGCAAAAACTGATTTTTGGGTTCTCATATCTTTGCTTTTGATTCTAGTTTTTTGAGAATAAATAAAATAACTTTTTATTATTGAATCCTAAATTAAGAGTGTATGTAGAAAAAAAAAAAAGTTGTGTTAACTTTCAATCCCTACAGTACAACTAATTAAGTTTTTAGTTATTGGCAGACAGAAAAGAATTATAAAAAGACAAATATACCCCTGAAATAAAATCCTCTCTCTCTTAACCCTGATCACACTCACAATCTCACTGTTCACTTTCTCTTTATCCTCTTTCACATCTCTTCCCATGATGTCGATAATTGATCCATCCTTTTGGCACCATAAGAAATCAAAATAAAAATAAAAATATATAAAAAAAAAAAAAAAAAAAAAAGCAAACAAAAACCCTAACCCTTGAAAAGAAAAAAACTTCGGTTGCGAATTCTAATTCCTGTTCCGATTCAGCCTGTAATTTCTGGTTTCGATAATTCGAGGTGTTGATTTTGGGAATCGAAGCTAAGCGCCAGTGATCGGAGAAATCGTTTGGAGGGAAGATTATGGTACTGTTCTTGTTATATTGTTCTCTCTTTCTATCTCTCTCTCTCTCTCTGCAGTTTCAGATATTCAGCTTAAATTAAAGCTCAACTATTTTTCATTCTTGCTCTGCAACCTTCATGCATGGGTTGTTGTCTGGGATATGGAAATATTCAATGTTAAGCAATTGGAACTGGTATTATCCAAATGGGAGGAAGGAAGACGGAAGTTATGGAGGGCAGTAGGGCTCCGCGCATCTGTTTGTGATCACCATATGAGTCTCCATATTCATCATTTGTTCGTTGTCGGTCATTCAGAAGCCCGAATTTGAAACCAAAGGCCTCGATCCTCGTGGCCGCAGGGAGATCGATCCTCGTGTCAGCAGGGAGATCGAACAGGCTGACGGAAGGGAGAAAGATTGAGGTCAGTGTGAAGATCAATGAATAACATGAAATAATCTAGAGAGAAGAGAGAAACGACGGTTAGGATTTATTGTCTTTGAATAAAGAATACAAGAATATAATAGAAAACCTAGGAAAAAGAGACTTATATAGGCGTACAATAGGAAACCTAGAAAACAAGTAAAAGACAATTCTATCCTTACTAAATAATAATAATAATAATAATAATAAACTCTAGTAACTCTAATATCCCCTTTCAAACTCACGATATTGCTGCTAGTAGCATCGAGAGTTTGCCAACCAAAAAACGAAAGCGCGAAATAGAATGCGACTTGGTGAATAAGTCAGCAATTTGCATGGATGATGACACAAAAGGTAAAATAATAATCCCATGTTGAAGATGATGATGAGTGAGATGACAATCGATCTTGATGTGCTTGGTCCGTTATGAAAGATTGAATTGTGAGCAATCTGAATAGCACTCTTGTTATCACAATACATGGGAGTGGGATGGGAAAGAGAAATACCCATATATGCAAGTAACCAACGCAACCAAACTATTTCGGTGGTAGTGGATGCCATCGCACGATACTCAGTTTCTGTGGAAGATTTAGAAACAACGACCTGTTTCTTGCTCTTCCATAAAATAAGAGAATCACCCAAAAATACACAAAAATCTGTGACAAACCTGCGATCTATGGGATCACTAGCCTAATCAGCATCAGAATAGACATTTAGCTCTAAAGACGAGGTCGATAGAAGTAAAAGACTCTGAAAGAGGGTACCCTGAAAATACCGAAGGATACGAAGAACAGCAGCCCAATGAACTGTAGTAGGAGAAGTGACAAATTGACTGACGATATAAATAGTGTGGGCAATGTCTGGGTGAGTGATAGTTAGATAGACCAAACTGCCAACAATAATACGATATAATGTAGGATCTGACAGAGGGGCACCATCGAAAGATGAGTAGCGAATATTCACCTATAGAGGAGTATCAACAGTCCTAGTATCAGTAAGACGAGCACGCTCGAGAATGTTAGCTGCATATTTAGACTGAGAGAGAAGATAGCCTTTCGGAGAAAAAACCACTTTAATACCCAGAAAGTAGCATAAAGCTCCCAAGTTCTTCATTTCAAACTGACGAGATAATTCTGATTTCAAAATTGCAATCACATCAACATCATTACCAGTAATAATCATGTCATCCACATATAAAGATAGTAGAATACGGTCGACAGTGGTACACTTTATAAACATAGTGGAATCATGATTACTTGGGTGAAAACCAGACGAAGTAATCACGGTAAAGAACTTCTCAAACCAGGCTCGAGGAGCATGTTTAAGGTTGTATAGAGCTTTCTTGAGTTTGCAAACTTCTCCAGACTTATGAGCAACACCCAGAGGCGGAGTCATGTAAACTTATTCTTAAAGATCGCCATTCAAGAAGGCATTTTTAACATCCATCTGAGAAATATGCCATTGACAAACATATGTAACAACAATAAGAGTGCGAACAGTTGTCATTTTTTGCAACTGGAGCAAAAGTATCCACATAATCCATACCATATTGCTGAGAAAATCCCTTGGCAACCAAACAAGCTTTGTACCGCTCAACTGAACCATCAGACTTGGTTTTAATTTTGTAGACCCAATGAGAATCAATTGGACTTTTACCTGAAGGTAAAGGTACCAAATCCCATGTATATGTCTCGTATAAAGCAGAGAGTTCCTCAACCATAACATGTTGCCAAAGAGGATCAAGTGTTGCCTCTTTATAAGATAAAGGCTCAGAGAGACAATAAATAGAGGCTACAAATAAAGCAAAAGAATGTGAATAGCAAAAGTAAACAAAATCTGGTATATGAGTGGACTTACGAATGCGCTGAGGATAGCGAGGAGGAGGATCCACAATTTGAGAAGATTCTTGGTAGGCCGTCGGAGGGGAGGGGACGCTAGAAGTCAATACCTGTAGAGCTACCAGTGTCAACATGAGATTGAGACGCATGAGATGGGTCAATATCTGTAATGCATGGGTTTTGAGAAGGTAAACTATTTGTGTCATCAGAGAAAAGATCAATGGAAATGAGATAAGATTTTGTCAAGTTGTGTGTACTAGAAGGAATAGAGAAAAAAAGTATATGCTTAAGAAACATAACATGACGGGACATATATAATTTTTGTGCAATTGGATTAAAGTAATGATATCCCTTTTGTCTCTCACCATAGCCTAGGAAGACACAAATGGCAAAGTGAGAAGATAACTTACTATGCTCTACTCTTGGTTGAAGAACAAAACAAGTGCACCCAAATACTCTTAAGGATGAATAGTTGGGAGCATGACTATATAACTTTTCAAATGGAGACAAACTTGAAGAATGAGAAGATGAGATCTTATTAATTAGGTTCACTACAGTAAGTACTGCTTCTCCCCAAAATACACTAGGAACAAAGGCAGACAATAAGAGAGAACAAGCAGTTTTAACAATGTGCCTATATTTCCTTTCAGCGACACCATTTTGCTCGGGAGTGTCAATACACGAGGTTTGGTGAATTGTTCTATCTAGAGCAAGCAAGTTAGTGAAATGATTATAAGTGTACTCCCCACCCAAATCGCATCTAAAACACTTGATAACAGCAGAATGTTGGGTCTTAACAAGAGCTCGAATCTTTTGAAAAATATCAAAGAATTCATAACGATGTTTCATAAGATAAACCCAACAATATCAAGTGTAATCATCAATAAATGAAACATAGTATCTGGACCCTCCTTTTATAACAATCGGGGAAGGTCCCCACACATCAAAGTGAATCAGATCAAATGGTATAAGAGAATAAGAAATACTTCTATTAAAAGGTAAAGCAGATAATTTTGCAAGTTTACAACCACTACAATCAAAAATATCACAAACTGATAAATTCCCTAAGGATCCTTTAGATATTAAGTATTTTAAACGAGATGTTGAAACATGACCAAGACGAGAATGCCATAAATAAAAACTAGAAGATGAAGAAGTCAAATGAAAAGACGACAAATTAATACCAGAAGCTGCAACATCTGGTACTCGTAGCTCATCCAGTATATATAGTCCCCCCTGTCTACGGTCTGTCCCGATTAGCTTCTGGGATTGCGGATTCTGTACATGACAAGAGGTAGAAGAGAAAGAAACTGAGTAACCAGAATCACATAATTGACCAATAGAAACAAGATTCAATGTAAGGTTGGGAATATGATAAACATTTGAAAGAGATAATCGAGGTTTGACAACAGAACCAATACCTGCTAATGGCATCGGAGTACCATCAATAGTCATAACAGATACAGATGACGTAGGGTTTAAAGAAACAAACAACAACAAATCAGGTAACATATGATGAGAGGCTCCAAAATCTAGAACCCATAAGGAGGAAGACATACCTGAAAAACTAAAGGGCGACAAACCTATTGAAGATGCAGTGGACATGACATGTGGCTGTGCGGTAAGGAACTTCTGAAATTGTTTAGTAAGGGCCTCCATTGTGGGATTGGAAGATGCTGGGTCTCCAAAACTAAACGAATTTGATGATGACGGTACAATTGTTGCAGTATTAGGCTGTGGAGGCCTGTAAGGACGTTTTTGAAAACGTTTGTCAGATTTCTATTGGGGAGACGGTTGTTGTTGCTGTTGCTGTGTTCTACTCAGTTTAGAGCATTGAGCATTCCAATGACCTTTCTGCCTACAAAAGCTACATTAATAAAAGGTAGGCCTTGAATAGGGCTTGTTTTGATGATTAGGATGTGGTTTAGAAAGAACTGCCAAAATAGATGGACTAGGTGATTGGAGAACCCTTGTGTCTGATTGAGACTTGAAGTATATCTCTTCAGCCAATAATTCACTAACCACTGAGTCAACAGAAGGAAGTGGATTACGGTGCAAAATTGTTCCACGAAGTCCCTCAAAATTATCACATAACTCCATAAAAAATTGGACCAAACGTTGTTCTTCTCTACAAGCAATGTACGGAGTACATGCTTGTAATTTTGCAGATTCCATAAGAGCTAATTGATCCCAAAGATCTGTCATAGTATAGTAGAATTCTTGGACACTGATATCATTCTGCTTCAGTGCTCGAATATCAGATTCCAATTGATATTGTTTTGTAAAGTTAGACTGTGTGTACAGCCTTGATAGATGATCTCAGACCTCTTTGGCATACTCATACTTTACCAATTGCATACCAATTGAATGTTCAACAAAATTATTAATCTAGGTAATGATTTTCGAATTATTTGCCTCCCAAGTGTCTAATGAAATTATATAATCTTCAGCCATTTCATCTTTTGGTTTAACCAACGTACCACTAATATAGCCCCACATCTTTTCGCCTTTGAGAAATTTTGTCATTACATAACTCCAATATGAAAAAAAAATTCTCATTCAATCTCACAGCAATAGACTGAAGCGAATCATCCATTTCAGAAGCCATTACAAATACCAATAAACGAAAGCACAAATCTAATGCAACGAAGAAATAAAATCAAATACTAGAAATAAATCGATGATTCGCTACAAAGAAAATCAAATCAGAGTTGCGCGGAAGCCAAAACTGTACGAACATCAATAATCATAGTCGTATGGATGCTGGATCTATATGATCCACGGTCCTTGTGGATAGAATCAAACTTCTTTCTATGAGATTTAGGCTCTTGATACCATGTGAAGATCAATGAATAATATGAAAGAATCTAGAGAGAAAAGAGAAACGACAGTTAGGGTTTATTATCTTTGAATAAAGAATACAAGAATACAATAGAAAACCTAGGAAAAAGAGACTTATAAAGAGGTACAATGAAAAACCTAGAAAACAAGTAAAAGACAATTCTACCCTTACTAAATAATAATAATAATAATAATAATAATAATAATAAACCCTGCTAACTCTAATAGTCAGATCTCGTTCACTTTTCTCTCTGTTTTTTCACCAAGGTCAGTCTTATATGCTTTGCATCTCCATTTTCGATGGTTTTAGGTGATGGGTGTTTCTGATTTTTTTTTTTTTTTTTTTTTGTAATTTATTAACCCTTTTGCCTTTGGATTTTGATATTAGGGATTTTGATGGAGATTATTGGTGATTTTTTTTGTACATCGTCGTGGGTCATCCAGAAGCCCAGATTTGAAACCGACAGTGTTGGTTGTTGTCTTCGTCAACTGTTCATCGTCAATCATCCATGAGACCTCGTCACCGGTCATCCGCGACGTCGACGGCAACCTGCGGATTCTCAAATATAGATTTTGTTCTTGATTAAATTGCGTGAATATTAACATGCTTGTTTTTCCTATGTTCAAACATGACATATAAATGTCAATGCAAATGTGTCAACTAAGTTGATGAGTTAATATTTGAGTGAACAAATTGTGTTTGAATTTTTTGAGTGAATATTCATATAGTATATTAATGAATTTGAGTTAACTGAAATAGTTTTTGATTTTGAATGTCAGCTTCTCTCTCTCACTCTCTCTCTCTCATTAACGTTACCACAAAAAGACCCAAAAAATGTACATTAATGTTAATTAATACCCAACCCAAATATACAAATAGCAGACGCGGTACGATCATGTTAGCGTTAACACACAAAATCCCAAAAATAAAGATACGTTAACGATAACACATACAAACAAATGAAAAAAAATGCATTAACGTTAATGCATACACAAAAAGAACTTGAAAAATCGTTAACGTTAACGCACACCGAACCCAAATACACAAACAACGGATAAGTACGATAATATTAACGTTAACTCACAGAACCCCAAAAAATAAAAATACGTTAACACAAATAGATGGGAAATATGCATTAACGTGAACATACACACAAAAAGAACATGAAAATGTGTTGACGTGAAATTCAAATCTTAATTTTGTAATATAAGCAAGGTGTATTGGTGAGACATTTACGTTAACATTAACGTCTTGTTGCATAATTTTATCTTGTTGCATAAGACAAAATGACAGAATCGTAAATATGAATGAACAGTTAGAAGTAGTATTAGAGACCATTTTCTAAAAATTCTATATGAACTAAAAACTTAATTATTTGAATTGAAGACTTATTTCATAGATTCACCATCTTTGGAAGACCAAAAAATTAATTATCCTAAATAAAAATCAGGGAACAAAAACACTAAACAAGTGGGGCCTACAAGTCTAGAGATCTGCACAAGATGATGCTTTCTGTAGAAACCCGTTGGGGCCTAACTCATTCTCAAAAGACGACTTGAAAGATGAGAATTACCCTTACATTTATATATAGCTCAGGATTAGGTAACACAAGCGATGTGGGATTCAACAAGCTCCCTCACGCGCAGTGTGGACTTTAACAAACCACTACGAACGGACATCGGGGGACCCAATATCAATGTGGGATTCAACACACCCCTTCACATGCAAGACATACTTTGACAAACCACTGTGAACAGATATCGGGGAGCCCAACATTAATGTGGAAGTCAACACACGCAACATCAAAGTCTCAAACAAAAGGACTCTGATACCATACATAAATCTAATGGTCCTAACTCACTTTCAACAGACACCTTGAAAGAAGAGGATTGGCATTGGCTTTATATATAACCCAGATTCAACACTTTCCAATGTGAGGTTTCAAGAAATGGTCGATGTTCTTCGATTAGCACTGTCTAGAAGAAAAACAACAGCAATGCAGCATGTATAACAATAAGTAGCCTCGTGCATTTCTATCAAGACATATCGGTCACCAAGTTAACAAATCAATGGAGCCAGACAATATATATATATATATATATATATATATATATATATATATATATATATATATATATATAACATTGTTCCTTCGGTCAGAAAACTGGAAATTAGACAACGCTCTCAGAAATTACCTGCAAAATTATTTTCAAAGTTGTGAGCAAGCAATGCAACATGGACTTGGCGGATATTATGATCCACCAAGTGTAAATTTGAACCCAAACAATGTTATTCAACAGCATTATATATATATATATATATATAGAGAGAGAGAGAGAGAGAGAGAGAGAGAGAGAGAGAGTGCCTATTATTATGCAAGTGTGGATTAAGAAGAGTCAGCTCTCCTGGCATATCAATGGCTTGGCGTTTTCTTCCCACTCCATAGCCCATTTCGAAGAACACCCTGTTTCCATTGCACCAAGACGTAGCTTCCTCAATTCATCACATTGATCTGGAAACCCCTTGAAAAGCATCTGAAAAAGTTAAAAAAAAAAAAAAATCCAATTTAAATCATATGATTCCAATCACACTCAAAGGTGTCCATTTTACTGACTACTGACTTCGCTATATATGATACAAACCACAAAAAATGAAGAATTATGTAGCAAAATTGTGTTTAATAATTAGCCAAAGTTCATGACAAATTCGAGAGTAAAAGTTTTAACATTTTTTTTTCTCATTCAGTAGCTTATTCCTTAACAATTGCGCTTAAAAATCTGTAAGCAAACTAAAAAAAAAATGTGCCAGGGTGGGGGGGTTATTCCTTAAAAAATTTCACAATGCTTACCAAGAGTGCATCAGCCAACTCAGAAGACGATGAAAATAGCAGGCCATTTTTTTCAACTTTTACAAGCTCCTGGATGCTTCAATACTCAAAACAATAATAGTTAAAAGCAAAAAAAAACATAGTTCAAAATGACAGATCCACATCAGAAAGAAATAAACCAAAAGCTTTACCAAGAATAGGAAACGGCACAAACAGGCAGTCCACAGCCAAACATATCCACAACCTAAGGATAAATGTGTTCAATAATATCTCTGAACATAACTATTAAGATAACGAGGTACAAGGAAGTTGATGAAAGATGATATACCTTCATTGGCAGATCCAAGCCTGACGAGGAAGTATGCAGACAAACACCGAGGTCCGCTGATCCTGGATAAATAGCCAAAAAATGACTTGACAACAAGTAACTGAAACCAATATAGGTTCAATCAACCATAGCCATTTCTTACCAAGAAGCAATGGGTAATCTTCAGCTGGTAGCCACATAGTACGAAATGCCACACGTTTAAGATGCAATTTCCTTATTTTTTCTTCATATTTTTCTTTTTCAGGCCCTTTACCTACATATCAGCACAAAGTATTACAAGCCAAAAGATAAACTGACGATGGGAGTCAATTAAAAAAAAAAAGGATATAAAAAGAAAATGAATTTTTTGCTTCAATAATCAAGTTGTCTCTTCCATTACAATAAAGCCTCATTATATAGGCTTAATCTAAAATGGAAATAATAAGAATAACGGTTACTTTAACGGCTATAACTCTAAAATAGAAATAATAAGCATAACGGCTATAATTCTACAATGGAAAAAATAAATAATGATGATTTTTTCGCCCCAGCCGAACATAAGTTCAAAGCGGTGGTCTTATTTGATCCCCATCATAAACCTTTCAAAAAAAAAAATTCCCTTCTGGAATATGGAAACATATATGGTCATTGACCTAAAGAAGCAATAACATTACCTGTAATGATGAATAATATCCTCGGATATACATAATCCTTCCCATCACAAATGTCCTTCCAAACAACCTCTTCCCCAACCGAATCATCTTCACCTAAGCACGCAGCAACACGTCTATCGTACATAACAGCTGCTTCCAAGAGAATGCCAAAGTCCTCATCTGGAGTCCTAAAAGAAGCATTATATGCCAGAATAAATAACTTCTGTAAAAACCTCAAAATTCTCAGTCATTTTTCTTTGCAAAATATAATTTTTTGTGATTTTATCACACTGAAAGTCTATATGTGCATCATAAGTCAATCTCTAATAAAACAAGGCCACACTACAAACCAGAAAGGGACAAAAACTTTTAATTGCATATTCTAGCGGCGATAATCAAATAGAAGTTAACATAGAGACTTGCAATCAATAAATATATGTGTATATATATACAACTGAAGAAACCATCATTAACTTATAGAGAATTAATATTACTAAAACACCATATCTACGCCATATAAATGCATTCGATCATATAAAACAGAAGAAATATTTCATATCCCGGTCTAACAATTAAAAAGAACGCCAATATCAATCTCTCAAAAAAGGAGCCCAGAAGGAAAAGATCTTGAAAGCACATTAACAAGAATCCAGTTATTTATTTTAGAAGTATACAGATCTTACTATTATAATCATAAAACAGACAAGATCTTCGATTATGGGAGAGAAAAGTATCACGAACTCATAAATCCTACGTTAGATAGCTTAGATATGCACAAAAAGCACAAAAACAAACAAGAAGAAACATTTAAATGAGAATTTACCAGTTTGTACTGCTTATCCTATGCCAGATAGCTTAGATATGCACAAAAAGCACAAAAACAAACAAGAAGAAGCATTTAAATGAGAATTTACCAGCTTGTACTGCTAACAATGAGTGCTGGCCTGTTTCTCTTTAAAATAATGTCACTGCCAAGCTGGGCTGTAAATATATTTTCATTTGTATCATGCCATCCCATACCTATAATTTGCAAAACAAAGACTTGTAAACAACTAAACGTCCTTATGACTGATTCCTGGCTCTAATTCTGCTTCAACAAATGGAAATGATGGAACTATTCACTTATATAGATTACCACTGGCAATGCAATCTCGAACGCCATAGAACAGGTTGAGATTTTCGTCAATTTTGCAAAACAACTAGAAACCACAAGTAACAATTAGTTATTTGAAACAATTTATTCATTATAAGAAATTACCAATTATGATGTAGTTTACCTTGTGCTTTTCCTCAAGGGAAGCAATGTGGAAAAACTCTGGAGACTGATCATAAAGAACTGTTGCTCTAAATTTCACAGTAAAGAATTTACCATTATAATGCTTACTAATATTTGTAAAAGTGCTAATTAAGACTATTTTGAACATTGAGCTCACTGTCCTACTTTATTCCCCAGTTTTGAGCCAGCTCATGTTGCATCGCTCTGGTTACACACAAGGAACCACTTGCCATCCTTCCATAATGCTTTTCAAACCTAAGCACAACAGAAATTCTCAAATTATGCGTAAAAGCTAAAAAAAGTGGCCAACTACCCAAAGATACCTAAAGTCAATTCAATAATACCATTTATACACGCCCACAAAAGGACTTCTTCTTCCTAGAGACAGCGCCAACAAAGTATAGCCAAAGTTATGCCAATCCACTATAAATGAGGAACATCTCAGCCAGCTTGCCCATTGTACAGCCACCAAGGTTGGAACAGATGGTGGATTCTACTGAAACAAATACAATATCATTTAAATTACAAAACCATGGAATTGTGCAATTTGTGGGGAACCAACTCAATGATTATTTGATTAGCCTCAGATAAAAATTATGGTACATCTAACATAAATATGAATGAACACAGAAACTGACAGAAGAAGGCCATCTATCTTTCAGGAGATGAGCATAGAGTTTGGAAATAGATAGTACCATGCCATTGCCATGAGTTTAACTCATATACCAAGTGAATAGTACCATGCCATTGCCATGAGTGTAACTCATATAACAAGTGAATATTGCACTTTTCATTTGCTTACTTTAAAAAAAAAATAAAAAATGAATGTTGCACATCAGTACAAACAAGTACATATTCATTAAAGGCAAAAATATTCCTGTTTCTCATTTAATGTAAATAAAATAAAGTGTTAAGGAAAAAGGCATTTCCAGCGCCAATCAGACCACATAAGTTCAGGTATTTAAAAAATAAAAAATAAATAAATAAAAAAAGGAAAACCGTCCGCTTTAACCCACATAATAATAGTGAAGTTCACCTGCACTATAAAAACATCGGGAGCAGGTATTCTAATACATAGATACCAAAGAAGCATAAGAAACTGGATGACTGGCTTGAACAAAAGAACAAGGGGACGAAAGATCTTTGGTAAACTCTGAGGGATTGCTGGCCACTGTTTCTGCAGAAAGAGAATCAGGAAATCTTCATAAAATGAATCTAAGACTTTATTGCACTCAGCTGAACAGGCACAGTTTACATACACTACCATTTTATGAATATGAATGGATTGGTGCTCCAGTACAGCAGAATAGGGGTCAGAACCTAATCAAACATTCAAAATAACAAATAAATCACCATAATCCGTCAGATAACATCAAAAACAAAATGACTACCCAATATGTTATTTGACCAGAACATGAATTGATCTAATAAACATTTTTTTTCCCATAAATGCATTTAATTAGGTGGAATCACACCAATTCTTAGCATCTAAACTGCATAAGCTAAGGAATACTTTTGATCAATAAAAGCAAAAAACTCAGATGCACAAAGGCATCATTGTGCTACCGCTGCCAAAGCCTGTGGTCACTCCCATATGGCAGGGGAAACAAGACGATTGCACTAACCTCTTAATTCATCCATGTTTTATTTAATGCAATGCAACATCATCCGCATAAGAAAAATTAAAAGGGGCCTTGTGGAATGTCATTTACAGCCAGTGTCGCACTATGGTAAATGCACCTAAGAAAAAACTCGCAAAAAATTCCTTTCAGCCTGCAGAGTGCAGACCACAAAGAACCATGTCCCAGGAGCACCTGCAACTCAGTTTAACTACCCCACCCACCACCCCCTGGAACAGTATGCTCAGTGGCCATAAATACCACTTACTTCTTTCTCGACTATGAACTCCACCAGCAGGCAACAACAATTGCAGATAACACAGAGGCTGCAACCATGCAATTGTCCACTACCCATGACACCATGCAATGCGACCAAAAAGCCCATGTAATCACTATTCCTGGCAGGCCCTCTCCAGATTTTAACATGATTCACATGTGAGTTTTTGTCTCTATGAAATATGTATCATGGTTCAACTACTTCTATTATAAAGGCTGTGTTGCTCCTTCCACGAAGTTCCACCCCAAAATCATTTAACAATCACTTATCTCATATTCTTTCCACTTCTTTGAGCTTTCGTGAGAACTATAAATCCTAACTATCAAGTCAAATAAAGTATTTATAATTGGGGTTCTTATTATATAGTCCTCTATTTTTTGTTTTCAATTTTTATTTTTTTTAATTCTATTTATAGAGTGACTTATTTTTTAGACCTTACCTACTTATGTTTTAGTCCTTACCAATATTTTAGTTTACTTTCACTATAATATCAAATACAATATCTAGTATATTGACTAGATAAATTCAATCTAGTTCATATTAACTAAAGGATTGAAACTTAATCGAAAATACCTAAAAAACAAAGAGAAAAAAAAAACAAGGATGAGAAATTATAAGTGACTTATTTCAAGGAGAATCTAATAATTTCCCCTTCATAATTTTATGTACTTCCTTTCCAGCATGTTCGTAGAATGAAAGCATCATGTAAACAAATGAAGCATCTCCTATGAATCCCTTGGAAAAAAAGAAGCATCTTTAACATTAATCGATATGTTTGTCTCCTAAACCACAAACAAAATTTTACCTCCATATGCAACAATATCCACTTCCAGAGAAGCCTGCAAGAATTACTCAATAGTCAATAAATAGCAAACTGGAAAGGTAAAATCAAATAACCCATAAGGGTGGCAATTTTGGTATCATACTCCAATACAATTCGATCTAAATTCAATGTTTGAAATGAGGCTGCCTGCTATTAGATGTGTACCCTAAATGACATGACTCACTTAAAAAATATAAATGACAGGTTATGTGTCATGATGGTGACTCGATTTTGACAAGACATCCAACAACACATCCATACACGGTCAGCTCATTCAGGGAATTAGGCTACTCAATGTTTATTAGAATCTAATTAATCAAATTTGCAATGAGATTTAATGACTTAGGAATTAATTAAAATTTGGTGATACGAATATGAGAATGAATACATACTGATTTAGCTCTTTGGATTTATAAAAAAATGAATAATTGTGAATTAACTTTATTCGTTGTGCTAATGTGCTCCACAATTGACTATTTTATGGAACGATGGAACAATGAGGAGGAGATTATGGAACGATGGAGAAGTTATTTTTATAATTTATTTAATGAGAATGACGTCAGGGAATCTAGACTAGAGTTGCCTAATTTATATTCAGATAAGATTTATAGGTTTCATAGAAGAATTAGGGCTTCGGAAGTTAGAATAGCACTAAGGAATATGCGAATTGGAAAAGCAGTAGGATCAGATGAAATCCCTATAGAGGTGTGGAGAAATTTGGGAGATATTGAGATAAAGTGGTTGACTAGACTTTTGACATTTTAAGGACAAAGAGAATGCCTGACGACTGGAGGATGAGTATCTTAGTGACCATCTATAAAAATAAAAGGGATGATCAAAGTTGTACGAACTATCGGGGCATAAAACTTATGAGTCATACTATGAAACTTTAGGAGAAAGTGATAGAATATAGAATAAGATATGAAACGAGCATAGAAGAGAACCAATTTGAATTTATGCCCAGCCGATCAACCACTGAAACTATTAATTTACTCAGAAAATTAATGAAAAAATATAGAGAAAAGAAGAGAGATTTACATATGATATATATGGACCTGGAAAAGACTTATGATAGGGTACCCAGATAAGTTTTGTAGTAGGCGCGAGAAAAGAAACTGGTATCCAATATGTACATCGAGGTAATTAAGAATATGTATGAAGATATAGTCACTAGTGTTCGAACAAGAAGATGCGATATTTATGCATTTCCTATTAATATAGGCTTATATCAAGGATCGTCTTTAAGTTCTTACCTCTTCATTCTAGCGATGGGTGAGTTCACAAAACATATTTAAGATGGAATACCTTGGAGTATGTTGTTTACGGATGACATCGTATTAATGGATGAAAGTAGAATAGGTCTTAATACAGAGATAAAAAGATGGAGAGAAGCGTTAAAATCTAAAGGTTTGAAGGTTAGCAGAAACAAGACAGAATACGTGCATTGTAATTTTAGTAATGCCCGGAGAGAAGGTGGTGTGGTCAAAATTGGAGGCGAGGAGATGCCGAAGGTTGATCGTTTTAAATATTTAGGTTCAATGATTCAAAATAATGGTGAAATTGAGGAGGATATTACTCATAGAATTAAGGCAGGTTGATTAAAGTGGAGAAGTGCAGTTGGGGTGATTTGTGATTGTAGGATTCCGTTAAAATTTAAAGGAAAATTCTACAAAACTGCTATAAGACCAACACTTCTTTATGGTTCAGAATATTAGGCGGTAAAAACAAATTATGTCCAGAAAATTGGGGTGACAGAGATGAGGATACTGCGGTGGATGAATGGGAAGACGAGAATGAATAAAATTAAGAATGAAACTATTAGAGAAAATTTAAGAATAGCACCCATCGAAAAAAAAATTAGAAAAAATCGTTTACGATGGTTTAGGCATGTTCATAGAAGACCTATAGAAGCACCAGTGAGAAAATGTGATTTAGTTCAAGTTCAGGGGACTATTAGAAGGAGAGATAGTCCTAAAAAGACGTTAGACGAGACTATTAGAAATGATTTAGTGACATTAAACCTAACGGAGGGGATGACCCTTGATCGATCTCTATAGCGTAAACGGATTCATGTAGCCGACCCTACATAAATTGGACAAATGATTAGTTGTTGTTATTGTTGTTGTTTGTAGGATGTTTGATTGTCTTTTTTTGACTTCTGAATTTTATTTGACTCTGAGTATAACTAATGGTTTTGAGTGGAAAGTGATCAATCAAATTTGAATTTGAACTGATGATTCTGAATAAGGTTTACTGGACACCATTTGGGTAAAGGTGGATATATCTCAACCATTTTAACTAATACATCCCGAGTCCTGAATCCTTAAATCATAACTAGACAAATCATAACCATACAATTTGGGGGGCAAGCCTTCTCTCTTTTGTTATATAATGTTATAATTTTGTTGGTTTTGATTTTTCAATCAGTTTCGGGAAAAAATCAACGGAAAAAAATCAAGGTATCCCCCCTCAATTTCAAATTCTTAATCCGATGCCTATGACAACCAGTTCAATTTATTTTACAAATATAACAGTTCTCTCTCTCTCTCTCTCTCTCTCTCTCTCTCTCTCTCTCTCTCTCTCTCTCTCTCTGTGTTACTATTCACTATACTATGCTTGTTGATGTATACTTGAATACTTCCTCCTCGTTGTATGAACCTTCACCATTCTTACTTCCCCATTCATACAATTTAAGGTTAACTTCCATTTCTTCCTTAAAGATCAGATAAATTTGAATCTACTCGAAAGAAGAAATTACGTGATCCTAATCAACTCCGAAAGGAAATCAAACCTAATATGAATGTGAATTGACACGATTTACGTACACGGGACATAATGAAACGAGCAGTTACTTCATGACGTGCATCGCAGACGACAAAACCCCAACACACCAATGAGATCCGACTCCAATTCCAAGATTCGAAGCTAAGCACAACCACAAATATCTAAGGTTTGAAGATTGGAGTTACCTGGCGAGCAAGAGAAAGAGCATGGAATTGCATTCGAGGACTGCGGCCGATGTCTCCGAGAACGACGACAGCCGCCCGACCTCTCTTCCTGATCGTTGCTTCATCTTTATCTGAATCATTCAATTCTTTTCGCAAATTAGACTTAATTTCAAATAATGAAGATGATGATCAAACAATACGAATGACGACAATCAGGAAATGGATTGAGTGAATTAACAAAAAGTAAATTACCTTTCATTGCGATAGAAATGGTTTTTGGCCTCTGAAAACTATGGCGTAGTAGAATCTTGCTTCGAAAAGCCGATTTCGCACACGCACACTATCGAGCTTGAACCTCCCCGATCAATGCTTATTAGCCTGAGGCCCTCAGCAAATATTTAGATAAAAATTACTCTCCACCCCCGAGTAAGGATTGAATTTCACTTTACACCGTTATGTTTCTATATCATCATTTTGCCCCCATAAATTTTTAAGCTGGATTTTAGGCTGCTCTAAAGCTAATTTAAATGTTATTTAAGTACAGAATGTCCTTCGGCCATCCGTTCTGTTTTGGACCAGTTTTAGTAGAACCAAAACCTTTAGGTATATACAAATCCAAAATCAAATCCAAAACCGTCAATTTTTAAAAAAATAATTTTAAGATCAAACCGTTTAATTTTATGCAAAACAAAAACAAAAAACGTGAAACACCAAAACTGTTAAGGTTTTTTAATTTTTTATAAAACCAAAATCAAAACCGAGAAATCGTGAACCGTTATTTTTTATATAAACAAATTAACCTAATTAACAATATAAATATATACACACACAAATACAACCACCAAGGGTCAAAATATAAATAAATAAAAAAGGTGAGATAATATATATAATAAAAATATTTTTAAAATACCAATTAAGTGGTTCAATTACGCAGTTCGGTTTCTTGGTCTTTATCCCAAAACCAAAATCAAATGCAAATCCACTTCATCTTCTCAATTTCAAAACCAAAATCGTAACCAAAACCATTTAATTTGTTTCAAAATCGAACTACTCGATTCAATTTGGTTCGATTATCCATCAGTTCAGGTTAAATTGTCATCTCTAACTTACCATCAATTATCACATTTGATTAAAAAGAGAAATATCATACATCAATATAAAACTCTGATGAAATTGAAACATTATGGTGCAATTTGCAAATGAAAGTAAAAAGTTAAAGTCAACTGTGTAAATATTCAGAAAATATACAATGAAAAACTAATCAGTGTGACCCTTTTATGAAGAAAAAGATACATATCATCTATACCAGAACACATCAAATACAACAATTTTCATAAACTTTACTCCGCCAAAATCAAATACAGCTCCCAATTTTTATTTTTATTTATATTTTTTATTTTTGCCCCTTCATAGCCTCGGGGCAGGGCGGGGCCCAGGAGCGTCCCACTTGGTCATGATGTGGTTGCGGGTGATTTCTTTGAGGGAGCGGCAACCGCTCAATGCCATTGTCAGCTCAAATTCATCTCTCAGCATTTGGAGTACATTTCTAACACCGGCTTCACCTTCAGCAGCTAATGAGAAGACAACAGGTCGCCCGATCTGTTATTGCAATGTCTCAAAAAAAATATACATGTAAGGGAAAAAAAGTTTAAAAATGTTCTATGGAGGAAATTGATTGATGATATAATGTTATTGATGCTGCTTAAAGAATTAAAATAAACAAATTCACATGATTCTTGGCCAAAAATTGGCCTTTTTCTTTGTTTATTTTTCTGTTTCTGTTCCACATTTTCAGAAAATAGAAACAGTTGCCAATTGTGTAGTTATTCTCATCTTTAACGGACTTTTGTTTAACTTACAAATATGCCGGAGGCTCCAAGTGCCAATGCTTTGAAGACATCTGTCCCACGGCGCACCCCACCATCCAAAAACACAGGCACGCGGCCATGTGCAGCTTTCACGACCTAAGGTTTTACCCACAAAGATAACATTTATCAAAATCTCAGCCTCAAATGTAAATTTCTGTTCCCATATTTCTGTTTTTATTCCTAAAAAAAATGAGAACAGAAACAGAAACATTTAAACAAAAAAAATATGTTACTCTGCTCTCAGAATTTTCAGAACAAATTTTTGGGAACAGAGCATAATTTTTCCCAGATTTCTGTTTCTGTTTTAAGTTTTTTTTGGGAACAGAATTGCGGCCGTACCTCCTCCAAGGCCATGATAGTGGCGGGGACATAATCAAGTTGGCGAGCCCCATGATTGGACACAATTATGCCAGCGGCTCCATTTTGAATAGCTATCCTGGCTGCATTGCGAGATGTTCGGAAAATTGTTTTTACCATCAATGCGTAAAAAAGAGAAAGATGACCGTAAGTTAAAAATAGTTCTTACTGTCTTCAGCAGTGAGTACTCCCTTAACAAGGATGGGCAAAGAAGTGATTGTCTGAAGCCACTTCAAATCCTGTCCAAATAATCAGAGCAAGAAGGAAAGAGCGCTTAGAGCATCTCCAATAGAGGTAGCAAAAGCCAAAAATGACTAATCTGAATAGTCAAATCGAACATTTTGTGCTTCAACAAACTCTTCAAAAAAAAAAAATATCGATTTCAAAAGAGTGTTTTGTTCTTTAATTATGAAGCGTAGAAATCCAATTGGCCTCACTCACTCTCAAATGCCTTGTAAGATGAGGATTGCCCTAAGCTTTATATATAGTTCACGATCAGATAACACAAGCGATGTGGGATTCAACAGGTCCTCTCATGTGCAAGCTGGACCTTGACAAACCAATACGAACGGATATCGGGGGAAAGACCCAATATTGATGTGGGATTCAACACGCACCCTCACGCGCGGGGTGGACTTTTTGACAAACCACTACAAACTGATATCGAGGAACCCATCATCGATATAAGATTCAACACACCCAACATCAAACAAGAGTCCTGACTCTGATACCATGTACAAACTCAATGGACCAAACTCACTCTCAAAAGACCCCAACATCGATGTGGGATTCAACATGAAGAGTGAAGCAACTCATCAAATGTTATTGCTTGGACTTTGTGAAGATGAAAGGTAACGAATAAAACTTACTCTTAAAATATAAACAAAATAAATGTTACATATAATGAAGAGTCTACTAAAGCCCAACTAAAAAAATAGTAGTTAAAGTAATGCTACTTTTTGTTACTTCCCTTGGAGACGCTCTTAGGATACAGAAGTTCAACTTGTAGAGCCATCTAAGAACCCGTTAAGGTGAGCTATTTCAGGAAGGAAAGAATTTGATTTGAAAAAGAAATGTGAATTTTCTTAAGAAAAATCCTTTAAGGGTGTGTTTGGTAAATATATATTTGAATAAAGTATTTGACATTAAGAAGGGAATTGAATTTTTTTTTTAACAAAATTTCATAAGAAAATTTTACAAATTCTATGTCAAAATCAAATATCTTCATCAAATAGCTCACCCAAATGGACCATAAGAAAATTTTACATGTCCCGTTTCTAAATCAAATTTCCTATTTAAATAAACCAGAATCGCATTCTGCTAATCCAGTCATGATTTTAGAACTTTTAATTATTTGTTTCCGTGTTTAAATAAGATGTTTTATTTTTTTGAATTTTTCCAATTTTTTTTTTAACAATGAAATAGTTAAAAGGGCAAAGGGCTATGGAGAGCATCTCAAACCATCAAGTCAAACTTGAATTTTTTGAGCATGTTTGATAACCTAAAAATTAAGTGTTGAAAACTTACAAGTGTTGAAACTATAAGTGCTGAATATGTTAAGTATTTACTTTTTAAATACTTTTAACTTCAAAAAAAAATTATTTTTGTGCAAATTTTTGTCCATAAAATAATTTGTTCAACTTTCTTTTTCTAAAATATTATCTCGATTTTTTCTTTCAATTTAGTACTTTATTTATCCATAACCATTTGTATATAACTTTTTTTTTTTTCCTAAGATTTTATGATACTGATAGTGAATAACGGTTGTGGTAAGATAGAGTTTGAGAGTTTTAAGTGAGAAATGTTAAAAAAAAATAGTGAGTACAACATTACTGAAGATTTTGAACATTTTTAAGTGATACTTATATTTTAAGCGATTGCTTCAATTTTGCATTCAATTTTAAGTGTTAAATTGGGTTATCAAACAACTGAATGAACCGTTAGTTATTTTTAAAAAAATTATCAAAAATTATTTCGACGACTAGCTATTTTCAGTAGTGACTATTTTGGTAGCCACATGGGTTGAGCAAAATGAAGCTAACTACTCGTAAACAATAACAGTTCCTAGTAGAATATACCTGCCAACTCAGAGAACGATCGATTTGGCCAAAGAAATATGAAGCCAATCCAGAGTCATCAGCCTGCACATAATCCACCAGAAAAAATAAATGTTAAATCCTTATCAATCTAAAATGATAAAACTAATTAGATAGTTAACGGTGGCCTTTGGTGAGTCTCGTTCTTTTTATTTCTGTTCCTAAAAAAGAAAAAGGAATAAAAACAGAAAAAAGGGAACAGAAAAAAAATAAAATTATCTTTTGTTCTCATTGTCTTGTTCCAAAAAATTTAGACAAATTTATGGTAAGAGCACATAAACAATTATTTTGGTCCTCGCTTTTTTTCTGTTTCTGTTCCCAGTAAAAACCATTAACCAAATGTCGCATGTCGCCACTCACCTTGTCCATCTTGCCAAGGTCCAAACCTTCAAAGTTCTTCAATGTCAAGAAGGGCGGTAAAGTAAATCTGCAATGAGTAAAACAGTCAGAAGTATTTTTATTTACCAAAGCATGGAAAGTCCAACACCAACAAAAAAGGGGGGGGGGGGGGGGGGGGGGGGGGGGGGGTGAAAGAAAGAAAGAAAAAAAAGTTACTTAGAGTTGAATTTGGTTCGAGTCTTGAGACAATTTAAACTAATAGCATAAGAGCGTTTTTGTTTGGGCCCTTATTTACATTCACCGTGTCCCCAAACTCCCCCGCCTATTAAAGTTTGTCCAAAACCCCTTTCATGGTAGAAAAAAGGCAATACATTAACTCTTCATGTCGTATAAATGTTCATGTTGGAAGCCTATAGTACTGAAATAAATCGACAAAATGAGATTAATTGTTAATATAGATAATAATAAATCTATTCACAAATATTTAAATTAATAATTATTGTATTCGCTGTAAAAATTTCATTTAAATATATATCAAATAGCATTTAAAGCAAAAAATGCGGAGCGAGGAATTTTGATCAAGAAAAATGAGCAGTGTGAAACATAATTTTTGAAAGGGGTTTAAACAGTAACGAACTCCAAAAGGGGAAGGGACAGAAATTTACCCATAGGTAGTATTTGGATGTTCGGAATTGGAATCAGAAGTGAAGGCGTGGCAATTTTCTAAGTTTTTGCACGCGTTCATTTTCCAATCCTGCTTCCGAGGTTCCAATTCCGAACAACCAAACACTACCTTAATTATTTGAAGAAGGAATTTGATTTCGAATAAACTTCTTTAAGGTAGCGTTTGGTAGCATACAATTATAAGCCATAAACCAATGTAAATTTTCAGATTTTAATACATTGGTTCATTTCTGATTCTAAACTCCAAGGGGATCAAATTTCGTGTCACACCCACATGCACCCTAATTGTTAGCACCTGTTCTTGATGTCAGCTTCTCTGCGTCCCAGCCTTGGGGTGTCAACAGTGAGAGCAATAGCCTTGAATCCAGCCCTCTCAGCTCTCCTCACAAGCTGAGCAACAACATTCCGGTCCTTGTACATCTAAACATGAGAAGCAACAAATGTATTAGGCTTCATTTGGATAGGGAGGAATAAGAAGACAAGAAAAGAATATGTTGGTGTTTCTGTTTTCTGTTCTCATAAATTATTTTTGTAACCCAAATTTCTGTTTTGGTGCCAATTTTTTTGTTCCTGTTCCCACAAACATGGATATGGGAACAAAAAAGGAAACATTCTGTTTCAGTTCTACTCGCAGTTTTTTAGAACAAATTTATTGGAATAGAACAGGATCTTTATCATATCTGTGTTCCCATTCCAACAAATTTGGGAACAGAAACACTAAGGTGGCGTTTGGTTAGTGTTCCCACCTTTCTCAACCCAACTGTATGGGTTGGGTTGGGTTGGGTTGAATTGAGAATTTTGTTTCCTTTTGAAAACAGAATTGCGTTTGGTAACGACAATTTTTGTTTTGCGCTGAAAACAAAATCGTGTTTGGTAACAATTTTATCCTAAAACTATTTTATTTTTTTTGAGATTTTTCTTTTTGTTTTGGCAGCGGCGGAGGTGGACGCCGGCGGCGCAGACGGTGGCCGGTGGCGGCGGAGGTGGACGGTGACCGGCGGCAGCGGGTGGTGGTGGTCGGCCGGCGGATGAAGACGGAAGTTGAGAACTTTGGGTTGAGTTTTTTGGGTAAAAAAAAAAAAAAAATACTTTTTTTTATTTCTGATTTCTTTAAGATTTTGAGAATCAATTCTTATTTTTCGGATTGGGTTGGGTTGGGTTGGGTTGAATTTTGTGTTTGCCAAACGCGTTCCCAAAAATCAAACTCAAAATTTTTGGATTGGGTTGGATTGGAAACACTAACCAAACGGGCCCTAAACAACCTCCACCTTATAAATGTTATCTATAACTTGAAACTGAGGTCACTAAGAAAAGAAGTCAAAACTCAAGTAAAACTTACATAAAGCTGGAAAAAGCGGATGCCAGGTCCGGTTGAAGCAACCTCCTCAACACTAGAAGTAGCAAATGACGACAATGTCTGAAAACAAAACTGTTAAATGATGTGAAGCGCAGTCAAAAGCTTAATCAAAACAGCCACAAATTATAGCAAAAACTTGAAATCTCAGCCTGTGAAAAGAAAAAACAATAAATGATAAGGCAATGTCAAGAACAAAAAAACGTCAATTATAAAACATAAAATTAGGCCTTGAGCATGCAAATTTTTAACAAGGATTGAAAGGACAGAAGCCAAACCATAATTGTCCCAGCTGCTGATGCGGCTCTAGCGGTGGCATACTCTCCTGCATGAAATAATTAACATGTCACATTCTAGGATTAAATATTCCTTACAGCCAATTCATATGTACATCAAAATGCTCTTTAAAGAAGAGGGGGTGGTCGATAGAGAGCATAATATGAAGGGAATTTCGGTGGTGCACCCCTAAAAATATTTCCGCCATAAATTTTCTTTCGGTGAAAACTCCTCTTGTATGAAAATATTGTTGCAGATGGACAAAAATTCCTTACTTCAATTTTGAGCTATCAAACAGCACTTGCTTTTTTCAGGTCACAAACTCATAATATTCAAATACATCAACGAAATGAGATTAATTGATTGTTGATATAAATACAAATAAATCGATTATCATTGAGCATGAATTAGATATTATATATAAAAGGGCAAAAGGGTAGCCCAGTGCACGAAGGCACCTGCCACTGCAGAGTCTGCGGAAGTTCAGATGCACGCAGGGCATACAGAGAGCTTGTTTCCATAATTTGAACCCAAAACTCCAAATGACAATGGAGCAAGAGCAACCTTACCATTACAGCTAAGGCTCACCCTGAATCATCTCTCTCTCTCTCTCTCTCTATATATATATATATATATATATTAAATTTAAAACAAAAAATATTGAATGTTTCATGTGAGGGATAAAATCAATGACTTCTACAAAAAAATAGTGATTTTGAACTAGAAAAATTGGCGAAAAGCAATAAAATTTGTTGGAGGGTCTACACGGTCCGGATCTCCAGAAGTGAGGGCAGAGAACAATTTACCCTAATATATATAAATGATGAAATGGTTAACTATGGCAAGGAATTTGTATGCTTCTTTGGAAGATGGGATTATATAACTCAAACAAATTTAGAAAGTCCGGCCAACCACTTCGGGCATGTAACCGAAATGGTTCCAACTTTCAAGACAAACAAATGGAGTACAACACGAGCTCAATCTTGAGGTTGAAGAAGAAAGATGCTTAGCAGCACACTTACTCCCGAGATGACCATGGAAAACATATCCCTTTGGAATGAGGAGATTGTTTAGACATTGAAAAGCACAAGGATAAAGACATACATATGCAAAGAAGTATAGGAACATATCTCCGTGTCAACAGACTATAAAAATACACGTATGTAGCATTTGAATTCGAATTTGCTGCTGTTCTTACACAAGAAATTGATTGATTCAGGACTGGGGAGTCATAAATATTTGTAAATTGGCATGAAAATATGCCGTATCGAAAACAAAACCAGATCAAAAGTCTTTTTTAAAGAACTAATACATCGTTTGGTAACTTAAAAGCAAAAAACTACTTATTTTTAAAAATAACGTTTGTTTTGCACTTAAAAACGTGATTTGAAGTACTTTTCTTTAAAAAAACAAAAACAAAAAACAGTGGCTTTTTGTTTATTCAATTTTTATACTATAAAATATAGATAGAAATCGATAGATTAGAACCTCTTCATAAAAGAGAAATTTCAATTATCTATGATTTTTTTTTTTAAAATTAACAGATCAATCTCTACAATATCAAACACACTTTTGATTTATAGCTTTTACTTTTAAGTACTTTTTTGTTAAATTAATTTTTTTACTTTTAAAAAGTACTTTAAAAAAAGCGTTTAAACGAGTGTAAAAGTGAAAAGCTTAGGGTAAAGCAGTTATTTACCTTCAGGGTGTGCCATTTTCTGCATGGCGGTTGGAGCAATCATGATGGGCATCGATATCTTGAAGCCCAAAACAGAGGTGGCCATATCTATCTTGCTCACATCAATAAGAATCCGCGGTCGGAACCTGAATTTAATTTAAATTATATATGTATATTCGTATTGAAAAACTGATATAATGGTTTTATTTTCGATTACGGGCATTGCAAATCAGTAATGAGAGAGAGCTTACAGAATCCTTGAAAATGCATATCGGTTCTCATGAAGAGTCCACTGGTCCTCTGCCCCTGATGCATAGTAGTCAAACACCATTTTTGGCAACTTTTGCTTGGCAATTGCCTCATACTCCATCACATTTGTTATCTCCATCTTTATGATTAAAAAAATCCTTTATGCTTCCCTCGCAGAATCTTGATTAACATCAGAAATACACAAGAATAACCAATTAAATTAATATCAATTCACATTAAATAACACAAATAATTCCAATTCTTGTATGAAATTTTCCTAAATGCAGTCGAATATTCATCAAGCATTGGGTCCATGAATTAGATGATGCTTCATCTTTGTCTGAATCATTCAATTCTTTTCGCAAATTAGACTTAATTTCAAATAATGAAGATGATGATCAAACAATACGAATGACGATAATCAGGAAATGGATTGAGTGAATTAACAAAAAGTAAATTACCTTTCATTGCGATAGAAATGGTTTTTGGCCTCTGAAAACTATGGCGTAGTAGAATCTTGCTTCGAAAAGCCGATTTCGCACACGCACACTATCTGTTGGGTGATTTCCACTCCCAATTTGGGTGATTATTCAATGCTCTAGGAAATTCCACAAACCAACAAAGATAAAGGTGGAATCAAAGTAGCAGCTAGAAGATGGTAGAAGAAAACTACCCACTAAGTCAACAAACCCAAAAGCATCCAGCTGCACATGAAGAAAAGTGAATGTAGAAAAAGGATCCAAAGCACACCTTACTTGACCAAGGAAAAGGTTTCGCAGGAATTCTACAATTCTTGAAGGTTCACCATTTATGTTCAGATGGAACAAATGGTTCAAGCCTCCTCTATAAAAAGAGGAGATTCGATTGAGGAAGATAACCTTCGCTGCATATTGCAGAGAAAGGGGAGAGAGATCCTCTGCACATAAATTTTGTCTGAAAGGAATGAGAAATCCACAGATAAATTTTGTCTGACATGAATGAGAGAAACCCAATTTTGAGAAGATTTTAGTGTGTGTCAATTTATGATGTTGTTATTCCCAAATTGAAGACAATATTTATTTGTATTGTTTGAGTGATCTACCAAAGTGTGATGTTTGTAATCTCATTATATATTATATTGAAAGATTTAAGTGGCCTACGGGTCCCGTGATTTTTACCTTCAATTGAAGTGGGTTTTCCACGTTAAAATCTGCTGTGTTATTTTTGTTTTATTTTGGTTTGAGAAAATGTTCTGGGACCGTATAAATTATCCTGCCATCTTTCCCAACACTATGAGCTTGAACCTCCCCGATCAATGCTTATTAGCCTGAGGCCCTCAGCAAATATTTAGATAAAAATTACTCTCCACCCCGAGTAAGGATTGAATTTCACTTTATACCATTATGTTTCTATATCATCATTTTGCCCCCATAAATTTTTAAGCTGGATTTTAGGCTACTCTAAAGCTAATTTAAATGTTATTTAAGCACAGAATATCCTTCGGCCATCCGTTCGGTTTTGGACCAGTTTCAGTAAAACCAAAACCTTTAGGTATATACAAATCCAAAATCAAAACCAAAACCGTCGATTTTAAAAAAAAGAATTTTTTAATTAGACATCCACTTTTTTATTACATATTAAAATGGGCCCCAATAATCAAGCCCATACTAAACAAAACCCATATAATTATTTATATTTGGAGAAAACCCCAAATATTTCAGCAGAATTCTTCACACGCGGCTTGGCAAGAATCGGGGGTCAATGTATTTTTAGAAACAACATCAAGCTAAACAAGGGAATAGCAACCAAAATCACACATTCAGAGCTGCAAAAATGGAAGATATTGTGTTGATTATATCATATATTCATAGTTTCTATTGCCCTAAATTGCAGAACGAAAAAACAGCAGCGGCTTCAAATTCTGCAAACGAACAGCAGCAAAGATTTCTGTTCTTTCAACCGATATGTGTCCTCACTCTCCTAAATCTATTTTTTTTTTGTCCAACCGGCATGGGTAGTTCAAAATGCAGTGGGAATAAATTCTGAAAGTTGCATTTTAATTGTGCAATTCTAGAGAGAGAGAGAAGTGAGTCTTGAATTTTTTAGAGAGAGAAACAACAAGAACATGGGTTACTGTAGAATTTGTTCTTCAAATTTAATATTTCTCCTTCTAATTTATTTTTATCCATTATCTTCTTTGTTTTGTCCAACCATCATGGGAGGTTCCATTATGCAGTGGGAATTAGATCTGAAAGTTGCATTTTAATTGTGCAATTCTAGAGAGAGAGAGAGAAGTGGGTCTTGAATTCTTAGAGAGAGAGAAACGGCATGAACAAGGCCTACTGCAGAATTTGTTCTTCAAATTTAGATTTTGTCCTTCTAATTTATTTTTGTCCATTATCATATTTGTTTTGTCCAACCATCATGGGAAGTTCCGTTATGCAGTGAGAATTATATCTGAAAATTGTATTTTAATTGTGCAATTCTAAAGAGAGAGTCGTGGGTCTTGAATTTTTAGCGGCATGAGCAAGGCCACTGCAGAATTTGTTCTTCAAATTTAGAATTTGTCCTTCTAATTTTATTTTCCACATTATTTGAAAAAGTTATACGTTGTTGAATATTACTAGGGTCAATTCTTAATTTTGCACGTAATTACTTTGTTGAATATTACTATAAAGCTATTTTTGGACTGAATATTTATATACAGTTATAATTGATTGAATATCGATGTACAGTTATAATTGGGTTAAATGTTACATTACAGTTATAATTGGACATAATATTAATATACAATTATAATTGATTGAATATTGATGTACAGTTATAATTGCGGTAAATATCACTTTACAGTTATAATTGGAATGAACATTACTATACAGTAATAATTGATTCCATATTTTTGATGTACCGTTATAATTGAGTTGAATTTTAATATACAGTTACAATTGGTTAATTTTTTTATTGTACAACACGCAATGTTGAGCAACAGTTTCATTGGAAAATATTATGGGCCCAAAGCCTTTTCATGTTTGAGTATTGTAGTATAGTTATTTTTTGGCTGAATATTTGATGTACGTCTAAAATTGTTTGAACAGACTAGATGCCTGTTGGAGCGAGTAGCGGAAATGCAACTAGAACTAATACTGATTACTACAGCGAAAATATAGGGAGTGACGAATATGAAAATTTATTGATACCGTACCGCCTGAATAAGTCGACAACAATGTCTGCTAATTGGAGGTATTTAATTCGTAAGGTAGGGCAAGTTTTTAAAGGTGGGGCTAATGATTTTAGGGAATGTTTGATAAAGTATTCTATTGAAATTGGGTTCAAATTTGATTACCATAAGAACGAACCATCTCGTGTTGTAGCATATTGCGCATATAAGATTGAGCGAGGATGTGAATGGTTCGTACGTGCAAGCATCGATAGTAAGAATGGATTTTTTTACATCAAGAAAATAAACAATATTCATACGTGTGGTGCTGCAGTTAGAACCAGGCAAAATGGTAGAATTAATTCCAAAATTGTGTCGAATTGTATAAAAAACACGCTAAAGGTTCAATCACTAAAACGCCTTATTGACGTCGTCAAAGAATTTAAAAATAACTATGGGTTGGACATAAGTTATCACCATGCATGGTGGGGGGTTCAAAAGGCTAGAGAAGATGTTTGGGGATTATCGTAGTGGATACGACAAGTTGAGATGGTACAAAGAA
Source organism: Eucommia ulmoides (assembly GCA_016647705.1). Classification (NCBI taxonomy): domain Eukaryota; kingdom Viridiplantae; phylum Streptophyta; class Magnoliopsida; order Garryales; family Eucommiaceae; genus Eucommia; species Eucommia ulmoides. Next base: position 9,852,435 of record CM028328.1, read on the forward strand.
GTGTGCATGGAGACAAACCCGAGAACCTGTTTTGAAATTGAATATGATATGAGTACTGGTTGTTTTAACCGACTTTTTGTTTCATTCGGTGCTAGCATAGCAGGGTTTAAATATGTACGACCTCTATTATTTCTCGACGGAACGTTTCTGAAAGCAAAGTATAAAGGCACGTTGCTTGGCGCAACCGGCAAAGATGAAAATAACGGTAAGCGGGGTTAAAAAATCTAGTTATTTTTTTGACGTGCTAATCAATTTGTCGTTGTTGTATACGATGTAATATTCTTGTTATACAGCGAAAAAACATTTATTACTGTTAATTTAGTAATAATATTCAATGTACATTGAATATTATTTATATTGAATAACTAGACTTTTGTCATTTGCTGACAGGTATATATCCATTGGCTTTTGGAATCGTTGACTCCGAAATGGAAGTCCACTGGGAATGGTTTCTAAAACATCTAGTTAATGTTATACCACCGGAACGAGTAATGACATTCGTATCTGATCGAAATGCAGGGTTAATAAAAGCTGTGAAAAAGGTATTCCCAGATGCATACCATTCATTTTGTTTGAACCACTTAACAATGAATTTGAAGAAAAAAATTGGAGCTCGTTTACCAGTGGTAAAACAACGGTTGTTGTGGTTGTTACGTGAGTGTTACAAAGCAAAAACGGAGTTCGACTTTTACACACTATTGGCAGATCTAAAAGAAGAGGGATCCAAATATATTTCTGATTGGGTTGATGATTTGCCTAGAGAGAATTGGACAAATGCGTTCTTCAAAGGTCGAAGATACGGTGAATTGACATCCAATGCCGCAGAGTCATTCAATGGATGGATTGCTGAAGCTAGACACCTGCCAATTCACAAAGTTGTCGATCGAATTCGTTTTGACTTAATGGAACAACGGACAAAACGACGTAACATGGCTTCTGGGGTGAACAATATTCTGTATGAGATAATTGAGAAACAAATGCTAAAAAGATTGGAAGAATGCAAGACATGGGTGGTGCGTGAATCTGTGAATGGAGTTTTCGAGGTCCAATCAGACCCTTCTGTACTCGTGGACCTAAAAAACTAAACGTGTTCTTGTTTCGATTGGAGGGACAACGGGATACCGTGTGCACACGCTTGCGCTGCTATTACAAAGACCGGTGGAGATTTGAACTCATATGTAGAGGATTACTTCCACATGTCCTTTTACCGTTTAAGTTACGAGGATGGAATTTTTGCTGTGCCAACTTCGGGGAAGAAAGAGACGAAACAAGAAGATATTGTAATACTACCACCAGTTACCAAACGACCTAGGGGACGATCGAAGAAAATGAGGATCCCATCAAAGGGAGAATTCAAGAAAGGAACATTGAAGTGCAGTCACTGCGAGGGGAAATGACACAATAGGAAAACATGCAAAGAACCCATCTGAGATAACATCATTTATTAGACTTTCATTATTTTTTGGAGCAACAGTTTTTATTTATTTTTGAACAATTCGACATTCGTGTGGATGTTTTCATGACTATAATTATTTTATCAATTGGGTTTCATTTTTTATAGTTGTGTATGCTAAATTTATGTTTTGTTTATATTCTTGTGCCAAATTATGTAATATTTTGATGAAGATGAATTAAATGATTAAAAGACACGATTTTTTTCGGCGGATACAGTGATTTATTAAGCAAATAAAAAACAAGGAGTAATAGATGAATATTACACACAGTAATATATTATTGTAGTGGAATAATTAATAAATCAGTAATTTTTAATTCAACTCGAATTCCAGAAGATCCGGTAGCTAGATGTGTATTCACGGAGTACGATATTTACATGACTTCACAGTAATTTTTATTGTAACAAAATAATTAACACACAAAAATGTAGGTCCATGCGTATTTCGAAAAAGATCAATACATTTCTCATTTGTATTATTACCAACCAACCCGATTTATCATCTGAATTATTACTACCTAACCTGAACCCCCTCCCCTTGTTGAAAACTATTGTCAACACAGACAATTACTGCAACTATTAATTTACAGTACTTTTTATTGCACCGGAATAATTAGCTCACAGTAAGTTTTAATAGAACAAACAATTGTATCCGATAACATTATTCGTCTTAGACATTTCAATCATAGATACACACACGCATTGAGATGAAACAAAAAATCAGAAAATGGAGACAAAAAAATTCAGACAGTGTGATCTAATTGAAGCCCATGCACATAATTGTATTAAAAGAATGTTTGACTAATATCAGTTACAACCTAAACTCTTGCTCACCCACAAGACTCGATTGATGCAAGTAAAATATACAACTAGTACTAGCAGTTGCTCAATGAAAAGGAACGCAAAATTGTGGCGGTGACGGCGGCAGCGATGGTTGGTGGTTCATAATATAAATTCATAAAAATTGTTAACTCTGATTGGCGAAGTTGAATCCCTTCTCAATGGAGGCTCTGAGCTCGACTTTGAGGGCTTCCAATCCTTTTTTTTCAAAGTCCGTAAGGGGAACCAGTCCCTGCTGGAACAACCTCTTTAGCATTCTACATTCAAAGTTACTGAAATTGGGAATTTCAATCCAATTCCAAAAAATGGACTTGGATTTCTAAAAGTAACTAAAAATCAATTCCAGCAAGTGATTGAATTAGAATTTCAATTTCAATTTCAGTTCTATTCAGCAGCCTTAAGCAAATTCTGTTCTCATATATGAATAATCAACAATCAGAGAAAAAAATAGCAAGAACAGCTCAATTGTGTTCCCTAAATCCAATATTTCACTTGAAATTGTGTATTTCATAAGCTGAACTGAACCCAATTTCGTGAAATAAGTGGAAATCTACCGTCCAATCAATTGGAAAAATGAAAGAAACAATCAACGATTGCAACAAGAACAAACGATTAGATTTCTCAAAATACACAGCTAATCAATAATGTCAGTCTAAAATAGATAACAAGAACATATCCAGCTACTATTCAGTTGAAAAATCAACTCCAGTGACGCATTACGAAGCACAAACAAAGGAGAACAGTCACGTACCCAACGGTAGTGGCGGAGGCTCGAACCAACGACCGAACAGCGAGCTTTGAAGCCCGTGGACTCAACGCTCGGAAACTGCGCTGCGGCAAACACCGGCGAGCGAAGAGAAAATCACGTATTGAGGACTTATTGGAAACAGGAAAAAAAATCTTTTGAGATTCTAACTGTGTTTGAGTATGCAAATCAAGTTTGAAAGGATGCTCCATCATAAAAAAGACAAACGTCAAACAAATGTAGAAACAAGTAGGGGATTTAATCAAAATATTATAAAAAATAAATAAAAATTGCACACGAACCCAACACGCTCAATTGCTCTGCGCATAACATGAATCAAAAGCCCAACAACCATGTTTGTCATTTATTATGTCCTTGATAAGATCCGCCATTTCCACCGTTGCTATTCTAGTTTTGCATTCACGCTTGACGTTCGCTCATTGCCCAAGGACAAACTGCCTCATTATATAGGTAACAATTACTCCACAGTCAGGTCTGGCAAAAAAAAAACCCATACGAATTTCTATTATAAATATCACATATTTTTACAAACCTAATTCAAATCAAAATCCACACTTATCAATCAACCCTTTGCTGAGGCGTGTCATAAACAGGCTCCAAAGTTATCGATCGTTCTTGTGTAGAAGCGCTCGACGCAGTCGCATACCGAGTGAAATAGTTGTTAATGTAATCCACCTATATTTTGCAAACAATGATATCACCAATTAAATTTAAACAAATAATAACACTAAATTAATGTACGAGAGTGCATTTGGCATGTAAGATTATTATTGTAAACTCATAATCAATTAATTCGTAAAATATCTAAAAAATTATTATAAGTTTGGCGCTCTCAAAATGCGGATCATGTGAATTAAGACTATATAGCGAGTTATAGTGATTCAAAGTCCCATGCTCCATCTCGAAAGCAAGTAATGTCCAGTGCGACGGTGCAGATTTCCTCCCAGGAGTGTTTATTGGGAACATTATCGTCTCGTATTTCCCAGCAACACCTATATTGAATTGTTTATTCATTTGTTCCCGAATGATTGCCTCTCTATTCTCTTTAATGTAAGTCTATCATCAAAATCAGCACAAAATTTAATATGCATTAAAAGACTAGAAATACAAATGCACGAAAATATACCATAATCAAACACCATGGAAAAATGAAGTTACCCAAGAAAGACTAGGCATAACAAACACTCTGTGGAGAGCATCAACATTTGAACTGCCATTAAAAATTTCTATTTTGCGATGGTGTATTATCTCGGCAAAAGTATTTATCACCTACAAAAGTACGAGGCCAAAAAAAATCAAGTTTATATGTTCATTAAAATACATGACATCCAGTATATTTTCTTACCCTACTAGATAATTGTTCTTCTTTTAGGAGATCAATAATGTCGCCAAAACGGACGCCAAGGAAGCCATCCAATCCAATCCATACTAGGTCACTGAAGAGCGAAAAATTAAATCAATAAAGTGAATAGGGAATTTAAGAAAAAAGTACAAATTGATTCGAAGTAAATATAACGAATACATACGCATCATCATGTGTTTCATGTATGGATTTTATTTTATCCCAATCACTTTCGTCTAGTAATTTAGCCACTGCGCTTCTTTTTTTGTTTGGAAGTTTTTCGGGTTTCCTTCTAGTCATTCGATGTATCAACGGGATCTCATCCACATTAATCACTACCTGAACACACTCCTTTTTACTTCGCTTTTTAACCCTCTCATACACGAAATCTGACTTTCGTGTGGGTTTTCTTTTTTACCGTTTAATCTCCCTTACCATAGAAGTTTGCAGTTCGGCATGTTCAAGAGTTTTCATACTTGGAGATGAAACTAAATCGGCAACGGATTTTTTTTCGCGTATTTGTTCTGCATCAATGATGGTCGACCGTTCCGCCAAATCATCTAATTGTTTCATCAACGATGTTATCAACTCGTCACGAGTTTTGAGCTCAGATCGAAGATGGATATTCTCCGCAACCAACTCACTATTTTGATTCAACGAACACTCCAATTGCTTCTTAATTTCAGTGAGCTCGTCCGGGGGTTGTTGCTCGGGGGGAGGTAAGCCAGCTGATGTTGCCGTTGGTTGGGCCCCAAATAGATACAACTCTTCCATAGATGATGGCACCAGATCGTCAGAGATTACCTGAAAATGGTAGGACACGCAACTTAAATTAACAATGTTATAAAACATTTGTAGGTTTATACCGAATTAGTCTTCTTGTCTCAAACATTGGTAGTATTATATGTTAGCTTATACTGTCAGTTGCGGCAATTGAATGCAGTAAACTGAACCATTTAGTGCTTTTAGATCTTTATACTAATTGTTAATTATAGGTTCCGTCTGTACTAGATATTGGTTGTGGTTTTGGTAGCTTTGGGGCTCATTTGCTATCACTGAAGTTAATGGCTGTTATGTACAGCAGCAGATGAAACAACAGGTAGCCAAGTTCCAACATTGTCATATGACATGGTTCTCTAGATTTTCAATGCAGTAACATTTCTTACAATATTTATGATACAAATAATAACCAACCATTATTTGCTCTTGTTTTTCAAGCTTTTATCTTATTGTTCTGGGGTTTTTTTTTTTTTTTTTTTTTTTATTTGGTAATGAAAGTTCAATTTTGAAAAGAGGGGGTTAACAAAACCGTTGTTATTCAGTCATATAAACACCCTCTAAAAACATGATCTGGCGCATGGTGGAATACCATTAATAGTCAATATGCAGTAACATTCTTATAAATGACACAACACACGTAACTTTTGATATGCAGTAAAATTCTTATAAATTATACAACCAGCCATTTAATGATATACATATAATATTTCAAAGATACTATTGGCACTAACCTAATTTTCATTGAGATCATTCACCCCATGCAACACGTTCTTTAAAGAAGACAAATTCCAACGGGTGAATCGAGAAATGCCGATCCAACTGACATCATCGCCGATCATCGCCGACTGACATAGCTTGGTGATTGTAGTCTGGATCTAACAGGGTTGAACGCTCGCAAAACATATACTAAGAGTAATAACATATAGAAATTAGAAAAAATTATTACATCAACAAACAAGAATATACACAACATTTGTCATTGCACCTATAAAAAACTTACCAATATAGCGATGATGCAGTCACGAATCGCATAAGGTTTGTTAATGTTATTAAGGATAGAATCATTTACCCTCTTTGCAATAGCATCAGCCCATGCGTATTCAGACATTGCATGCAAGTCCTCTACCATTTGCACAAACGACCATCCGATATTTGTACCAGTAGTTGCAAAAAAGCAAGTCACAAAAGCGTACAAACACATCAACCTTACGACATCCTCAATGTCATCGTGATCGTTCTGATCAATAATCGTGTCGATCGTCTGTAATATCACTCTCGTTGAGACTTGGTCTACTCCAACAAAACGTCGTCGAACAAACGGACTCATAATCTTCTTCGCATACGTATGTTCAACTACTTTGGTCCCATTTTTTATTCCAAAGAATAATGATATATCTCTCGCACTCAAAGAAATACTCTTGCTGCCAAATACAAAAGCTTTCCTACCTCTGCCCAATACGCAAGACAATAAAAAAATGTTTAGAAAATTATAGTAAGACAGTAAATATCATTGCAACATAATTTTTTCGATATGAAAAGTAACAATTTTTACCGATTATAATACTTCAACAGCGCAAAGATGTCCTGGTCACTTTTAGTGCATTGTTGGACCACGACATTGCCGTCAACGAATGCCTTAAAGAAAGGCCAAAGCGGAGTGGACGACATCACATCAATATGGGTAGGACGAAACTTCCTTCGGTTTTTTCCCATTAAATCACAGAAGTTACGCAAATTACATTGAAACTGTTTACCCCTAGCTTGATTATGGGATATTGGATCGATGTCGGATGCACCCGCCATTACCTGAGAAACAATTCCGGTGTCGGACTAAAAATTGACATCCAAACATTAACAATGTAGAGGACGAACGGTATAATTCAAAAACAAATATTTAATTGTTGAATTTTGCTTCACAATTTCAATCTCTATTAACCAAACATCAATTTTTGTTACATGTTAAATACACATTAATTTTTACACCACAGTAAGTCTTGATCAACACCACAAACCAACAACGACAAAGTCTCAAACTGTGTATCTAAAACAAGCCTTCACTTCATGTTTTTTGCTACACATTAATAATCTATATAAATCGAACATATTTTTTTTTTGATATACACTAATTAAATATCAAATATTACACCACAATAACAATTCGATAGAAATCCCACATGAATAGTGAAACGTAACAAATTGTCAATCCAAAACAAGTCTTTTAATTCATGATTTTTGCTACACAGTAAATTACCTCAAGATTGGTGGCTACACATTAAATATTCAAACATAAATTGATAACAAGAACAATGGCCATCTCTATTTCTTATGAAACCAAAAGCGAAATTCATGAACACAACTGCATATACGTAATCTTGCTACACACCAACAATTTAACAACCCGAACAGTAAATATTTCAATAACTCACGCAACAACACCCAAAATATCAACAACCAATATATGATTATTAATGTGCATTCACCATCTCAACACACCAAAATTCCGATTCTGATTTCTCCACATTCTTAACCCTAATTTTGAATTAAACTCCAATCAACAAGCAAGCAAGAATCCGAATTCTGGTGTTCAGATGGCCGAAATATGAACAATGCAAGGGGGACATGGATTTTTTCTGTGCATTAACATTCCTCACAAACCAAAATCAAGAACACAACAAATAATATATGATTGTTACTGTGCATTCAACATCTCAACCACAAGTCATCTGTGGATTGCTCAGTTTTCGCATTACCCAAACCCTAGAAAATCAAACACCTTCAATTGAGATGATACTTACAGAAACGAAACCGACGGTGATGGCGGCTGGATTTTGAACGGCGACGATGCTTGAACGGCGATGGTAAGGCGAGAGCGAGCTACTGTTGCGGCGCCGATGTTCTACCAACGTGTCGGCGACGTTTGCGGCGACGGCGACGACTACAGCAGGTGACGGCGACGGCGACGACTATAGCAGGTGACGACCACGGCTACGGTAGGCGGCGACGAATGAATACTCTATTCAGACAGACAGTGCGCCCTGATTCCTGCAGACAAGCGGCAAACGAACGATGAGGAAATTGGGGATTGCGATTTTTTGGGAGAAGAATGTGAATATCAACTTTCTATATTAGGATTCTGAGCATGAATCACAAGATAGAAGGTTCGAATATGGAATTTTGCTAAAGAACACTTACCTTATAGCATCACCTCTCACGCGCTTCTTCCCACAATTACAGTGCACGGAATGAACATGGGTGTTGTGTTAAAATATATGGATGGGTATATGTATAATATATTAGTGGGCCTTGGGGCCCATATTAAAATCCCCTAAAAAAAAATAGTTTTAAGATCAATCCGTTTAATTTTATGCAAAACAAAAACAAAAAAAGTGAAGCATCAAAACTGTTAAGATTTTTAATTTTATATAAAACTAAAACCAAAATCGAGAAATCGTGAACCGTTATTTTTTATATAAACAAATTAACTCAATTAACTATATAAATATACACACACACAAATACAACCACTAAGGGTCAAAATATAAATAAAAAATGTGAGGATAATATATATAATAAAAATATATTTGAAATACCAATTAAGTGGTCCAATTACGCAATTCGGTTTCTCGGTCTTTATCCCAAAACCAAAATCAAAAGCAAAACAATTTCGTTTTCTCAATTCTAAAACCAAAACCATTTAATCTATTTCAAAATCAAACTGCTCGGTTCAATTTGGTTCCATTATCAATCAGTTCAAGTTGAATTGTCATCTCTAACTTAACATCAATTATATCACATTTGGTTAAAAAGAGAAATACTATACATCAATATAAAACTCTGATGAAATTGAAACATTATGGTGCAATTTGCAAATGAAAGTAAAAAATTAAAGCCAACTATGTAAATATTCAGAAAATATATAATGAAATGCTAATCAGTGTGGCCCTTTTATGAAGAAAAAGATACATATCATCCATATCAGAACACATCAAGTACAACAATTTTCATAAACTTTACTCTGCCAAATTCAAATACAGCTCCCAATTTTTAATTTTTTTTATATATTTTATTTTTGCCCTTCATAGCCTTGGGGCAGGTCGAGGCCCAGGAGCGTCCCACTCGGTCATGATGTGGTTGCGGGTGATTTCTTTGAGGGAGCGGCAACCGCTCAATACCATTGTCAGCTCAAATTCATCTCTTAGCATTTGGAGTACTTTTCTAACACCGGCTTCACCTTCAGCAGCCAATGAGAAGACAACAGGTCGCCCGATCTGTTATTGCAATGTCCCCAAAAAAATATACATGTAAGGGAAAAAAAAGTTTAAAAATGTTCTATGGAGGAAATTGATTGAAGATATAATGTTATTGATGCTGCTTAAAGAATTAAAATAAACAAATTCATATGATTCTTGGCCAAAAATTGGCCTTTTTCTTTGTTTATTTTTCTGTTTTTCTTTAATTTATTTTTTTCAGAATATAGAAACAGTTACCAATTGTATAGTTATTCTCATCTATAACGGACTTTTGTTTAACTTACAAATATGCCGGAGGCTCCAAGGGCCAATGCTTTGAAGACATCTGTCCCACGGCGCACCCCACCATCCAAAAACACAGGAACGCGGCCTTGTGCAGCTTTCACAACCTAAGGTTTTACCCACAAAGATAACATTTATCAAAATCTCAGCTCTCAAATCAATGTAAATTTCTGTTCCCATATTTCTGTTTTTGTTCCTAAAAAAAAATGAGAACAGAAACAGAAACATTTAAACAAAACAAAAAAAAAAATGTTACTCTGCTCTCAGAATTTTCAGAACAAATTTTTGGGAACGGAGCATAATTTTTCCCAGATTTCTGTTTCTGTTTTAAGTTTTTTTTGGGAACAGAATTGCGGCCGTACCTCCTCCAAGGCCATGATAGTGGCGGGGACATAATCAAGTTGGCGAGCCCCATGATTGGACACAATTATGCCAGCGGCTCCATTTTGAATAGCTATCCTGGCTGCATTGCGAGATGTTCGGAAAATTGTTTTTACCATCAATGCGTAAAAAAGAGAAAGATGACCGGGTGAAAATGACGGTAAGTTAAAAATAGTTCTTACTGTCTTCAGCAGTGATTACTCCCTTAACAAGGATGGGCAAAGAAGTGATTGTCTGAAGCCACTTCACATCCTGTCCAAATAATCAGAGCAAGAAGGAAAGAGCGCTTAGAGCATCTCCAATAGAGGTAGCAAAAGCCAAAAATTACTAATCTGAATAGTCAAATCGACCATTTTGTGCTTCAACAAACTCTTCAAAAAAAAAAAAATCGATTTCAAAAGAGGGTTTTGTTCTTTAATTATGAAGCGTAGAAATCCAATGGGCCTAACTCACTCTCAAACACCTTGTAAGATGAGAATTGCCCTAAGCTTTATATATAGTTCACGATCAGATAACACAAGCGATGTGGGATTCAACATGTCCCCTCATGTACAAGGTGGACCTTGACAAACCAATGCGAACGGATATCGGGGGAAAGGCCCAACATTGATGTGGGATTCAACACGCCCCCTCACGCGCAGGGTGGACTTTTTGACAAACCACTACAAACTGAAATCGGGGAACCCATCATCGATGTAGGATTTAACATACCCAACATCAAACAAGAGTCCCGACTCTGATACCATGTACAAACTCAATGGGCCAAACTCACTCTCAAAAGATGTCCAACATCGATGTGGGATTTAGAGTGAAGCAACTCATCAAATGTTATTGCTTGGACTTTGTAAAGACGAAAAGGTAACGAAAAAAACTTACTCTTATAAACATAATAAATGTTACATGTAATGAAGAGTCTACTAAAGCACGAGTAAAAAACAATAGTAGTTAAAAGTAATGCAAATTTTTGTTACTTCTCTTGGAGATGCTCTTAAGATACAAAAGTTCAACTTGTAGAGCCATCTAAGAACCCGTTAAGGTGAGCTATTTCAGGAAGGAAACAAATTGATTTGAAAAAGAAATGTGAATTTTCTTAAGAAAAATCCTTAAGGGTGTGTTTGGTAAATATATATTTGAATAAAGTATTTGATATTAAGAAGGGAATTGAAATTTTTTCTTAACAAAATTTCATAAGAAAATTTTACAAATTCTATGTCAAAATCAAATATAGCTCACCCAAACAGACCATAAGAAAATTTTACATATCCCGTTTCTAAATCAAATTTTTTATTTAAATAACCCAAAATCACATTCTGTTGATCCAGTTATGATTTTAGAACTTTTAATTATCTGTTTCCGTGTTTAATTAAGATGTTCTATTTTTGGTAATTTTTTGGAAGTTTTCCCTTTTTTTTCTTTTTTTTTAACAATGAAATAGTTAAGGGCAAGGGGCTATGGAGAGCATCTCAAACTATCAAGCGAAACTTGAATATTTAGGGTCAGTTTGATAAAACTGAAAATTAAGTGTTGAAATCATAAGTGCTGAATATATTAAGTATTTACTTTTTAAATACTTTTAACTTCAAAAAAAAATTATTTTTGTGTAAATTTTTGTCCATAAAATAATTTGTTCAACTTTCTTTTTCTAAAATATTCTCTCTATTTTTTTTCTTTCAATTTAGTACTTTATTTGTCCATAACCATTTGTATATGACCTCTTTTTTTTGTAAGATTTTATGATACTGATAGTGAATGGCTGTCATGGTAAGATAGAGTTTGAGGGTTTTAAGTGAAGTGTTAAAAAAAAAAATAGTGAGTACAACATTATTTAAGATTTTGAACATTTTTAAGTGATACTTATATTTTAAATGATTGCTTCAATTTTGCATTCAGTTTTAAGTGTTGAATTGTGTTATCAAACAGCTAAACGAATCCTTAGTTATTTTTAAAAAAATTATCAAAAATTATTTCGACGACTAGCTATTTTCAGTAGTGATTATTTTGGTAGCCATATGGGTTGAGCAAAATGAAGCTAACTACTCGCAAACAATAATAGTTCCTAGTAGAACATACCTGCCAACTCAGAGAACGATCGATTTGGCCAGCGACATATGAAGCCAATCCAGAGTCATCAGCCTGCACATAATCCACCAGAAAAAAGAAATGTTAAATCCTTATCAATCTAAAATGATATAACTAATTAGATAGTTAACGGTGGCCTTTGGTGAGTCTCGTTCTTTTTATTTCTGTTCCTAAAAAAGAAAAAGGAATAAAAATAGAAAAAAGGGAACAGAAAAAAAAAATAAAAATTATCTTTTGTTCTCATTGTCTTGTTCCAAAAAATTTAGACAAATTTATGGTAAGAGAACATAAACAATTATTTTGGTTGTCGCTTTTTTCTGTTTCTGTTCCCAGGAAAAACCATTAACCAAACGTCGCCTGCCGCTTCTCACCTTGTCCATCTTGCCAAGGTCCAAACCTTCAAAGTTCTTCAATGTCAAGAAGGGCGGTAAAGTAAATCTGCAATGAGTAAAACAGTCAGAAGTATTTTTACTTATCAAAGCATGGATAGTCCAACCCCAACAGGGAAAAAAAGAAAAGAAAAGTTACTTAGAGTTGAATTTGGTTCGAGTCTTGAGACAATTTAACGTAATAGCATAAGAGCGTGTTTGTTTGGGCCCTTATTTACATTCACCGTGTCCCCAAACTCCCCCACATATTAAAGTTCGTCAAAAACCCCTTTCATGGTTGAAAAAAGTCAATATATTAACTCTTCATGTCATATAAATGTTCATGTTGGAAGCCTATATTACTGAAATAAATCGACAAAAAATGAGATTAATTGTTAATATAGCTAATAATAAATCTATTTACAAATATTTAAATTAATAATTATTGTATTCACTGTAAAAATTTCATTTAAATATATATCAAATGGCATTTAAAGCAAAAAACGCTGAGCGAGGAATTTTGATCAAGAAAAATGAGCGGGTGTGAAACATATTTTTTGAAAGGGGTTTAAACAATAACGAACTCCAAAAGGGGAGGGGACAGAAATTTACCCATAGGTAGTATTTGGATGTTTGGAATTGGAATCAGAAATGAACACATGGAAATTTTCTAAGTTTCTGCATGCATTCATTTTCCAATCCCGCTTCCGAGGCTCCAATTCTGAACAACCAAACACTACCTTAATTATTTGAAGAAGGTATTTGATTTCGAATAGAGATTTATAAAGTTTTCTTAATAAACTTCTTTAAGGTAGCATTTGGTAGCATACAATTATAAGCCATGAACGAATGTAAATTTCCAAATTTTTACATTGGTCCATTTCTGATTTCGTGTAACCAAACTGAGAATATTTTTTTTAACAAATTCCTTCTTCAAATACATCACACCCACATGCACCCTAATTGTTAGCACCTGTTCTTGATGTCAGCTTCTCTGCGTCCCAGCCTTGGGGTGTCAACAGTGAGAGCAATAGCCTTGAATCCAGCCCTCTCAGCTCTCCTCACAAGCTGAGCAACAACGTTCCGGTCCTTGTACACCTAAACATGAGAAGCAACAAATGTATTAGGCTTCATTTGGATCGAAAGGAATAAGAAGAAGACAAGAAAAGCATATGTTGGTGTTTCTGTTTTCTGTTCTCATAAATAATTTTTGTAACCCAAATTTCTATTTTCGTTCCAAGTTCTCTGGGAACATAAACAAAAAAAATACAAACACAAAACGTTTAGATGGTGTTTATTTAGTGTTTATATCTCCCAATTTTTTTGTTTCTGTTCCCACAAACATGGATATGGGAACAAAAAACAAAACATTCTGTTTCAGTTCTACTCGCAGTTTTTTAGAACAAATTTATTGGAATAGAACAGGATATTTATCATATCTCTGTTCCCATTCCAACAAATTTGGGAACAGAAACACTACACAAACTCCACCTTATAAATGTTATCTATAACTTGAAACCGAGGTCGCTAAGAAAAAGGAGTGAAAATGAAAACTCACGTAAAACTTACATAAAGCTGGAAAAAGCGGATGCCAGGTCCGGTTGAAGCAACCTCCTCAACACTAGAAGTAGCCCAGGACGACAACGTCTGAAAACAATACCATTAAATGATGTGAAGCGCACTCAAAGCTTAATCAAAACAGCCACAAATTATAGCAAAAACTTGAAATCTCAGCCGGTGAAAGGAAAAAACAATAAATGATAAGGCAATGTCAAGAACAAAAAAAAAGTCTATTAAAAAACATAAAATTAGGCCTTGAGCATGTAAATTTTTAACAAGGATTGAAAGGACAGAAGCCAAACCATAATTGTCCCAGCTGCTGATGCGGCTCTAGCGGTGGCATACTCTCCTGAATGAAATAATTAACATGTCACATTCAGGATTAAATATTCCTTACAGCCAATTCATATGTACATCAAAATGCTCTTTAAAGAAGAGGGGGTGGTCGATAGAGAGCATAATATGAAGGGTTTGTCGGTGGTGCACCCCTAAAAATATTTCCGCCATAAATTTTCTTTCTGTGAAAACTCCTCTCGTATGAAAATAGTGTTGCAGATGGACAAAAATTCCATACTTCAATTTTGAGCTATCAAACAACACTAGTTTTTTTCAGGTCACAAACTCATAATATTCAAATACATCAACGAAATGAGATTAATTGATTGTTGATATAAATACAAATAAATCAATTATCATTGAGCATGAATTAGATATATATATAAAAGGGCAAAAGGATAGCCCAGTGCACAAAGGCATCCGCCATTGCAAGGTCTGGGGAAGGTCAGATGCACGTAGGGCATACAGAGAGGTTGTTTTTATAATTTGAACCCAAAACTCCAGGTGACAATGGAGCAAGAGCAACCTTACCATTATACCCAAGGCTCACCCTGAATCATCTCTCTCTCTCTCTGTATATATATATTAAATTTAAAACAAAAAATATTCAATGTTTCGTGTGAGGGACAAAATCAATGACTTCTACAAAAAATAGAGTTTTTGAACTAGAAAAATTGGCGAACAACAATAAAATTTGTTGGAAGGTCTACATAGTCCAGATCTCCAGAAGTGAGGGCAGACAACAATTTATCCTAATATATATAAATGATGAAATGGTTAACTATGGCAAGGAATTTGTATACTTCTTTGGAAGATGGGATTAAATAACTCAAACAAATTTAGAAAGTCGGGCCAACCACTTCAGGCATGTAAACGATATGGTTCCAACTTTCAAGACAAACAAATGGAGTACAACACGAGCTCAATCTTGAGGTTGAAGAAGAAAGATGCCTAGCAGCACGCTTACTCCCTAGGAGAAATTTTTTAGACGTTAAAAAGCACAAGGATAAAGACATACATATGCAAAGAAGTATAGGAACATATCTTCGTGTCAACAGACTACAAAAAATACACGTATGTAGCATTCGAATTCGAATTTGCAGCTGTTCTTACACAAGAAATTGATTGATTCGGGACTGGGGAGTCATAAATATTTGTAAATTGGCATGAAAATATGCCGTATCGAAAACAAAACCAAATCGAGTCTTTTTTTAAAGAACTTAGGCATTGTTTGGTTACTTAAAAGCAAAAAACTACTTATTTTTAAAAATAACGTTTGTTTTGCGCTTAAAAAAGGTATTTTTAAAAATAAAAAATATAAAAACGTGATTTGAAGTACTTTTCTTTAAAAAAAACAAAAACAAAAAACAGTGGCTCTTTGTTTATTTGATTTTTATACCATAAAATATAGATAGAAATCGATAGTCTAGAACCTCTTCATAATTTTTTTTTTCAATTATCTATGATTTTTTTTTTAAATTAACAGATCACTTATAAGGATAATACTAAGATATAATCTCTACAATATCAAACACACTTTTGATTTATTGTTTTACTTTTAAGTATTTTTTTGTTAAATTAAATTTTTTACTTTTAAAAAGTACTTAAAAAAAAGCGTTAAACAAGTGTAAAAGTGAAAAGTTTAGGGTAAAGCAGTTATTTACCTTCAGGGTGTGCCATTTTCTGCATGGCGGTTGGAGCAATCATGATGGGCATCGATATCTTGAAGCCCAAAACAGAGGTGGCCATATCTATCTTGCTCACATCAATAAGAATACGCGGTCGGAACCTGAATTTAATTTAAATTATATATGTATTTGAATTTGTATTGAAAAACTGATATAATGGTATGATTTTCGATTACGGGCATTGCAAATCAGTAATGAGAGAGAGCTTACAGAATCCTTGAAAATGCATATCGGTTCTCATGAAGAGTCCACTGGTCCTCTGCTCCTGATGCATAGTAGTCAAACACCATTTTTGGCAACTTTTGCTTGGCAATTGCCTCATACTCCGACACATTTGTTATCTCCATCTTTATGATTAAAAAAATCCTTTATGCTTCCCTCACGGGATCTTGATTAACATCAGAAACACACAAGAATAACCAATTAAATTACTATCATTTCACATTAAATAACACAAATAATTCCAATTCTTGTATGAAATTTTCTTAAATGCAGTCATTCATCAGGCAATAGGTCCATGAATAAGTATAAGATAGTAGAATGGTTTTGGGCCTCTCTCAACCCCAAAAGTTAGCTCATCCCCAATCTTATAACCTGCATCAGCCCCTTCCACATCCGATGTGGGATAAACCCAACAACCTCCCTCTTACACATCGGGCCTTTGGTTAACTAATCCTCAACCAGTCTCTCCCTTTGTGACTATTGGGTCATGTTGTAACTTGGGCTCGAATATCAACATAGGATGGTCTTGGGCCTCTTTCGGTCTTCCTTCACACTTATAATCTGACCACCAACCCCTTCTACATCCGATGTGGAATAAACACATCCGACGTGGAAAAATCACAATAAAGAGAGAGGGGGAGGGAGGGAGGGAGGGAGAGGTAAAAGGCATAACACTACCAAATATTGATGAATGAATGACTACAAATATCCATTAAAATAAATAAATAAATAAAAATGGAAGAAAAAAACATTCAAAACACATAGGTTATGTTTGGTTCTGATTGAAGTAAATAGCAAAAGACCGAGTGATTATGCATGTTTATAGACGCAAACATAAATAAGGAAAGAAATAGTATGATGCGACTCACAACAATAAAACATGAACACTGAAGGAAAAACATATTGACCACAAATTGAAATCATGAATCAAATGGATGATAAATATTAGAAGAAACCCACTTGAAATCGATAGCAGAAGGGGCGATTCTTAACGCCCAACCTAGCTGAAAATAAGAAGAAAAAGAAGAAAGACTGAAGGGGAGTGGAGTGAAGAGAGAGAAAAACATACCGCGGATTTTTAAGACTATTAGGAAGAGTGAAATCAGAGGGAAGCAAGTGGAGGACGCCTCTGCGGATAATCTTTTTAAGTGATAAAAAAAATAATAAATTAAAAACAGGAATTTAGAAATGGATTGATTTGAATAAGTTGCAGATATAGACAAATACAGTTGTGGGTAAGAGAGAGAGAGGAGAGAGAGAGGCACAAACTTGAGGATTAGCATTTGGAGGTGGGAATTTGAAGCCAAATCCTATCGGAAGGGGCAATTGAGTGGTTCTCCTCCACATGCCTCTTGTGTGCTTCGCATTCTCCCTTCATTATCGTCCCCATTCGAAAAAAAAAAAATCCATAAATACATTATAAATTTTACAGACGATGAAACAGAGGGTTTGTGAATTATGGGTGTGTTTTTCTCCACAAAAATCGCTAGCTTTCAATTTCTCTTTTTGTCTTTTCCCAGGAATTTTCCGGTAGGAGGATGGATAAATATGGTGTACTATATAAAAAAAAATAAAAATTGGAGGGTGGAGAGGGGGCCTGCAAGTCTCTGTCTTCTACATTGAGGGAGAAACGCCGGAAAGTATGCTGAATTTGGGTAACGGAGAGAAGAGAAATATATTTCCTTCCCAATTCTCGTGCTTGGGAAGGAGGGAAAAATAAAGAATAATCGGAGTAATTTTAAAAATAATAATAATAATAAAAGTTGGATTACATTTTTGGGTTAATTGCCTTTTTTTTCCTTTAATATCACTGAAATTTAAAAGCGTAACCTCTATTTTAAAAAATTATATCTCGTTTAAACTAACAAAATATACTTAAAAAATGACGTAATTTAATTTTTTATCTAAAATTTTCAGTACTTTAACAGAATTACTCTTTCTTTTTTTTTTTTTTTCTTTTTACGATTAATTACACTTTGCACTCCACCAAATTGTACTTTAACACTAATCTAAAATTTAAGGGTCAAAATATATATTTTTTTCTATCTACATCTTCTTCTACATGGTCTACGTCGAACAAACACCCACCTCCTCTACTCACCGCTGAACAACCCCACCAACTCATCCTCTACTCGCCGCCAAACAACCCATCCACCCCTCGCCTCCTCTTTCTTTTTTTCTGTAATAATCAACCATAGCCCTTTCATTTCCACTCTATCACTGCCACCACGATCTGACAAACCTTCGACCGCAATCTCCCAAACTCTCCCCGGTCATGTCCCAAGCTCCCCACTTGCATCATCACACAAGTCCGCTCCCCGTATCCATCATGTCCTCTATCGTAAAAATAGGAAAAGAACTCCCTCATTGCCATCTTAGTGTCGAACAACGCCCAAGCCATCTCTACTCATTGACCAGACTCACGAACGAATTTCAAGGAAAAATTTCAAAAATTTTAAGATCTGCTCACAGTCGAACAACCCCCCATCATCATCTTCGTTTCATTAGAAGGCCGTCGTCGTTGAATGTGTTGCAGAAGAGAGAGAGAGAAAGAGAGATAAAAATAGAAAGAAAAAGAACAAGTATAGAATAATTATAGTAGGGGTATTATTAGGGGTGTTCAAAAAAATCGGCGAACCGAAAAACCGAACCAAATCGACTGAAAAAAACAGAAAAAAACGGCCCCTGACAAAAAAAACCGCCAGGAGCGGTTTATGTCTGGGGTAAAACCGCAACCCCGGTTTAGTAGATGGGTTCAACATACATAAACCGCAGTTTAAACTGCGCCGAACCGGAGACCCCAAAACGACGTCGTTTTGGGGTCTTGTATATAAAGACCCTAATAAATTGAAAAACCCTAGCCGCCTCACTTCTCAGTTCTCTCCCGATCTCCTTCAACTTCCAAGCCTTCTTTTCTGATCTTCCTTCGCAGCTCCTCATCCCACGCTCAGTCCTCGCCGGAGATCATTCATCATCCCATGCTCAGTCCTCGCCAGAGATTGTTGATCATCCTACACACAAATTGAATCGCTCATCAGGATATCGTTCGCCATCCCTTCATCGTCGTTGCAGCCGTCGCAGGTCGCAACTCCAAATCGTCCATGGCCTTTGTAGCTCGCAGCTCTCAAATCGTCCATGGTCGTCGCAACTCTCAATTCCTCCATCGCCGTCGCAGGTTCGACTTCGTCCTCACAAATCTGTCGTCGCCTTAATAGATCTGGTTTGTTTTCTTCATCTTCTCTATATGTTAATCAATTAACTGTGATGTGAAGGCCATAAAACTTGTTTTTAATTTTGGTTTTTTTCCCTCTTTTGTTCGTTTATGGTTCAGTTCAAATGTTTGCTTGATTTTTATTTATTTTTTGCTTGCGGTTGTTCTTGCTTCTCTTCCTCCCGAATCCAACCCGAAACCGCACCAAAAACTGCAGAAAACCGCATGGTCGGTTAATTCACTGTGCAAACACCGAACCGCTAGGGAGCGATTTCCAACATAGAGAAACTGAGGACCTCGGTTCGGGGACCCAAAATCATGAAAACCGCGCCGAACTACACCGTGAACACCCCTAGGTATTATTGTCTTTTTCATTTCAATTCGAAGGGCTAATAAGTCATTTTTTATTTTTTATGACAAAATGTTAACGTCTCACTTCCTAGAAAGTACAAGGGGGTGAAGTATAAGCTTATGAAATTTAGGAGGATAAAGTGATACTAAATCAAAGTACAGGAAGATAAAAGACAATTTATCCTATTAAATATAAAATTAATAATTTTAATTCAATAAATTTAATTTAATTGATATTAACCTAATAAATTAGAAAAACAATAAAAAAAAACATCATGAGTGGTTTACTAGCTATGTACCCCCAAAAAAATGGTTTACTAGCTCCTACCAAGGAGAAAACTAACAACTTCCCCTATTATTAGACTTCTCAATTTCTTTAAAGGAAAAATGTAGGGTAAATCGTCTTTATCTCTTTTTTTTTTTTTTCCTTCTAATTATCATTTTACATTTTCTACTTCAACACTCTACACTTTATCTACTTCTATTTTAAATAAAATGAAAAATTAATATTTATCCATTTTAAATTGATAAAATACGATTAAAAGTTGATGGAATTAAATTTTCATCCAATTTTTTAATAAAATAAACGAAATTGTCCTTTTATTTTAATTTATTTTAAAAAAATATTATTATAAGAAATTAAAATAAAGTGACAATTTCGACTATTTCATCTAAAAATTAGATGAAAATTTTAATTTCATCCATTTTAATATTCCATTAATTGAAATCCACATGAAGCTACCAACACTCAATTGTAAGTCGTGGTGTCTAACTTCTTCTCTTTCAAACTAATCACACAAACATCTTTTTGTCCCAACTCCTTCTTTTTTTTTTTTTTGTTAACGACTGTCCAATTTGTGGCTTCTCTCAATTTTTTTTGATAAGTTCCCCTTCTCTCGCAACCAAGTGTTACACACAATATCTTCCCTTTGATAGTTGTTGCATTAGTCATAATTATGATCACAAATCCAAGTCTTTTACCAACTTCACGTGACCAATGTATCCTAGGTTTTCGACTTGAAAAAGCTAAAAAAAACTATTATTTAACTTGAGCATAACGAATATAGCAACATCATTTAAAAAAGTCTAGGTACCAAATCAAAATTCACCTCATGAGTTGTGAATTAATTACTATAATCGACCCCGACATAACTCTCAACTTTGCTAAATTGCGTAGAAATATGATCTTGCAATATCATAATAAAATTGAGATTACATTTGAACGAATTTACAAAAAGAGTAAATTACAGAACGCACGGATTTATAGATTCATAGAAACACAAATTGAGCAGACCTATAGGTCCTCTCAATTAGGTGACGCATGGCCCCATAGGTCTGTGCATAATGTATAGGTACACATAGAATCGTTCTCTGTGGACCTATGCGTCTGTGCAAACATTATTTGTGCAGATCTATAGGTTCGTCCAAAGGCGATTCATATGGATTTACAGGATCATTCGAATCACAAAAGTGTTTGAAGGTTTAAAAAAATGGAGAAAATTAACAAAAACAACTTAAAAACGTACCATTGATGCTTTGAGTTGTTCGCTACTCATGATTTCTTCAAAATTTGTTAAACCTGAAATGATGGAAATATGTGATTCCTAGGGTTTGTATTGAAGATGGTGGTTAAAGGATAAGGGAAGAATCATATCATATAAGAAAACCTAAAAATAGAAGCTCAATCCTTCAAATGAATAAGTGCTCTTCAATACTATTTACCATTTTTCTCAAGATTTTGATTATATTTAAATTAATAAAAGATTTTTTTAATTAATTTCATTGTCATAATTCTACTAATTAGTTCATTGTCATAATTCTACTAATTAGTTCATTGTCTTAATTCCACTAATTAAATTTAATTTTTAAAATTGTGATTTACTTGTTCATTGTCTCTTCATCTTATAGTCCAACTCATTGAGAGTTTACCAACACTATTTTCCTTATTTGTCAAGATTTTGAGTATATTTAAATTATATAGAGTATTTTTTAAATTAATTTAATTATCATAATTCCACTAATTAATTCATTGACATAATTCCACTAATTAAATTTAGTTTTAATTGTTCACCGTCTCTTCTTCTTCTTCCTTCTATAACATCCCAACTCATTCTTTGCATTCTATCAACTTGCATGTATCATTTGAAGTTTAAATTCCATCACAACTTAGAATTTAGAAATACTTCATAACGCTTTAGAATTTAAAAAGACTTCACAATGACTCTGAAAATATCATCCGTTCATCTGTGAAATTTATAATATTTCATGGTCGTCAAACCTTCCTCTCCTCCACATTCACATGTTCTCTCTCTCTCTCTCTCTCTCTCTCTCTCTCTCTCTCTCTCTCCTCCTAAGTTTTGTCAACATATATATGATTTCTATTTCTTCTCTGTTGTGTAAGGATTGAAGAGAAAAGCAATTGAGGACACGATGGAGGTGAAGGTTCTGTTGGGACACAATGGCGGTGGTGAAGATGGACAGAACGAAGAGAAAAAAATATGGTGATTAGTGTGATATGCAAATGTATTCATGATTTTTCTTCCAAATGGTAAGTCCCCATAGCATACTTCTGTTTTTAATGCTAAATGTAAAGTTGATTTAAGAATCAAGATCTAGAAATGAACTTTCTTATTTTCTAGAATACACATTTGATTTTTTTTTTTTAATTTTCTCTTTCTGGTTTATTTTTAGAAAGTATTATAATGAATTGATAATGACAAGGTTTGAGTAAAAATTAGAAGAAAAACAAGATTTAGAACTATGATGTTCTATTATTTTTTATATTTGTGTGGTATAAAGAGATTTTTAACTTGATTAGTGCTTAAATCTTAATGATACATTTGAAGTAGGCGGAGGTTTTGATCAAGAAAGAAGGAGCCATGTTTATTCTCCATGTTTACATGAAAAGAGAAAATTCTCACCTTTATTGACTTACGTTGTTACAAAATTTTATTCTTAAATCGTTAGGATATTTTAAATTTTCATATAATATTTTTTTATTCTTAATTTTTAATTTTTTTAGACTTATATTGATTTTTGTCTTCATATTTATGATATATTTCTTTTAGTGATTATTTTTCTTCACGTTGATAAGTAGGTATGACAATGGATTAGATTTGGTTTGGTTTCAATAGAAAGCAAAATTAAAACCTTTAAAAAATATCAAATTCAAAACTGAATCATAAACCGTAAGTTTTTTGGTTTTCCAATCAAACCGCTTAGTTTTATAAAAAAATAAAATAAATCAAAAGTCAGACAAAATCACGAATCAATTTACTTATTTTCTTTCTTTAAAAAAAATATTTTGTCTATTCTAATTACTAGCAATAGACATTTATAAAATTATAAACACTTTCATAAAATATATCAAATAAAAAATTGCAAAGGATCGATTATGTTTTATGTGTATAATCAAATGAAAACATCTATTAATATAAAATTTATTTTGGAGGGGAGATTGTTTTTAGGGCTCTCAAACTTTTAAAAAAAATATTTCTAAGAACTATGCAAATCAAACTCATGTCAAAAGTAAAAAAATAATTTTATTCCAAAAATTGTCCCTCCTTTATATGCAGAAAAAAATTTCACTGAATTTTTTGTAATTCTACTGAATTTTAGTTTTGCAAAAAACAATCCATTGAATTTTATTTTATATTCAATATATATATATATATATATATATATATATATATATATATATATATATATATATATATATATATATATATATATATATTTTAAAAAATACTACCCTTCCATGCGTACCATTGAATTTTAATGTTTTTATAACATTACACTAATAAATTTAAAATGTAAAAAAATATTAATTTTTTTAAAAATCAAAATTATTTAATGCAAAATTATATTTATAAACAAATTAAATGCCAAAAAAATTATCAAAAATCAACAAACATTGTTCCATGAATTTCTATAAATCAACTAAAATATTAACAATTCCACTAAAATTTTATAATTCCATTGTCTATTTACTGTTCCACTAAATATAAAAAAAAAGAAAAAAAAAAAAAAAAACACCTCATACATCATCATCTACACAAAAAATCTAAAATTCAAAAATAAAAAATTTATTTAAAAAAAAATCAAGTAACCAAATTGAAAAATTACTTATATATAATAATTAAGTGGAAATCTACTAAAAAAATAAAAATCAAATCCACTAAAAATTATAGAACCCCAAAAAATAGATTATGATTAGAAGAATTTAGAAATCGAACCAACGTGAAGCAAGCTTTTACACGGTGCACATTTTAAATTGCTTAAAAAATAACTGTTATTGAAAAAATATTTTCACCCAAAAAGAAAATAGATCTTATAGAAATTAATTAAACTAAAATTTGTTAACTTGCAAAAATTTGATAAAATTAATCTTAATTTATAAAAGAAAGTGGATATGATATAAATTAATTAGATTAGAATATGTTGACTTGCAAAAATTGATAAAATTAATTATAATTTATAGTTATTTGTTTGTTATTTTATAGTACATTAGTAAAAGTAAATTTGTAAAAGTGTTATTTCACTTTTATCATTATTTATGTAATTTTTAATGTTATACTTATTTTCGATATTTATAAAATGTATTACTTATTAAAATTTATACATTTGCTATCGGATATTACCAAAGTAACTAAATGATATTTATGTATTTTATGATTCATTATTAAGAAGTTATTATAATGATAATAACTTATTTTAGATATTCATTAATGCGCGGGTCAAAAATTAGTATTATCTAAAAGAGAAGGAAGAAAAATGTGTGGGGGAGGTGCATGTAGGTAAAATAAATGGGGCGTACATTTAATAAAGAATATTTTATTATTTTAATAAATGAAGTTTACATTTAGAATCACCTCTTTTTTGTCATCACTTAACTCCTCCCCCCCCCCCCCCCCCCAACCCAACAAAGTACTGTGCTTTTATATTACCACCCCTATTTGCATGAATAATAATAATAATAATAATTACACTTATGTTTTATATAAAAACTAGTTTTAGACCCGCCCAACAGAGTTGTTTACACATTAAATGTGTTTTTTAAAAAACAAAATCTGAAAACGGATTGTTTTTAACTTATTTACACAACTCAAGTTACCCGGAATTGGTAACCTACGGTATTAAAACCCGGGGTCCCGGGTACACAAAAGCAACTTCCGTATACCCAAGGTTCACAACAGCGGGTATACAATTTTTTTTTTTATCTAAAACCCGGGGTTGTGGACCCTGGGTTCTATTTAAAACCCAAGGTTCACAACACCAGGTTTAACCTTTTAAAATAAATAAATAAATAAAGGTATGCAAGAGGAGAGAGAAGACTGCAGATAACACATGGTGCTCAGTGCCCCTTCCAATTTCGTGTGACCTCCTTCCAATTTTATATTCCATCATCTCTTATGACTTCCCTAAGTATGTAAATATATATATATACACACACACACATACATATAAAATGACCCCCAAATGAATTTTTAATGTTTTCGGCAACTTTGAGTTAATTAACGGTGGTATATCAGTAATTTTAATAAACCCAAATTTTTTGTACATAAATTACGTTTAGAACATTCCATAATGCAGTTGACAACACTAAAAACGGACAAGTGAATGATTTTTAAAAAATCGTCAAAGTTGGTCAGATGAATTGTTTCGATGACAACGGAATTTTTCGGCAATTTAGAGTTAACAAACAGTAGTTTATCCGTATATGAAATAAACTCAATTTTTTGTATACAAACTATATTTATAACACTACATAATAAAACTTAACTAACTGAAAACGGAATTTACGTTTTCAGATTTTTTTTTTTTTTAAATCATCTAGCTAGTACAAAGCTTGGAGTTAGGTAGGTAGACTAATATAAATAGTATTCATTTCAATTTGGAAGCTAACTCTACTTATTCATTTCAATTTGAGAGCTAACACTATTTGAAAATAAAAATAATTATTTTTCTGAAATTTTATTTTATCATTTGATGATAAAATAATTTTTTATTGTCATAGGGTTGTAATATATACTTTCGCAAGGTCAGGTAGCTTGTGACTTTTCCTTGTGGCTCGATGATGTAGTAAAAAATACAACAAATAGTGTTGCTGATTGGAATGCAAAATTTCCGCAGTCTACATTAGCCAACATCGATGATACTAGCCCAACAAGCAGTGAATTTGTGGAAGGGAATATGAGTCACCATGGATTAGATTTCGACTCACATCTGATGACATTTTTTGGACTGTCAAAAAGTGGCCTAGAAATGATGTTCTAGAAATGATGTTGGATTTGAATGGAAAAGAAGAAGAAGAAACAGAAAATGAACCTCTTCGAAAGCAATGCAAGAGATTATGAAACGAGACTCCAAAAATTTCTTGTTCTAAATAGAACTTGGGGTTCTTTGGTTTTTTTTTTTTTGTTTGTTCTCGCTATTGAATTTTTAGATATGAATGTACAAAAATTTGCATATTACTGAGATTAAAAGATATTTAATTTTTTAGTCATTCAATGTCACGCGAAATAAATAAATAAAAAAAACGACTTGAAATTAAAAACAACTTTAGATTAAATACGTAATTTTTTTATTTTTTTTTTATTTTGACGATTTTTAAAAAACTATTCAGCAGTTCATTTTCGGTTTTGTGAGTTGAATTATGTAGTGTTACGAACATAGTTTATGTACAAAAAAATTGGGTTCATTTCTGTTACGGATATACCATCTTTTGTTAATTCAAAGTTGCCAAAAAAACTACATTATCATCGAAACAATTCATCCAGCCAAATTTGACGATTATTTAAAAAACATTCACTAGTTCGCTTTTAGTTTTATAAGTTTTATTATATAGTGTTACGAATATAGTTTGTATAAAAAAAAATTGGGTTTATTTCATGTACGGATAAACTATTGTTTGTTGACTTCAAATTACTGAAAAATTACGCCGTCATCAAAACAGCTCATCTGACCAACTTTGATGATTTTTTAAAAACGATTCACTTATCCACTTTTAGTGTTGTAAACTGCATCATGGAATGTTCTGAACGTAATTTATGCACAAAAAATTGAGTTTATTTAAATTATCGATATACCACCGTTAATTAGCTCAAAGTTATCGAAAACATTAAAAATTCATTTGGGGATCATTTTATATGTGTTTATATATATATATATATATATAAAAAAAAAAAAAAAAAAAAAATTGGAAGGAGGCCATGCGAAGTGGAAAGGGGCACTGAGCACCATATGCTATATGCAGTCTCCTCTATCCTCTTATATACCTTTATTATTTTATTTTATTTTAAAGGTTAAACATGGGGTTGTGGACCCAGGGTTCTATTTAGAACCCGGGGTCCACAACCCCGGGTTTTAGATAAAAAAAAACGAAAATAATAATAATAAAAACATTGTATACCTGGGGTTGTGAACCCCAGGTATACGGAAGCTGCTTTTTTGTACCCGTGATTGGTAACTATGGGTTTTAATATCCGGGGTTACCAATCTCGAGTAACTTGAGTTGTGTAAATAAATTAAAAACAATCCGTTTTCAAATTGTTTTAAAAAAAAAACACATTTAATGTGTAAACAACTCCCTGCCCAACGTGCGAGTTTAGAAAAAATAAATTAAATTTATATTAGTAGTAGATATTTAACATTTGATTGTCATATATAAAACATTTAGTGTTGTTTCTTTTAATTTAATGTTTAATAATATTTTTTTTTAAATAAAAAAATTAATACATTTAGAAAAAAAAAATGTCACTTTGGATCACTCTGAGTTGTTTTTACACTTAAAAATAATAAGTAAAAGAGATATAAATTTTTAACTTTTTAATGTGTGTTTGAATTGCAACTTTATTTATTTATAATTTTTTTAATTTTATTTTTAAGGCTAGCTTTTAAACAATATAATAGCTCTTAGTTTGTGTTATTTAGTAGTTATTATTAGAAATTTTAATAGTGATTATCAATAAAAAAATCACAACAAAAGAGAAAAAAAGAGAAAATATAATTATTTTAGCCAATTTAATATGTTCTATTTATTAAAAAAATAGACATGTATTTTGAATTGGAAGAAAATCATTGAACTTTTAAAATAATTAATTAGAATGAATAAAATTAGTATAAGTGTGAAGGATTCAATTAATTTGTATTAAAATCTTGTTAAAATTACAATATCTTTAAAAACTAAAAATAGGAAATATCATAATATTATTGTAGGGAGTTAATATCATTAAGGTTGAACAAATCATTGCCATTCATTCATCTAAATGAATAGAAATTGAGAGGTGAACAATATTTGAATTTAAGAGTATGTCTTGTGCTTTTAATATTTTGAATTTAAAGAAAATCATTGAACTATTTGAATAATTAATTAGAATTAATAAAATTAATATAAGTATAAAGGATTCAATTAATTTGCATTAAAATCTTAGTAAAATTACACTATCTTTAAAAATAAAAAATATGAAAGGTCATAATATTATTGTGGGTAGTTCATATTATTAGGGTTGAATAAATCATGACCGTTCATTCATCTAAATGGATAGAAATTGAGAGATATGTAATATTTGAAGATGAGGATATATCTTCCGTTTTTTAACTAATTTTTGAATTTTTTGTATGTAGTGTTTAATCAACTAACTCTTCACACACACATATTGTAATTTCTTTTCTACTTTTTACTTCAATCTATTTGTATATACGTTCACTCTAGTGTAATTAGAAATATGTAGTGTTGTCATATAATAATAGTTGAATTCAATTAAAAGTCAAATGAATTACACGTTGGGAAATCATGTGAACAGAAAAGCTAGTTGAACTCCACTAAATTCAAAGCGACTCTATAAAATATTGATATTAGTTTCCAATTGATCGTCTCTGCGACACGATCACAAATATTTAAATTTTTGTTCATCTGATGCTTCAAAGTTCAATTTAATATATATGTATTATATTTGTATTTAATGCAAAGTTCATTTTTAATCAATTTTTAGTTAGTAACTTCCAACATTTACACCATTTCCACATAGTCTGAACTTGGACGTGAGGAGAGTCAAGATACTTGATTGTGTTTCGTTGAGATCGTTAGATTAGTCAAGTACAGTGCTTAGCCTCGTGTCAGGTATAAAAGGAGAAAATGGGAGGAGGAGAAATATGAAACTAATTGTAAATGTTTTTGTTTGTCAAGATGGAGTGGCTAGCTCCGTGAGTCTAGTTCTATTGAGTGGTAGTAGTTCAAGTAATCTTTTCATAGGAATCCTAGCTCACAATATGGACTTGCTTGCTTTCTTCCTTGCACTACCACGCTGTTAATATAATTGAGAAGTGGAAGAAGAATCATGAATTCATATTATGAAAAGTGATACTAGTATAATATAATGATATACACAGATTTATAGGGGAAGTGGGAGCTAGGGTTTTGCCCTAATGGGCCACGTGGGCCAAACTCATATAATACTTTAACATCCCCTCTCAAATTCAATGCGGTAAGTGAGAGGTGAATTTGAGTTTGGAAACCAGAGCGTGAAAGCGTCCGGGTGGATGAGCCTTAGTGAAAATGTCTGCTGTCTGATCGGCTGAACTGACGGATTGTCGACGAACCGTATTATGGAGAATGTGATGACGGATGAAGTGGTAATCAGTCTCGATGTGTTTTGTACACTCGTGGAATACATCATTGTGAGCGATCTGAATAGCACTCCTGTTGTCACAGTGTAGGGTAGTAGCAGCAGGAGAAAAGATGCCCATATCAGCGAGAAGCCATCGAAGCCAGAGAAGTTCTTGAGTTGCATCAGTCATGGCACGATATTCAGCTTCAGTATTGGAGCGAGCAACTATAGTTTGTTTCTTACTATGCCAGGAAATGGGAGAATTGCCCAAAAAGAAACAGTAATCAGTGGTTGAACGTCTGTCGGTGGGATTGCCGGCCCAATCAGCATCAGAATAAGCTTGTAAGACGGGAGCAGATTTAGCTGAGAAATAGAGCCCATGAAATAATATACCCTTGACATACCGAAGAATACGAAGAACAACCGAGTAATGGGTGGTCCGAGGAGCGGACAAGAACTGGTTGACTTGATGAATGGCATAAGCAATGTCAGGGCGA
The DNA here is from genome assembly GCA_016647705.1 of Eucommia ulmoides. Lineage (NCBI taxonomy): Eukaryota > Viridiplantae > Streptophyta > Magnoliopsida > Garryales > Eucommiaceae > Eucommia > Eucommia ulmoides. Next base: position 9,882,449 of record CM028328.1, read on the forward strand.
GTGATAGTGAGGTATACAAGACTTCCAACCAGTTGGCGATATAGAGTAGCATCCTGAAGAGATGAACTATCAAGTGGGGTAAGTTTGACATTCCGCTTGAGAGGAGTAGTGGCAGTGGTTGAGTCAGTGATCCTAGCCTTGGAAAGGAGATCTGAGGCATATTTGGCCTGAGAGAGAAAATATCCATCAAAACTCGATGAGACTTCAAGGCTAAGAAAATAGGTGAGAACGCTAAGGTCTTTCATCTCGAATTGACCACTTAAAAACTTTTTGATTCAAAAATACCGCGTATATCATCTCCAGTAATAACCATATCGTCCACGTATAGTAAAAGAAGGATAATATTATTGGCAGTATAGCGAATAAACAGAGCCGAATCATGAGTATTAGGTGTGAACCCAAACTGATGAATAGTAGTACTGAATTTTGCAAACTAGGCACGTGGAACTTGTTTCAAACCATATAGAGCACGACGAAGGCGACAGACTTTATTTCGAGGAGCAGCCAAACCAAGAAGGGTATGCATATATACTTCCTCATGAAGATCGTCATTCAGAAATGCATTTTTTACATCCATTTGAAAAAGAGTCTATTTTCGAATAGCGGCGACGACAAGAAGTGAACGGATAGATGTTAGCCTCGCCACTGGAGCAAATGTCTCTTCATAGTCAATACCATATTCTTAAGCAAATCCCTTGAAAATAAGTCGGGCTTTATATCGTTCAACAGAGCCATCAAAAAATGTCTTGATCTTAAACATTAATTTGCACCCAATAGGAGTTTTTCTAGGGGGCATATCTACAATATCCTAAGTATGAGTTTTGGCGAGGTCCTAAAGTTTTTCCTCCATTGCTTTCTGCCAAAGAGGATTAGTACTAGCCTCCTTATAGGATTGAGGCTCATGCAGATGAAATATAGTGGAAAAACAATGAAAATCAGAAAGGTAATATGCAAGATGAGTTACCTTGGTAGAGTGACAAGGGTGATCTGGGGCGTGGATGTCAACGGAAGGCGGTACAGGATCATCGACCACAAGAGAAGTCTCAGGCATGGTCACTGGAGGTGGAAGTGTGAGATCAACTAGTGGTTCTGGAGTGAGTTCAGCTGGTAGGTCTAGGTCTAGGATGGACTCAGCATAAGATACAGGGCTAGGCTCAACTGGTGATGTTGGAGTGGACTCAACAATAACTGGAACTGTACCATCTAGAAATAACTCAATGGATGGATCAGTAAAAAATCTGGAGTTAGTGAGGGTTCGAATGTCAAATGACTGTAAAGAAGAAAACATTTGATGTTCCCAAAAGATGACATGTCGCGAGATACAAAGGGTTTTAGAAATAGGATTTCAACACCGATACTCTTTATGTTCGATGCCATATCCAAGAAAACAACACAGACGAGCCCTCGGTTACAATTTGTTGTGTTCATGTGGTTTGATGAGAATAAAACTGGCACAACCAAAGACTCTGAGTTCAGAGTAATCAGGAGTTTTAGCGAAAAGACGTTCAAATGGAGACTGATTTTGGATTGTAGCGAAAATGACACGGTTTATTGTGTAGACGGCTGTGAAGGCAGCCTCACCCCAAAAGCCCTCAGGACATGATGAAGAAATGAGGAGAGCGCGAACTGTGTCAAGAATATGTCTATGTTTGCGTTTGGCTTGTCTATTTTGTTGGGATGTATTAGGACACGAGCGATGAGGGAGTGTGCCATTTTTGCGAGCAGGTTAAGAAAAACACGATCCTTGTATTCAATTGCATTATTTGAGCGAAAAACTTTGATATTTCTAGAAAATTGAGTTTGAACCATAGAAGAAAATTCAGAATATATTTGGAATAGTTCAGATCAATGTTTCATAAGAAACAACCATGTATATCGAGAGTAGTCGTCCACAAAGATAACAAAGTAACGAAGACCATCCATCAAGGCATGAAGAGAAGGCCCCCAAATATCAGAATGAATTAGATCAAATGGTGCAAGGGAGATAGACTGACTCTCTTTGAAAGGTAGGGTTGGTTGTTTGACAAGTTGACAATGGATACATTTGAAGGACTCATGTTGAACCAACCCTGAGTGACTACTAGAGAGAAGCGATTTGAGTCGGTTAGATGAAGTGTGGCCTAACCGAGCATGCCAAAGTTGGGATGGTGAGAGAGACACTGGTGGTTGTGGAGATAAGAATGAGGAAGAGGATACTGGCGGTAGTGGTGAGGTTGCAGAGGTTGGTGAAGGAATATTTAGTTGTGGTGATAGTGGAGTTGGATATAGAAGGTGTAAACTGGTAAGTTCAAATAGGCGTCCAACCTTACGATTAGTCCCAAGAGTTTCTCTTGTCCGAGAATTCTGCACACGACAACCACTATTAGAAAATATGACTTCAAATCCCGATTCACAAAGTTGCCCAACAGACAAGAGATTTAAGGTGAGTTCACGTGTTAGGAATAGAGAAATGGGAAGTAGAAACCTGACCGATATGTGTAACAAGCATTTGAGAACCATCAGCAGTATAAATACTAGGGATATTCATCGCAAATTGTTTGGTTGAAAAAATATTGGGATCAGATGTCATGTGATCACAACAGGCAGAATCAAAAAACCAAGATGAATTACCTGTAGTAAATGAGAGAGCAGGGGAAAAATTTGTACCAGTACTAATTTTGGAGAAGATATGAAGGAGGAATGAGGTCAAATTTGTAATAGACATGGTGACAGTAGATGAGGTAGGGTCTTAATCCTTTTTGGCATTGAAAATGAGCGAAGAACCCATAGATATCGATGTTGAACCTGGAGAAGTTGTTATCACGGATGAATTCAGAATGCCAAAATTATCGATGAACCGGTATTGAGTCTTCAAGAAACGGGCGAGAAACGGGTGAACCGGCGTAGAAACCATGCGAATATAAAGAGAAGTATATAATGTGAGCCTCAAATCACAAAACAAAGCTTGGAAACAGAATCAGACTGTCGAAAAACCCCAAAAATTGGTCCAACTTTACAAAAAAACCGATCTGAAAACTCCTGAACCGGTCAAAGAGAAATACAATAGCCGAATCGGTAATGTGGCGGTCAACGGCTAATGTGGCAATTCGTGGCGCTGATGTGGCGCATAGGTGGCGTTGACGTGGTAATAATGTGGCGCTGACTTGGATGCTGAGTAGGCAACTAGGGCTGATGTGGCAATGAGATCTGCAATAGGCTCGTGAATCTGAGGGCACAACAACGATGCAATCTATGCACCGCGTGTGAGGGCACGTGCAGCAGTGAACGACTGTGTGGTTTTGTTTGTTTGAATCGTCTCGTTGAGACCATTCCGATGATATATCGTGAGGTGAATTTGGAGCCTTGGTTGAGGAGTTAGAGCCCAAAATCCGAGACTTTGAAAGGTGGTGGTACTACAGGCTGTTTGAGGTGAGTGAGAGTGCGTTCGGACTCCAATTGTGGTGATTTTGGTGGCGTTGTGTTTGTCTATGTAAAACGAAGACGATAGTCTGGTGCTTGTTGATATCGGAGATGGGACGAAGCCTACAGTAGCGATGAAAGCTTTGGAAGAATAAGGGCGACAGCAGTGGCGGCGGAAGCGTTAGGGTTGCGAAAAATTTATTGAGAACAGGTCAAGGAAAAATTTTCCCTTGATACCTTGTTAATATAATTGAGAAGTGGGAGAAGAATCATAAATTGATATTATGAAAAGTGATACTAGTATAATACAACGATATACACATATTTATAGGGGAAGTGGGGGCTAGGATTTTGCCCTAATGGGCCACGTGGGTCAAGCCCATATAATACATTAACACACGTAATGCTTTAACTTTGCTTTCTCTCGTGGATTTGTAATTGCCCCCGATTTCAATAGTAGGTTTCACAAATTTATTGCACCTCCTCCTCTATCGCTATAACTTCGGTTCCTTGCTTTTCTACCGCACAATCCTAACACTTTAGATAAGAGTTGTCCTTACTTGTTTTTAGCTAGCACAATATTTTCATTGTGGTTACTTGCTTTGGTCCCTCCACAACAGGGCAATAGTAAGGCGAGTTGCACTGTCTTGAGAATGAGATAAAGACAACGGGGCTTGTTCAAATTTCACACATTCCTCTGTTGTTGTTTGGAACGAGAATTCATTGTCATCCTTATTTTCAAGAGTATTTTTGTATAATTTTAAAAAAATACATATAAATCTTCAATATTTTTTCAAAATTACAAGAGGACAGGTAGGGATGCCACTAGTTCAGTTTTGGTTCAGTTTCATATAAAACCAAAACCAAAATCACTAGAAATATATCAAACCAAAACCAAAGTCGTCGGTTCGGTTTTAAAATCAAATCATTTAAATTTACACAAAACCAAAACCGCAAACCGCGAAATAATTTAAGATTTTTCAATTTTATAAAAACTAAAAATAGAGCCAAAATCGCATATCTTTGTGTTTTATATATAAATAAAAAAAACACTAAAATATCAACCAGTAACTACAATTAAAATTTCTAAACAATAACCATAATTAAAATACTATAATATGCCACAACAATTAAAATCAAATTCTCCAAAGTAAAAGCAGCGACGATTTTAATCCTGTAAAAAACAAGTAAAGATGTGAGAAATGTGATTCAATAACTGAGTAACATGCTCATCAAAGTGTCCACTAGAACTGGAACTAACATATTCTCAAAAAATATGTAATTTATAATGCAAAATGTTTTACCGCAACACACGAATCTTTCATATCCGCTTCATCATCAAGTATCGTAGAGTAACCCAAAGATGCAACACCTATTAATAAAAAATATGAAATAATAAATAATACCTTACAAAAACAATATGAAAAAAAAGTAAGAGAATTAATTATTCATAGATCACCTTCCATTTCCTTAATCCATAGTCAACTTTGTGCACACATCAAAGCTTTTAAAGTTTTTGGATGAAAACAATTTCGATGTGGACTGACTAACCGACCACTAGTACTAAAAGCGGATTCCGAAACAATAGTAGAAACGAGAATTGCTAATATATCTCTAGCAATCATTTGAAGAGTCGGATACTTGATTCCATTTGTTTTCCACCAAGCTAATATGTCAAAACCAGTTACTCTTGGTAAAACACCATGTTCTAAGTATTGATCTAACTCGGATTTGATATTTATAGCACCATTTTGATTTTCATTCATAAACTTCTCATAATCTTGAAGATTATCTCCAAGTACAACTCGATCTTGATGAACATAAGGTGCGCCATATAAACAACCACCATCATCACTTTTATCTTTGTCCAACCTAGACTTTTGTTGATATTCTTGAAGCAAATCATGAAAATAATTTTGAATCTTCTCAATTTCAAAAAAGGCTTCACTTCCATAAAGTTTCGAAAAATAGTACTCTAACAAAGTCATTTTAAATCTTGGATCCAACACCGACGCAACCCCCATTATCCCATATATTTCTAGCCAATACTTGTCATATTTTACTAGCATACGTGCTGACATCATTCTTACCACATCATTAGAACAATTAACCTAGTCTGATAATGCCATCTTAATCTTGCAAACTGAAGGAAAATATAAATTAGCAGTAGGATATTTTGTCCCTGAAAATAATTCAGTAAGATCATAAAACAACTTCAATCTCTGATAAATATCCCTTGCTAACTCTCATTCTTCTTCAGTAGGCATCGACTTATATTGACTCTCACGTTGTTTAAGACGAGAGAAAACATCTTTATACAACAAAGCAGTTTCAAGCATCAAATATGTGGAATTCCACCTAGTTGCACAATCAAGTCCTAACTTTTTAGTACATGAAATACACAATTGACGAACAACCTCTACAAATTTTTCTTGCCTTTTTGGTGCTGTCGTCCAATAAACTACACTATCTTGAATTTTTTCCACACTCTCTTTTATAACATCTAATCCATCATTCATAATTAAATTCAAGATGTGTGCACAACAACGCATATGAAATAATTTTCCTCCTAATAAAAGTGTATTTCAGTCAATCTTATCCAAGAGGATATCAATCATTGCATCATTAGTCGAACAATTATCAACAGTAAGGGTAGATAATTTTCTATCAATATTCCACTCAAGCAATGCATCAAACAAAGCATTAGACAAGATCTCTTTCATATCTGGACATGGCACATAAATAAACCTAACATTAACATAGAACATAAAATATAATTATATAACCATAAAAAAATTACATAATTAAACAAATATATTAAGACAAATGTATGCACATATATACCTCAAGATACGACTTTGCAAGTGCCAATTATCATCGATGAAATGCCCTGTAATAGCCATATATCCCCTCTTTTGATTGTTAGTCATCCACATATCAGTTGTGATTGCAATCTTACCTGGATTTCTCTCCACCAACTCCATTGTTTGCACTCTTTCATAGTTATATATCTTTAATATGTCTTTTCTTATTGTAGTTCGACCAACCATTTTAAACATAGGTTAAAGTGCACCACAAAATCTTTTAAAGCTAATATGTTCCACAATACTAATAGGATATTCATGCATTATTATCATTTTAGCAAGTTCTCTCCTAGCAGTTTCTTGATCAACAAAATAAGTAGTAAACATTGATTGCACATCTTTATTGAAATTGATTGTCAGTACTTTTTGTAACAAATTGGCCTTTTTATGGTGAGGACACATACTCTTGATATGCTACCGTAGAGTTGATGTGCCATTTTTAGATAAACCACAAAGTGTCTTCTTGCAATGTTTACAAATGGCATTTTCCACACCCTTAATGATTTTTTATCAAAGTGTTCCCAAACATCACTAGTCAATTTTCCTTTTTTTGACATATCAATAGATATCATATCATTATCCATTTCGCTTTGAGGGGGTGATGATGGAGAGTTACCAAGTGATGGAGAAGAATCAATCGGTGTGGTATAATTACCACATGGTGTAGATTGTTGTGAATTTCTTGATACTTTAGAAGACATTGTAACCTATACAAAAAAAAAAAAAAAAAAAAAAAAGAACTCAAAATCTAAACCAAATCAAAACCAAAACTCAAATATTCTAATATCTATTCCAAAATAAACACAAACCAATGTTTCCAGAACCAGTGATTGGCGGTGGTTTCGACTTCCGAAGCTAACGACGGTGGTGGGCTGGCGGCGGCTGAGGTCCGAATCTAGTGGTTGCAAGCCTGATGAGAGAAAGAAAAGAGATAGATGAAATAAATGGAGAAATAACAAAACAGGTCACAGATGACATGAGCCAAACTTTCTTGAAATTACCTGTGGTTCGGAGTTCGGATGCTGACGACGGTGGTGAGCTGGTGGCGGCTAGGGTCCGGAGCTAGTGGTTACGAGCCTTCAATGCTGAATTGCTAATGAGAAAAAGTGAAGAGATGATTTGATAGAGGAGTGAAAACTGAAAATTAGTCGACTGTGATTTGTGAAGTGAAACCGTATCACCCTTATATATATATATATATATATGAGTTGGCTATGATTTGTAAAGTGAAACCTAACACACTTTTTATATTATATATATATATATATATATATATATATATATATAAAAGATAAAAGGAGGGCTAAAAGTGTAATAAAACACATACACACACACACATATTAGAGTTAAAATGTAAATATATAAAAAAAAATAAGAATATATATGTAATAAAAATATTTCTAAAATATCGGTTTCGCGATTCGATTTCGTGGTTCAATTTCGTGGTTTGGTTTCACGGTTTCTATTTCAAAACCAAAACCAAAACCAATTCGATTGCTAATTTCAAAACCAAAACCAAAACTAAACCATTTAGTCGGTTTCAAAACCGAACCATTAGGTTCAGTTTCTCCCGATTATCCATCTGTTCAGTTTTTTGTGGCATCCCTAAGGACAAGACCACCCCAACCCCCTTCCATCTACTCATGATTTCGACAATAAGGTGGCGTTTGGTTAATGTTCTCACTTTTCTCAACCCACCTGTGTTGGGTTGGGTTTAGTTGAATTGATAATTCTGTTTTCTTCTAGAAACAGAATTGCGTTTGGTAACGACATAATTTTATTTTGTGTCGAAACAGAATCGCGTTTGGTAACGCATAATTCTGTTTCCTTCTGAAAATAGAATTGCGTTTGGTAACGAATTGTTCTGGAATTGTTTCCACAACGATTGTTTTTTTTTTTTTATATATATATATTTCTTTCTTTCTTTAAATGTATGATTATAAATATCAAATTACACCAAATTCAAAAAAAAAAACATTAATTAAAAATGGATATTGCAAAATGCATAACCCTCTTAGACAATTCACCACCTTCTATTGCAAAAAAAAAAAGGAAAATTTGCCCAAAAATCCCATCCCATAAAACACCATTTTATGGAGTCTTGTAACAGTGATTTTTTTACACATAAGATGGTCCTATTTTTGAAATTTTGGGACCTTTAAAAAAAATTCCCAAAAAATTATTACTTGAATCATGATCATAAGTAAATTCTATTATAATATGACAAAAAATAACTACATTGAAGCAAAAGCAAAACTTACACTTTGTCAATTCAGTTTACATGGTACTGCATCTCTCTTTTTAAACATTACCAAATGAATTTGGAATATAAGAAATGTATGTAGAGAACACTAAGAAAATTTATGTCAATTTAGTAACTTATCTGGATCTTTCTCATGCATGTGTTTCTCGAATATCAACCAAATTCCAAATTCTCAAACACATATGCTGAAGTCTGTACTTGAGAAGCAAGCTGCACCGCAAAATTAGATGATTCGTTCGAGTTGCCATTGGATCGATACGGAATTAAAGACCGCAAAATTAAGAGAAGAAAAAAGTTACATAAATCAATGACTTATCAATCTATTATTTACATTTTTTCAAGATAAAATAGTGTATAGGAAACATTTCATCTAAATATTTGATTGGTTGAGTGTGAATTGACTACAAAAATGAAATGATTGATACATCTAACCACTCTTTGTTGAAATTCCTTAATTCTTATCTTAGTGGGTTAATTTTGCTCATTAAATTTGTTCATCTCACCATATTTAGTCAAATTAAAAAAAAAAATTGTATAATTTAAATAGTCAATGGTGGAACAATTTCACTCTTTATAATTTATACATATTTAATCTGGTTAATTTTGAAACTTACGCGGCGTTTGGTACGTTGGAATGAAATGAAATGATTGACAATAAAATTGAAATTATTGTGGTATTGGAATGAAATAATCATTATCATTCTTATATTTAGTGACAAAAATGATTAAACGTGGTATTAGAATGATCATTCTCATTCCAATATTTGGTTAGTGTTAGGATTTTTTTTTTAAATTCAGAATATTCAGATATAAACCAAATAAAACCAACATTAAACATAAATCACAAGATTAGCACCACTCATTTTATTTCTCTAACTTTTAGATTAAGTAATACCACATTTTATTTGAGATTGACCTATATAAGGTTTGTGTGATTAATGAATACTTAGAAATAAAAATAAAAATAAGTCTCCTTATCAAATATAGAAATAGAATGATAAATCTTTCCATTTCTTAATTGAATTATAGGTACCAACTATCAGCTTAATATAAAAGTTACCATGCTAACATAATTCTTAATGTATACGTTTATTTCACAAAATCGTTAACTCAAGTTATCATCAATTTAAAAAAAAAAATGAAAAAATAAAAATAAAAAATCATATGATTTTGAATTTACTAAAATAGGACGTTGAATCAATAAACTTTTATTTAAATTAATATTATTACCTTATCTATTATGTCGTCTTTGATAGTTTAATTTCCACAACAAATCAAATAATAATCACGTGTTTTCATTTTTCCCCGACATTATCATGTATTTTTTAAACTAAGTCAAAAAATATAATTACTCTACTCCGACTTATTTGACATGAATATTTTTTAGGGAAAATTACCATTTACTTCCATACTTTTCCTTACACCGTTGAATCCCATCGTCGGCCTTTTCGTGCACCCAAAAATTCCATCGCCGGCCTTCCTTGCACTGAAAACTCTTATTTTTAAAAACGACGAAGGATGAGATTACCAAATGCCCTCCCGTGATTCGCATCTTCCTTCCGAAGCGCCGATCGATTTGTAAATGAGCCACTTTGCGATTTCTTCTTCCTTCCGTTCGATCGATTTGAAGACGTCTTTGTCTTCAATCGATTTGCAGACGTCTTCTTTCCGTTCGCCAATCGCTCGTCATCTTCGTCATCGTTATCGTCGTCGATCGCTTGTGGATGTTACATTCAACACCTCTCTCTCTCTCTCTAAAAATGGGTTTCGCCATGGATTTGTTTTTGCTCCACACTTAGAGAGAGAGAGAGGAAAAGAAAGAGAGAGAGAGAGAGAGAGAGACATATTAAAGTAAATAAAGATAAATGAGAGAATACTTGACTGGTGAATTGCACGAATCTAGAGAGAGATGAGAGGAGGAATGAAGATGCACATTTTTCAAGTTTGTGTGTGACAACTCACTTCAAAATATCTTAACAAAATTATATTTTTCACTCTGTAGTTTGCAGTAAAACATGAGAATATTTTATATTACATTCAACATCCACAGGTGTTTAATGTAACAATATACGGATTTTACTCTTGCATACATAAAGCATGAGAATAATTGATATTACATGAGAACAATTAATGTTACATTGAACATTCATAGATGTTGAATGTAACATCGTAAAAAAAAAAAAAAATACCACAATTGATGTTACATTCAACATCCACAGGTGTTAAATGTTACTTTAACATCCACATTAAAAGTATTTTTGTCAGAAAAAGATAGCATCATAAGAAAAGAAAAAAAAAAGTATAATTGATGTTACATTTAACACCTACATGAGTTAAATGTTACATTTAACATCCACATGAGATGTGTTTTAGTCAGAAAAAGATAAAAGGAGTTATTGGTGCAAAAAAAAAAAAAAGCGATAGACTTAATCGATAATTTCTTCTGCATTTTGGAAGTTATTGGTGCATGCCCCTATTTTTTAACATTTTTATTAAATTCGATTATATTTTTATTATATGAGACTAAAGAAAAATTAATATGGTTGATGTTGTTCGATTTCGTCGGCAATATAACTCCCTCTCAACCTATATAACACCTGCAACACCTAGAATTAGTACTTGGGATACCGGTGTGGTATCAACCAAATACCCTCCGGTATGAGAATAAGTTAAACAAGTCTTGTCAAATAGAAAAACTTGTCCCTATTTAGCTAGACTAACATGATATATATAGTGAATAAAAGTATCTGATTTCTCATTTATTTTGCCATAGCCCATGATCATAACTGTTCCAACATTCATATGGAATATTGTAACTGTCTCGACATTAATGTGGAAGATTGTAACTGGGGATAATGACCTTTTTGGTCCCTGGAAAATGGTGTAGGTGCTCAATCGGCCCTTCAAAGTTGAAAGTTGACACTTTTGGTCCTTTATATTTGGTTTTTGTTATAAATTGACCCCTCTATTAAGTCAAGGTTAACGATCAACGTTTTAGTAAGGGCAATTCGATCATTTTTAATTCCAGTTCAAAACTGTTCAAAAATTAAATCAACAATAACAACCAAGTCTTTATCCCACTTATATAGGATCGGCTACATGAATCCGTTTACGCCATAGGGATCGATCAAGGGTCATTTCCTCAGTTAGGTTTAATGTCATTAAATCAATTTTAATAGTCTCGTCCAACATCTTCTTAGGTCTACTTCTCTCGCTGGTAGCCCCCTGCACTTGAACTAAATCACATTTTCTTATTAGTGCTTCAATGGGTCTTCTATATACATGCTCAAACCATTGTAAACGATTTTCTCTAATATTCTCTTCGATGGGTATTATTTCTAAATTCTATCTAATAGTTTCATACTTAATTTTATCCATTCTCATCTTCCCACTCATCCACCGCAGCATTCTCATTTCTGTCACCCCATTTTCTGGACATGTGTCGTCTTTACCGTTGTTGGTACATAAAACTGGTACACACCTCGAGTATGGTCCAGTTGGATGACAGGTGGGTCCTCTTGCTGAGGTGGAGTCGTCGGTTGAAAAGTCCTCGTGTGAGCTGTGCTGGGTCCTGGGAGGATTAACCTGCTATGTCTAGAGTCCTGCTCCTCAGGGAGTGTACCTACAAAAGGCTCAGACCTAGGTTTGTCCCGGTAAAGCCCCTCCGACGTAGTAATTAGTGCTTAGAGAGAAAATGTATAGAATATAGAAAGTAAACAAATGAACTCACGCATAATGTAAGTGTATTCTAGCGTACCTCGGGCTTACATAGCCCTCAATATATATAGGCGTTAGAGATGATTAGTCGGGCCTAAACACGATTAATTAGTAGAAACCCTGTGTTTAGCCGATAATTTGGTGCGTTTAGGAGATAATCGTTGGGCTTGGGATTTTAGGCCCATTTAGCGAAGCCCGTGGGCTTTTGTTAGGCCTACGGCGGTGAGCCGGTAGAGGAGCGCGGAGATTCATAGAGTCCTGGAGAAGAAATAAGGTGAAAATGGGAGCCGGTCGAGGTGAACGACTGAGTCCCTGAAACTGATCGTCGAGGGCACAACATAGAGCTCAGAGCGGCACGTTCTTGCAGGGTTCCTAACTCATCTCTAGGTACAAATGAGATTCCAGGGAGGATCTATAGTCGGCGTATGCTCCAGCGTGGAGTTGTGGATTCCGGAATACATCTCTGTCATTGCGAAGGTTGACACGTGGCTGGGTCACATGTGCTGACTCAGAGGTGCCAAAAAATACCTTCATCAGTTTCCCCCCTAGCCCTGTACGGCGAGGGAAGTGAGACGGTCAGGGATATCAATTCCTGGCTGAAAAGGGTATCCTGGAGACTTCGAAGCGCGAGAAACACCTCTGATTGACACTTTTTCAAGAGTTAGTTTTTTTTTTAGGAGCTTATTCGAAATAGGCCTCCATACGGTCGGGGTCCGGGGTCAGGTAGCACGGCAGGACGGTCCCGAATTTCTCCAATTTTCAGGACGACAATTTTTTAGGAGTTGAAGTTTTTTAGAGGAGTTAATTTGAAATACGCTCCCCTACGGTCGAGGTTCGGGGTCAGGTAACACGGTAGGGCGACCTCGAATTTTTTCGATTTCACGGCGATGATTTTTCAAGAGTTGAACTTTTTTAGAGGAATTAAATTGAAATACGCTTCCATACCGTCGGGGTCCGGGGTCAGGTAGCATGGCAAGGCGACCCCGATTTTTTTTTGATTTTCACGACGACAATTTTTCAAGAGTTGAACTTTTTTAGGAGAGTTAATTTGAAATACGCTCCCATATGGCTGGGGTCCGGGGTCAAGTAGCACGGTAGGGTGGCCCCAAATTTTTTCGATTTTCAAGGCGACACACATTCACCGTGAACAGGCCCTGAGCACGGACTGGCCTTCACTGTGAAAAAAAATTAATACATACGCGTGAACGGACAGAACGGCGAGGGATTGTGCCCCATTTAAAATTTAAGGGGGCAAAATTGCCCCCTAAATTAAAATAAAACAAAAGAAGGGGGGAGGGGGCAGCCTCCCTCCCCCCCTCACGCTGGCCTTGCGGCCAGCACAGCGTGATGCGCTGGCCCTAGGGGGCCAGCGCCACACGTTGGCCCCAAGGGACCAACACCCCACTTGGGGCCAGCATGCTGGCCCCAAGTGGGGCTAGTATAAGGGGGAAGGGGGCAACGCCCCTCCCCCTTATATATATATATATATATATTATTTTTTACTCAGAGATTTTTTTGAGGGGAGAATTTGGGATAGATTCTCATCTGCGCCCAGCCGGCCTGAGACAGCACGGTAGGACAGCGGGAGCTGGATTAGATGACGCCAACCCAAGGAGATGTGGTGAAATTTATGGACAACACTCCTAGACGATGTTCTTGGAGAAGGTCGTTATTGGACCCTGTCGGCTAGGAGTGGCACGGTAGGGCGGTGTTTGTCGCACCTGGTGGTTCTGGTTATGAAGCACTGAGGCTGAACCTCAAGATGGTGCTATGCACAAGGACGCCGAGGTGGACAGTGCTGACGAGGGCCACTTGAGGAGGGTGAGATTAAATCCACTTCCCCTCGTACGGACGTCCCTCACAACGAGGGCGAAGAGGATTGAGCTCGGACCGTCGCTTTTTTAAGACTTAGGATTTTGCAGACTCTTTTTGGCTTACTCCTGTTTTTCTACACACGAGCATTTAAGCTTTTGAGCGGCATAGACAGGGTACTTTAGAGTCGACTCATTTTCTCCCGATGTTTTTTGCCAAGTCGATTTCTTCTTGGTCTTGTTTTTAGAGTTGTAAAATTTTAAAAATTTTGTTGAAATTTGTTACCGTCTCTGTCAAACAAATTTCTTGTCTCTGCCCAGGGCCATGGACCACTAGCCCCCTAGTCCAGGACACGAGCTGATTGTAAGAAAATCGTGTCGTGAACTTAAGAGGAGTGTTTCCTAGGGTGCCTGGTCCTCTCAGTCCACAGGGGCGTAACGCGGTGGTTGGACCCCCGTGGTCGGTCATTGGGGAGTTCTCCATAGTCAGGCTCATTCAAGAACCCTTTTAGGTTATCTCCATTTAGTCCATGCAGGAGCACCTTCCTTTTTAGAACGTCGGACAAATAGTCGACTAGTAGGGAGAAGTACTTGGCTGCAGGCCCTCAGACCTAATCAATGCCCCGCCCTTGGTGGATGACCTCAGTCTATCCCCAGGTATGGACTATTGACTTCCGAAGAGGGTCTGGTTGTCACCCTCGACGCTGAGTACCGGGACGAGGCTTGTGGAAAGTTACTCATGACGTCGAGAGTCGCGATGTTGGGTAGAGAGTTATCCATGACTTAGAGGGTCAGAATACAACTGTGGAGAATCACTCGCGACACCGAGAGCCAGGATGCGACTCAGGGGGTCGAAATGCAGCCGTGGAGAATCACTCACGATGCCAAGAGCCGGGATATGACTCAAGGGATTGGAACGTAACTGTGGAGAATCACTCGCGACGCCCGGAGCCGGGACGCGACATAGGGGGTCGGAATGCCGTTTACCGGAGAAAACACAAGGCACATTGCACAAAACGCAATCTTTATTTGGATAAGCAAAACTATAACACTTTGTACAATTTGGAAGTTGTTCACAAAAGTGGATCATCCCTACAGAAGTTGTACTTCAGCTAGTCAGCATTCTGCGGGTGCCTGAGCGGCACATTCTTTGCTATTTCAAAATCGTATGTACCCGGACGTGTGACCCTAATGACTCTATATGTCTCCAGAGTTGAATCCGCTGTAGATATGGTTGATTTCACCATCCACGCGTTGGTGATTTTCTCTGGACTCAGCCCTCCCGGGGCGGTGGACAGTTGTGGTTCCCTCTTCTTCTCTGGGCTCAGAGCTCTCCCTATGGTTCATCCTCATCAAGCTGCTCCACATTTCCTCTCTAGACGTAGTTCCGTAGATAGCCTCTTTGGACAAGAGTTTCAATCTCCCGTCGGAGTTGGAAACAGTTCTCTGTAGAGTGACCTCGGTTGTAAGACCTCAATCGTAGCACGTACGTCATTTTAGTTGCATTTTAGAGTAACTGGAAAAATTCGGGGTGAAATTAGGTCAATTAAAATTCAAATTAAAAATTTAGGGGTCAATTCGCAAATTTAGAACATTAAATCCAAACTTTTGGAGGTAAATTGACATTTAACTTTTAATTAAAACTTTTAGGGGTGAAATTGTAATTTAAGAAATTCTTAAAAGTGGATTTGGACTAAAATGAAGACTTTAAGAAGTTAGGGGGAGAAAAGAGTAATTTAACAAAAGTTTATTTTAATTATATATATATGTGTCTGTGTGTGCACATATGTGTGTGTGATCGTGAGCTCAGCCGGCCGGAAGGAGAGAGAAGAGCAGGCGACGTGGCAGGAGGAGCTCAATGCTTAGACCACTAATTACATTCATATAAATATTTGTTCATGCATGTAATGATCACCAAAATCTCAAAGAAGAAGAAAAGATTCAGAAAATCTAGAGAAACAGAGAGAGAATCGGAGGAGAGGGGTCGTCGGATGTTCGTGATCACCAGTGATGGTGGGTTCTTCAACGTGATGTATGTTTCGGTGCTGATCATTGTCCTGTTTGGCGGGATGTGTGTGTGTGCCGTTCATTTGTCTTGTCCGACGGCAGGGTGTGTGTGTGCTCTGTTTCTTTTTCTGTTTCTAGGTGTATCAGTGTGTGTGTGTGTTTGATCTATCAATGGTGCGTGTGATTTTTTGGTCAGTAGTGTAATGTTCTGTTGATCGTGTGTGTTCTATTTCATTTTGTCGTAGTGTGTAAGTTTCTCGTCGTCGATGGGGAAAGAGTGTAACAGTCGTCGTTTTGCTGCCATGCATATGGGTGTGTGTTTAAATTAGGTGTGTGTGTGTGTGTATGGGCGTGTGTTGCTCTCTATGTGTGTGTAGGGTTCAGATAAGGCTGCATGGGTGTGTGTTCTGTCCAGTTCAACAGCGTCGTGTGTGCATGTGTATATCGTCTGGTCGGACAGCAAGTGTGTGTGTGTGTGTGTGTGTTCCTCCATTTATTCCGGCGTGTGTATGTGTGTAGGTTCGATCAGTTGTCAATCAATAGCGGTGGCGGTGGCGGTGGTGTGAGTTGGGTGCGTCGACGGTGTGCTGTTGTGTGCGTGTGTCGTCGTCGGCAGTGGTCGTCAGTCCGGTGGTGTGTCGTCGGCAGTGTGGGGGCGTGCATGTGTTCGTCGTGTGTGTGTGCGTGTCTCCGGGTATTCATTCGACGGTTGTGGGTGTGTCCTGTCCTGGTATTCGGCTGTGTAGGTGTCACCGGCGGAGAGGGGCGGCTGAGTGAATGGGTGAAAGGGGCGTCAGAGGTGCCAGTTGGCTGAAGCGGATCAGACGCAGGAAGAAAGAAAAAGGAAAAGAAATTACATAAACAACCCCAATAAAATTCAAAAATCCATCTCGTGGCCGACGGACGATTCGGAATAGGTAAGATCTAAATCGATTACTATTTTTGTTAAATTAAATTATTAGCAAATAGGATTATAATTTTGGAATCATTAATTCTAATAGATGTTGTCACCGTCCATATTAACAAATGCGTACAGTAATTATTAACAAAACGAAATTTACCGAATAATAATTTTTATAATAAAATGTGGGGATGGGGGAAATTGTGAAACTTAGAGTCTGTATTTCATGATTAGTTTATTTTAAATAAGGTATTTATTTAGGCTCTATCACTATTAGGTTCGCAGGCACCGGAGTCTTGGTAGAGTGTAATCAGTGAAAGTTTTGTGGAGCGAATAACCAGGTGAGTGTACTGTCTTTTTACCAAACCATTTTCTATGTATATATATGATGACATATGTGTTTACTTACACTGTACGATTTCATAAATGATATGGATCAAAAAGGTTTTTGGGATGAGTTGGTAAAATAAATTTCTGAGAAATTGTATTGGTTTCTAAAAAGAATGATTAAAAATAATTTTCGTTAGATATGGATGGTTTTGAAAAGAGTGGAAAATATATGGTTTTCTAAAAAATGCTTGGTTTTCTAAAAACAAATGTGGAAAAACAGTTTTTACTGAAATCGGTGGTACAAAGGTGGAAAACTGGTTTTTTTTTACTGAAATTGGTGGTATTTTTAAAAGGAGAGTAAAAAACGTGATTTTAGAAATTTTCCCCGAAAGGGGTGTGGATTATATTTCTCCCTGAAAGGGGTGTGGATTCTTCCTATGGGATGTGGATTATATTTCTCCCCGTAAGGGGTGTGGATTCTTCCCATGGGATGTGGATGTTTCTCCCCGAAAGGGTTGTGGATTTCTTCCCATGGGATGTGGATAGTTCTCCCCGTAAGGGGTGTGGATTATATTTCTCCCCAAAAGGATGTAGATATTTCGTAGGAAGGCATTCCTACGGATGTTACGGTACCGTTGTAACTCCCGATGGTGAGGTTAAAACGATCGCTATGGTTAGCCAGTATGTGTTGTGGTGGAGTAATGTGTTTGAGATGTGTGTTTGAGGTGTGTGTTTGAGATGTGGTGTTTTACTTATATTGGGTGATTTATTATTTATTATGGTGATTGGTATGATTTTATACTAGATAGATTTGAATGGAACTTTTCTATATCGTTTTATTTTCACTGCTTATATACTGGAGATTTTACGAGCTATGTGGTGTTTATATACTTATGCGTGATCCATATTTAATTATGGTAATATTTAAAATGTATTATTATTTTAAAAATGTTTTACTAAGAAGGCAGTATACTCGCAGGTACAACAGATAGGAGTCGGTCCCCTACTGGCATTAGGTAGAGTCTGGTGATGGTGTAGTATGGAAATATTTTGGGAGGAGCTATCTGAGGCGAACTTGTGAGAGCTTCATTGTTGTTATACTTTTGTTATTGTTATAATTCAGGGACGAGTATTTCCCTAGTTAGAGATGTTGTATATGGTCAGAATTTGTGGTTGTATATTTTTGTTTGCACTTTGTCGTTTACTAGTGGGTTTGACGTTAAGATGAGGACGTGTCGATGTCACGCCGGCCCCACGGTGACGGGTGTCTGGGGTGGGGTGTGATATCGGTCTTGGTGGAACTCACAGTATTGGGTCATCGATCTCCCGACCGGCCTTTCCTTCAGGGGCGACGGAGGAGGGAAGAAGTCTTGCCCTGAGTTTTCTGCGAAGTCGGTGACCACTGAGGCTGTAAGCAGGGTAAACTTTGGTTGGTGACGCCCTGAAGGAAACAGTGGCCTCCTGTCTCTAGGCAGGGGTTTAAACCTTCCTTCAGCTCGTAATCTTCTCAAACCTTGGGCTTGATTCGAACCTTTATTTCCTAATTCCCTTGGCTTGTTTGCTCCTGTTTGCCCTCTCTTGGTTGCAGCATGGAGGTCTGCACCATGGAATTTAGTCCCACGGTCTAGAGCTTGATCGAGTGTGAGAGCAGGGTTAGAGCAGAGATCGTAGGATAATCTCTGATGCTAGAGCCCGTCAACAAAGGCATTTAGCGCAACTGCGTCAGGAAGGTCGTCGCATAAATATGCTTCTCGGTTGAAACGCTTAACGTATTCACCCAAAAATTCAGTGGGCTCTTGCCGAAGAGTGAGGATATGAGCCACAGTCCTTGGCCTCCACCGGGAACGACTAAAACGAGTCAGGAACAACTGCTCGAGTTTCTTGAAGGTGGAGATGGACGATAGCCTCAAACTATGGAACCATGATCTTGCAGCACCCATAAGGGTGATGGAAAAAGCTCTGCACCGCAAAGTTACGGAGGCTACCTGCATGTCCATATGAGACTTGAACATAGACAGATGGTCAACGGGATCTGAGGTCCTATCATACGGACTCATCTGGGGTTGGGTGAAGTGCCTCAACGCTACTTCCTCTAGAACCTCATCCACAAAAGGAGAATTCACCTCCGGAATAACACCCGGTCCAACCCGGCCTCCTTGTACCTCTTGGAGAAGGGCTTCCACGTTGGCCAGACGACGCTCCACAATCTCCTCTGCTCGGGGCTTTCCTTGGATTCGACTGTCCGTAGCCCGGGCATTAGGGTGATGGGAGGAAGGTGAGTAAGAATCAACCTCACGATCACGCCGACCTCTATGATCGGACCTGGCAGGTCGATGAATAGCAAGACCATTAGGGGACACCGACATATCCCTTGGCATAAATTCGTGTGGCAGAGGAGGTGGAGATCTCGGCATTATAGGGGGGCCCTCTCTTGTCTCGCAAACTCAGGGTTGCGAGGTAGAGGGCGGTCCTCGGGCTGCTGCCCATTCGGAGTGTCCATAAAAACATCGCGATTTCGGGGCGGCTTCTCAAGCGTTGCGGGCTGAAGGGCTGGTCCACCCTGAACAGAGGGTGGTGGCAAGCGCGCGATGAAGAGTTGTATACTTGACTTGAACTCTTGCATTTGGCATTCAAGGAGATCAAACCAAGATGCGTCCACAGCTCTTAAGGTTTGTCCCGCAGTTCCAGGTGGCAGAGTGGATGGTCCTGCCTGACCATGGGGGGGCAATTATCCTCGTTGGTGGGATCTGGGGGGGTATGCGGTTGGATTGTTCGACATATCTTCTCGTTCTTCTGCTTTGTGTTTATCTGACCGAACCTTGTGATCACTCAAGCTCAGCTGAGCAGAGAGCAATGATCAGGGGAAGACTTTTTGCTCAATTCCCACAGACAGCGCCAAACTGTTGGTGCATAAAACTGGTACACACCTTGAATATGGTCCAGTCGGATGACAGGTGGGTCCTCTTACTTAGGTGGAGTCGTCGGTTGAAAATTCCTCACGTGAGCTATGCTGGGTCCTGTGAAGACTGACCTGCTATGTCCAGAGTCCTGCTCCTCAGGGAGTGTACCTGCAGAAGGGTCAGACCGGGGTTTGTCCCGGTAAAGCCCTTCCGACGTAGTAATCAGTGCTCAGAGAGAAAATGTACAGAATATAGAAAGTAAACAAATGAACTTGCGCGTAATGTAAGTGTATTCCAGCGTACCTCGGGCTTACATAGCCCTCGATATATATAAGCGTTGGAGATGATTGGTCGGGCCTAAACACGATTAATTAGTTGAAACCATGTGTTTAGCCAATAATTTGGTGCGTTTAGGAGATAATCATTGGACTTGGGCTTTTGTCAGGCCTGAGGCGGTGAGCCGGTAGAGGAGCGCGGAGATTCATGGAGTCCTGGAGAAGAAATAAGGTGAAAAGGGGAGCCGGTCGAGGTGAACGGCTGAATCCCTGAAACTGATCGTCGAGGGCACAGTATAGAGCTAAGAGCGACACGTCCTTGCGGGGCTCCTAACTCCTCTCTGCGTGCAAATGAGATTCCAGGGAGGATCTGTAGTCGGCGTATGCTCCAACGTGAAGTTGTGGATTCCGGAATACGTCCCTATGATTGCGAAGGGTGACACGTGGCTGGGTCCTATGTGCTGACTCAAATGTGCCCAAAAATACCCTCATCAACTGCCCAACAGTCTGAACTATACAGAAGCACTGGTTTTATAGCAGTTTTGTAGAATTTTCTTTTAAGTTTCAATGGAATCCTACGATCACAAATCACTCCAACTACACTCCTCCGCTTTAATCAACCTGCCTTGACTCTATGCATAATATCATCCTTGATTTCGTCGTTACTCTGAATCATTAAACCTAAATATCTAAAATGATCAACATTTAATACTTTTTCGTCTCCAATTTTGACCGCACCAACATTTCTTCACGCACCAACCCACCCACCAACACCACACCTATGGTCATGTATTCTCTACCCCTCCACCACTAATCAACCAACCACCCCCCTTCTCTCATCTCTCATTTCGTTAAAACTTTCATTTTCTATTTTTTTCTCCTTTTTTTTAGATCGAAGAATGTGGAATCTAAACAATTCGCCTGATCGGAGAAGAGACGATGAGGTCGATGAGTTTGGACCTTGTTCATTCCCACTCGACGGAGACGAAGATAATGATAAAAGGGTATGATCCGTGTCCAATTCGAGTTCATCGCCGGCGGTAATCGAAGATGGTTCAGAAGAAGAAGTTGAGGAGAGAGCGGAGGAAACTCGGAGCAGTAAATTTTTTGGGTTTTTCGTAAATAACAAAGACGACAACTGCTCGTTAGAGATTGACCCGACAGTTCTTCCCGATGGATGATTCTGAAATAGGCACCTCATCAAGCGACGACGATACAAACTTCCCGATGGCCCACTAGGTTGGTGTAAATTTTTTCCAATCGGCACCGCCGCCTCTGCACGGCGTAGTAGTTGGGAAGTCTGCCGAGGGTCCACAGTCGCTTAAAAAAAATTCGCCAGGGGCCGAGGTCTAGAAGCTCACAATACCGTGGAGTTACTTTTTACCCGAGAACCGACCAGTGGGAATCACATATACGTTTCGTCTTTTTTTTTTTTTTTTCCCAGTTTTTAAGCTGAATTTTCTGTAATTTTTTTCTGGGTATCTTTAAATCAAACCCTTTTCGTCCAAATTTAAATCATTAATTCAAGATTCTATCTATCTTCTCTTGTTTCAAGGATTGCGGAAAACAAGTTTATCTGGGTATGTTGTCTCTCTCTACCTCCCTCTCTCTCTCTCTTATATTTTTCGACTGATGAAATAGGTTTTTCTCCAGTGTGTTTTCAGGTGGATTCAACACTACTCATGCCGTCGCATGGCAAAGTAGATGGGAAGTCCGCCGTGGATTTGGGTGGCGGTGGTTGGTGGCGATGGTAATAGTGATGCTCCCTTTCTTTGATCTAAAAAAAAAACAATTAACGAAGAAAAATAGAAAAGGAAACTTTTAACGAAAGAGATGAGAGAAGGGGTGGTGGTGGTTGGTTGATCAGTGGTGGAGGGGTGGAGGAGACATGGTCATAGGTGTGGTGGTGATGGGTGGGTTGGTGCATGAAGAGAGAAAGAAGGGGAAAGGTTAGGGAAACGGAATAATTAAATTACAAGAACTGCCCTTATAGTTTTTTTATATTTTATTTTGTACCCTTTTTTAAATTTTTTGAACAATTTTGAAGCAGGTTTGAAAATGACCGAATTGCCCTTACTAAAACGCTAATTCTTAACCTTAACTTAACATAAGGGTCAATTTGAAACAAAAATCAAATGTGAATGACCAAAAGTGTCGACTTTTCAATTGAGCACCCATACCATTTGTCAAGGACCAAAAAAATTACTATCCCATTGTAACTGTCACTTGATCGTAACTGACAAACCTCTATCTATCCATTGGGTTTAGCTCTGGGTATTAAAAGACTTGAAGGTGAATCTCTCTATGATTTGGTCAGCTGAGCTGACCTTATTCTCACGTGTTGAGCTGATGTGCTTCTCCTTCACAATTGAGTTCAGCTCATTAGTTCAGTTCTCCTCTGTAAAGTGGTCAATTCAACTTTCTCTACATAACGAATGCTGAGCCCATATTGTGTTATGATATGATTGTTTGTATTGGGCTGAGTCTATATTAACTTATGCCTTGATTATATTGGGCTCATAGCCCAAGCCCACTTGAGCATAGTGTGCTAGATATTGGTGGGTTTTATATGATTCAGTCCATCTAGATAAAACCATCCATATCATTTGCCCCCTCATTAATCGGTATGAACTTTGAAGATAATTGATAAGCCGATTCTGGAAGTTTCAACAAAGTCTTCTCTAATTACCTCATGGTTGGAGGTTCCTTAAATAAAGAGTATATGATAAATAAAGAGTATTGGCCGAATTTTACCTTTAGGAGCTTGAGTTTTAGATCGAACCTAACCTTTATTCTTAAGGTCAATCTACAAACTGACCTGACAACTTTTTATAGGATCAGTCTATAGAATAGCTTGACCTATCTGTTAAAGGTCAGTTAGTAAAATGAATCGACCTTCTTCTGTTGTGAGGTCAATTTGTAAACCAAGCGGTCCTTCCTTTTGAGGTTGGTTTGTGAACTAAACTGATCTAGTTTGTCAAAGGTCAGTTTGTGAATTAATGGACCATTCTTTGTTGTTGAATTCTTGGCTGAACATACCCTCGAGGTGTTTAGGTTCTTAACTAAACCTAACCTCTATTGTCTGAACTTATATTTCCATCACTTGACCCATTTTACGCATTCTAATACAACTAATAAGAGTTTTGTTAATCTTTTGAGTTAATTAAATTAGTATAATTAATTTATTTTTATAGGTTTTTGGAATTGGCGCAAAAACGTTATATTTTGAAGCGAAACAGAACCGAAAAGGACCAAAAACAGGGAAGAAAATGCCACGACCCGGCCCAAAGTACATGCGGGTGCACATTTTATTGCGCAACCAATCATGGGCCGCTGGCCCATACCTCCCCTGTGTTAAATACACTGGGTAAAGGCCCAACAAATTTACACATGAATTTTGGCATTAAACCCATTAAATGGGTTACAGCTCATGAGTACTAAAAACCCATGTTTTTGGGTTTGGTCGGAGGGGGGGGGGGGGGGGGGGGGGTAAAAAGGGAGAGGAGCCGGTAGGAGCAAGGGAACATATTTTTTTTTCTACTTTTTTTTAGGTTTTTCTTCAGCAGTAGGTTTCTGTTTTTTTTTTTTTTTTTTTGAATTTCTGCTTTTCTTCTCGTTGCCAGACTTTTCTGGGAAGATTCTTCACTTGAGCTATGATTGAACATTCTTTGGGAAGAATAAAATCCATGGAAGGCTAATCTCTCTTCAACCGGTTTAGGATTAGGGTAATTGTTTTTGGCTTCATGTAATACTGTGTTTTTAATTTTATTCAAAATTAGTGTAAACAATTGTATGATGAGGAATTTTTGTTCTTGATATGGGTTTAATTTGTGATTGGATTTAATTTTAAAGTATTAGTGTAGAGATTTTGATTTAGATCCAATAGTACCTGTGATCTAGATCTAACGAACATACAATAATATTCTTGGAATTTGATTATTGGTTTGAATGATTTGTGCCTAAATTTTAATTTACCATAAATTAGAGTAACGTAGGAATTAAATATCAAAGATAAATTGTGCCAATGAAAAATTAGTCTAATTTTTCTAAGTAGTTCCGGTTGGTAGTTAAGAATACTCATTTGCACAAATTCAAATTAAAAAGAAAATGTGAAAACAATATAAATCCCAAAATATGATACCCGAAATTTCTAACCCGATCCTTTATTTTATATTTGTCTAGATTTATTATTTTATATTTTTGCACTTAAAAATCAACACTAATTTTTGTGAAAGAAAGAAAAATAATTGGAAATCAATAATTATAAGACCGATCCCTATGGTTCGACACCCTACTTTAACACCGTACTATAGCAGTATCGCAGTATCAAATTAAAGATATTATTTTTGAGTGATCACCTGTTAGTGGGTTGTCTTGGTCTCCTTGTCTTTCCCTTTACTGAGATCACCTTGTGGTTATGCTGACCTAATCTACTTTATTCAAACAGTATATCTATTTAAATTAATAGTTTTTAAGTTTACCTAAGGTTCTTTGGTTCCTGGTTGACCTGACCTCTTCTGTACTTCGTTGCTAAATAAATTTAAGATTTGATGGAACTCTTCTTTCACCTTGAACTCTCATGTCTTCAATGACATCTTGTGTCAAGTAGATATGGTTTCTTGAATTCACCTTGACCTCATGTTTGGACCAACAAGTCAAATACTTTTAGATTCAAATATTTGTGAGCTTTCAAGTATTTGTGTTAATTTGATGTATTTTTGTGTTGTTTTGTAGGTATATAAATAAATGGGAGAAGAGGTCCAAAATGAGTGCAGATACTGTAACTTCAAGATTAATTGTGGTTATTATGCAATCCGATTTTGGAATAACTCAAAACATGGAAGTTGTAGATTTATATCTTATCTTTCCATAGCTTTTTGAATCACTTTAATTGGAGTTTAGATGAGAAAGTTACGACTATTTTTCAAAAACCTTACGTTGTAGCGGGAAAGACCCCGCGCTACAGCGCCAACAAAGTGGCGCAGCAGCGCGGACATTTTGCCTAATTTTTTGAGAAACCCTAATGAAACGGTACTCGAGCACCCTTTCACTCGGGCTGCATCGCCAACCTACGAATCTGAACACTTGTTAAGGCCATTTTGGTTCATTTGGAAGATGAGGAAAATGAGAGATCGGGAAAGAGCAAGAACGGGAACACGGAGAAGGCGCGAGATTAAAGATTGGATAAAATCTCCACAATACAGATTTGAATTTTTTCGCTTCTCCCTAATATTGCTTGAATTTTATATTTGGGATATTGTATTGAACACATGTTTACATTTATGAAATTCTTGATAATATTAGTTATGGATTCCGCTATATTGTGTTAAAGATTCTATCTAGGGGTTTTGAATAGCTTTGTATGAATTATGCCTCAAGACTTTAAGTTATTGTTAATTGGATTTCATGTCTCGATCATTTGTATTTCTTTATGCGTATTTGCTAATTTATGTGAGAGGTAAATTAGATATCATAAATGTGTAAGATTAGGCATTTGAGAGATGATAATCTTGCATATTGAGACTGGAGAAATGCAACCCTTATTATATTGAGTGCAAGAGGCTAATATAATTTGGGTAGCCATTTGATAGGTAAGGCTTAAAGATTGAATAATTACTTGAGTTGAATAGAGATATTAATTCGATTAATTATACAAATTATCTCACTTGGCATTCGAGATATGGAAATGAGGTTAATTTAGACACACATGGTTAATGATTGGGTATGAATTCAATTAATAAGTTACAGGAAAAATATAGTTTAGCAAAGTGATGTTGTATCACCCTAGAACATTTGTGCATAAAGAATCCATATTTTAGTTTTTTTTTTTTTTTTATTTATATTTATTTTAGTTGTTTCAGTTTTATTTTTATAAACCCAAAATTTGATCGCCTAAATAAAGTTAGGTTTTGATAATCGCGGTACTTAACGACAATTTAAATCAATCCTTATGAATACGACAACCCTACTCTTCCTATACTATTAAAACTTAACTCGTACACTTGCGGTATTGTAGCGACAAATAATTCGCTACCAAATTTTTGGCGCCGTTGCTGGGGATTTGCGTTTTAGATTGTTGTTAATATCGTGAGTAAGTAATTTGATTTTAATTTAGGCATTTATTTTCATTTTTAATTTTTGTTTTCAATTTCTTATATTGCAAGGTACTTGGAGATGGCTCATCAACAAGTCCTCTTGAGATTTTCTTTATAAGATTTTTAGTTGTTCTATTGTGCTTGGGAAAGATACAAGGAATTGCTTATTCAGTTCTCCAATCATGGTTTTCTGAAGGAGTGTCAATTACTAAACTTCATTAACAGGTTATAAGCCGCAACAAGAACTTGGGTGGAAAGAGGAAGTGGTACCACCTCTTTTTACAACCTAACCACGGACGAAGCATATTTGTTGTTGGAAGACATGGTCGATTTTGACTATCAGAGTTGTAATTATTCAACAAGTCACCAAAACTTGGGGGATAGTTTCAACATTTCGGCGCTATGGTTTGACACCCTACATTATCAAGTAGAGTATTCTTCTACCCTTGAAGACCTTCAAGACCTACTTGTCCAATTTACGGAGGAGATAACACAATTTTCAAAGGAGGCAAGGCAAATACCGGAGGATACAAAAGCAGAGTCTTTTCTTACCTATGAAGATTGTATTGCCTGAGCGGAGGAGACAAGGCTCCGTATGGAGAAGAGGAAGAAGATAGAGACCCTTCATGATTTACAAGTTGAATCTTCGTTCGACTTCATTGAAGTCATGACAATGGCGATGGCAATAAGAGACAGATAAGCCACGTTCATATGTGAAAGCCACGTATGCGAAAGCCACCATGAGGAACCAGATACAAGTGGGAGGAACTTAGATTTGTTCAATGACAATGATTTGAATAAGGAGGAAACCCAAGAATCGATCGACGATGAAGAATCACAAGATGACATTTGTGAATCTTCACCGTTTGAGATCTAAATTGTGATGCCACCACCAATCAAAGACGACTACATCTATGAAGATCTGATTTGGCTCACTTGTCCCCCACCACCCTTAGAAACGTTTATTCATGCCCACCAAGCACAAATTCCAGAGCCAAATCATGTTGAGCACAAGTGCCGATCAATGCCACATTTCGCCAAGCTTGAGGGCGTTCTGAACAAAGACCCATTTATTGTGTTGTATGACACATACTATGGGCGAAAGCCGCTATTTGATGAGGCCTTATCCGTTGTCAAGCCGAGGACATTAAACCAAATATTTCTTGGGAGACAACTCAAGTTTTCAAAATAATGGAGTCTAAAGATGTGAGCTATGGAAGAAAGCTCCATACCGGTCACCTTGCCCGGAGCATCACCGCCGATCAAACTAGGAGAAGAGATTATCTCGCCTCCCCAATACGTGTTCTTATTCCCTTGTACTTAATTTGAATACATGTTTTACTTTGACTTTGGGGATGGGACACATGTTGGTTTACGTTGGTCTGAGTTAGGGAATGCTTGTGTGTGTGACTTTTCTTCGTATGACCTGTTGTGGCTTAGAATTTGTTGTTCTGTCATGTTTTAAAATTACTCGCAAGCGTACGAATCAATTATAGTTCAGATTGAAGAAAGCGAGGTCGATCCTACGAGGGTTGGTTATAGGAAACTTAATTTATCCAATTTAATTTAATTATAATCTAGTCCAAAATGATATTGATTTTGTGATTAAGAAATGGAAAATTAGAAAAACAGTGAAATAACAATTTAGTTTGATTTAAGATGGAAAAGTACTAAGATTTTAGAATCCACCGATATATAATTAATTAGTTTTTATTTTTGTGTTGACTCCAAATTTTTAGTGATAGTTTTAGATCCAGATCTTACTATCTTTTTAAGATTTTAGAAAGTAAGCCTGATGTGAATCTCAAGTTGATTTTTATTTGTATTGAAAATATAATTTCTTAAGCATTATATGTATACAAATTAATGAACAACATATAATCAAAAGATATTATTTATTTTACAATACAAATCCAATCAATTAAATAATTCATAACAATTAATAATACATGATATTAAAGATGAAATCATTTATTTAATTGAAGCAAAAATTATAAACATTAATTGCAAATTATTTGGAATCAACACAATATAACTATTTAATTAATTACATATGATTTTATCCTTGATCTTAGTAAAGGAAAATTATAAACTCATATTTAAAAAAAACAAACCCTTATTATTGAAGATTGACATCCTTCCAAGATGAATTTCTCTAGTGAAAATTATATATTTGCTCTCAACCCCAAGTCATATTTATAACTAAAATATCTTAGATATTTTGGGGGCAAAATGGTCAAAAGAAAAATTAAGAGGAGTGAAAATAAAAAGAACCAAAAGTTGAAGGGGGGGCTGCTGACATAAGCCAAGTGGGGGGTGGCGGCATTGTAACTCACTCAGTTCGACTTTGTACTATAGCAGTCCTATTTGTTCGTCTTTTATTCGGTTTGCCGCGGTTTGCTTTTTTTTTTTTTTTTTTTTATCCGATTCACTCCAAATCAACGTCATTTTGTTCGCTTTTCAAAAATCTACAAAATCATATAAAATAAATAATATTTTTTTTATATATTTAAGAGATCAAATAATTCGTTCCAGTTTATTTGGTTTTTGTTCTACTTTCCGTAGTTTATTCGTTTCAACTCCGATTTGCCTCATCTTAACGCCGTTTTGATCCATTTTCATAAATAAACAAAAATAACAAAAATAAATCTATTTATAATTATTTACACTATTCAAACGATTAACAAACCTAAGTTTAAAGGTATAAAATCACACAAAATG
Source organism: Eucommia ulmoides (assembly GCA_016647705.1). Taxonomy (NCBI): domain Eukaryota; kingdom Viridiplantae; phylum Streptophyta; class Magnoliopsida; order Garryales; family Eucommiaceae; genus Eucommia; species Eucommia ulmoides. Next base: position 9,911,732 of record CM028328.1, read on the forward strand.
AGGTGCGATCATAACCTGTGTTCTTGTGGTCGTGTTTTTAGTTTCTTTTCTTTAGGTTGTTTGAATAAATTGTGAGTTTTGTTGAGATAAAATGACTTAAAATTGATGATGAGTATAAACACTTGATGTTCTCTTAGGTCTTTTGAAATACATGTCATTGAGATTTTTGTGTTTTTGACTCGTATTGATTGAAATTCACTCTTGACTCATTACACTTGAACACCTTGAATCACAATTGCTTGGCCTTTTGGATACTTGGAAAACATTTTTGTGCTTTAGGTAGACTTTGGCATCTCGTGAACACTACAACCCATTCGAGTGAAACTCGAGGTGAAATACTAGGTTATGTGTGATTGGAGAGATGATTTAGGCATTCTTTTCAGACCATTTGGGCCTTTGAAACTAACCCCGAAAAATTGTTTATCAGTCGTTACCCTTGTTGAGCCTTATTACCTAATTTTTTCATTACCCACATTTGTGCATCCACCCCATTAAATGCATTTCCACTTCCTAAACCCATCACTTATTGGCATTGTTGCATGGATTATTGAGCGAAAGAATTAACATAAGTTGTATTTGGAAAGTCATTGGTGAAACGAGTTGTATATTTCATTTTGTTTGTTTTAGTTGTTTATGTTGTAAAAAAAAAAATATATTCGTTGTAGTATAGTGGTGAGTATTCCCGCCTGGTATTTTCGTGCAACATTGAGGATAATGTTGATTTTGAGTTTGGGGGTATGACTCACCTATGTTATAAAAATAAAAAAAAAATAAAAAAAATTGTGTTTCAGTTCGTTTTGTGAATAATACCTTGAGGGATCGACTGAAAGAATACATATGATGAAAGGGGGAGTCAGTGAATTTTTTTCTTAGAAATCTTGTAAAATCTATGAGTTGTGATGTATGCCTAGGGTGATTTGAGCTTAAAAATAATATTTTCATTTATCTTTTACCCTAACCATATATTACAACCCTCAAAATTCTTTTGATCTCCAATGATATATGTACCTACACAATTAGTGGAGAGTGACACGAAAAATAAGCTTATAGTTGTTCTTCAATTCACAATCTAGAGAGTGTTCATTGTCTCCTTAGCATATAAATCTATTCGTGACTCGTTTGGTTGGGTGAAAGTGATTGTGCACGTACTTACACATCAAGAGGCTTGAGTGGATTGAAATTGATACTTAAAGTTGAAATTCAAGATAATCTCAATATGTGCATTTCATTTGAGCTTGGGGCATCTTATGGTTGCGGAGATTCTTGCACGATTATTGATTCGATACGAAACTCACAATTTCATCATTAGCTTTTAGTATTTGATTTGTATTTTCTTTTACTTAGGACAAGCGAACATTTGATTTTGGGAAGTATTTGATGAGTGGGTCATGTACCTATAAATCAAATACTTTTAGATTCAAATATTTGTAAGTTTTTAAGTATTTGTGTTAGTTTGATATATTTTTATGTTATTTTGTAGGTATATAAATAAATGGGAGAAAATGTCAAAAATAAGTGCGGGTGTTGTAACTCCAAGACCGATTTTGACCATGATGCAATTTTATTTTGGAATAAATCAAAATATGAAAGTTGTAGATCTATATCTTATCTTTACATAACCTTTTAAATTACCTTAACTGGAGTTCAAACAAGAAAGTTGCAGCTATTTTTTAGAAATCTCACGCTTCAATGGGAAAGACCCGCGCTGCAGCACGAATCAACGCAAATTGGCGCTGCAGCGCGAGTGTTCTACCTATTTTTTTGAGAAACCCTAATAAAATGATACTACATTTCTCTTTCACTCAGGCTGCATCGTCAACCTACGGATCTGAACAGTCATTAAAGCCATTTTGGCTCATTTGGAAGAGGAGGAAGATGAGAGATCAGGAGAGAGCGAGAACGAAAACACAAAAAAAAAATGCGAGATTGAAGATTGAATTAGAAACTTCTCCACACTACAGATTTGGATTTCTTATCTTCTCCCTAATATTACTTGAATTTTGTATTTGGGATATTGTATTGAACACATGTTTACATTTTATGAAATTTTGATAATATTAGTTATGGATTCTGTAATGTTGTGTTTAAGTTTCGATCTAGGAGGTTTTGAATAGCTTTATATGAATTATGCCTTGATATTTTAAATTATTATTAATTGAATTTTATGTCTCGATCATTTGTATTTCTTTATGCGTATTTGCTAATTTATGAAAAAAGGTAAATTAGATATCATAGATGTGTAAGATTAGACATTCGAGAGGTGATAATCTTGCATATTGAGACCAGAGAAATAGAACCCTTATTATATTGAGTGAGAGAGGTTAATCTAATTTGGGTATCCATTTGATGGGCAAGGCTTAAAGATTGGATAATTACTTGAGTTGAATAGAGATATCAATTCGAATAATTATACAAATTATCTCACATGACATTTGAGAGGTGGAAGTGAGGCTAATTTAGATATCCATGATTAATGATTGGTCATGAATTTAATTAACAAGTTAGAGGAAAAGTATAGTTTAGCAAAGTGATGTCAAACCCCCAAGAACATTTGTGCATAGAAAATCCATATTTTAGTTTGTTTTTGGATTTATATTTATTTTAGTTGTTCTAGTTTTATTTTTATAAACCCAAAATTTGATCTCCTAAATAAAGTTAGGTTATAATAATTACGGTATTTAACAACGATTTAAACCAATCCTTATGAATACAACAATCATACTCTTCTTATACTATTAAAACTTGACCCGTACACTTGCGATATTATAGCGACAAATAATTCGCTACCAGGGTACACCAAGAGTTTGATGAAGGTTAGCTTCTTGAGCTGACCTCGAACCCATTCCTTGATGATACCTAGAGTTTTAGAGGTAGCATCTTGTGCTGACCTAGAACTCATTGTTGTTACTGAGCTGAGATAGCTTCTTGAGCTGACCTCAAATTTATTCTTGTAGATACACAATGTAAATCACTAGTGATTGTTGATATCTCTATTCTAGTAGGTATTGTCAATGTTGTACCGTCATCTTTCTGAGAAGTATATGGTTCAACCGATTGTTTTCTTGGCAACTCTTGAACTTAATGATCTTCTGGAATGTTGTCAGCAGTTTGTGAAACCTCAACGATTGGTTGTTCAACACCAGTTTATACTTGAGGGGTGTTGTGAACAATAACTGATAGCGTGTAAATATGCCGCTACTTTCACTCGCAAGTATACGAGGTCAAGTTTTAGTATATATCGGGAGAGTTAGGGTTATCGTGTCTATAGAGATTGGTTGTGATTATTATTGATTATCGCGTTTACCATAACCTAATTTATCTAGGCGATAAAAATGGAATATAATTAAATACTAATACTAATTTAATTAATCTAATTAAATTAATTATACTAATATTAATATGAGACGGTTAAGGAAAGTAGATTGTCTAGGGATTAACTTTCGTTTACAAAAACGTGTTTGGTCTCGTTTTAGTGTATGTTAATAGCGTTCGGGTATTCGACAATCTCGGTTCGTAAACTCACTCGCCACTTCTTTCGAGTGTAAGACGAGTGAATACATGATTTTGCATCAACGAAAAAGTCTCTCTCAACGTCTTAATGACACTAGGTCACGTGAGTCTTGCCCCAACGTCATTGACTGCACACTTTCTAACGCCCTTCCGGGTTGTTAGATTATCGTGTTGTGTTTAACCTAATCCAAATCCGGGATTACCTCTCTCAAGTGTCAAACCCCGTATTCTTTATATATCATTCTAAGCATATAATCAATACAAGAACTGTAAACACAATCGAAATTATAAAGAACACACATTAACGAAACACAAACTCAAACAAATCACATTTTCATAAATATATGTTAATTCCTAAGACAATCCATGTTTAGATAATGACCATAACCGTATATATAATGTAAAACGAGCTAAACATGCTCAAACAATGATCCTAAGTTAAGAGATGAAGAGAAAAACGAGAGAAACTAGTCGTAGTCCGGAGATTTCTCGCTAAGAATGTTCCAAGATCGCTTCTCCTTCGTTGCTTTGTGTTCTTCTCCTTAGGAATTGATTGAGCTCCCCAAAAACACTCTCTACTATCCTCCTAAGGTCTATGGAGGTGTGTTGGCCGAATGGAGAGGAGAGGATGAGAAAATGGGATAAAAATATCCTAAAATATCTAAAATAATATCTAAATTGGCTTAGAGGTTACGGCCGCGGTGATGGGTTCACGGCCGTGGCGGTGGAAATGCAGAGCTGTTACAAACTTTCTGTTGTTTTACCGCCGCGGCGGTGGTGTCCCACTGTTGCGGTGACACGCTTTCTTGTTTTGGCTGTAACTTCTTCGTTCGAACTCTGATTTAGGTGATTTAAAAACCTGTGGAAAACTAAGAAAAAAATATAAAACTTCCATGTTTTGAGTTTTCCAAAAATCAAATGGAATCGTGTTCAAAATTGATTTTGAAGTTACAACACCTGTACCGATTTTGCACAATTTCACCATTTTATTCAAAAACCTACCAAACAACACAAAAACATATTAAAAAAATAAAAGTGCTTAAAAACACAAAAATATTTGAATCTAAAAGTATTTAATTTGTTAGTAAATAAATCACTCATCAAATACCCCCAAACTCGAACATTTACTTGTCTTCAAGCAAAACACCCACACAATACAAGAAAATATAAAAACTAATTACGAAATTGAAAAACACAAAAAATAAATATGTGCAAGTTTTGAGTATCATCTACTGGCCAAATGAAATATCCCTCATTGGCCCCCAATTCTATCGAGTTCAGGCATAAAAACACACCATGTAATGTTTTAAAATTTCAATATTTATAATAGTAAATGCCGTTATAGATCCTACTAAAGTGTGTGTGTGTGTTTAAAACTCAAATATATAACTGTCCGTTAATCGGATTGGATTATCCACTATATAAACGCATGACAAAAAAAAAACTCCGAAGGTATAGGGAATCCATAGGCTTGACCTGGGATCTATTCTCCACTAATGTAGGCTTGGAAGTACAAAAAGATCATTAAGGCTTAGTTCGGTTTAGGACAAATGGCCAAAGGTAATTTTAAAAGTGAAAATGGGTTAACGTCGTTAACTTAACGTTACCCAAGGCACATCGCTTGGCACTCTCACACTCGAAACCCCATAGATAGATTAAAAACAATCTCGAACATATATTAAGAATGACGTACTCACTTGTCAAAAAGAAACGGAAATAAAAACCGTATTTACATTTGATTCTTTTTTATTTATTTTTTCTTTTCTTTTCAACGAACACACCCCCAAACTTATTTGTTTTGTACAATTTATGGGGTGTGAGAAATACGAATGAAAAACGACAAATGAGTACTCGAATACCGAACCAATTAATAGCTCATCCAAAACCCTACCGCTCACATCAAATAGCATTTACAACTGCTAGCTTGATTCACTCACATTGTGCCTTCGGTTAAGCGATAAAGGTTTGGAGAAAGTTCAATCGGCTATGGTATTTGTTAAGTGTTCAGAATTGAAACGGTGTTTAGGCTTCGACAGGGTAACGAAGGATAATAATATATCAAGGTAAGTTTAAAAAGGCTCAAGAGAGAAAATGAATGCTCAAATCATATCTTCCGAACTACCCCGCCTAAGATTTCGCCTCGAATTTCCTCCCAATCAAGTTCTAGAAACCCTAATGTCATGAATTTATGTGACATATAATCGTTTTCAAATCAATTAAACGGTTATATAATGAGTTTTCGTGCTCGTGCAAGTAAGATCTATAATAACTATTACTAAAACATAACGTTGAGCACACAGAACATACATGCATGAGTTTTACGCTCGACCTCAATAAACAACCAGGGGATAGACTCATCATCGGGTAATGGTCCAGATGACGCCAAAACTCAGCACATAACACAACAACTATCCTAAACAGACATGCACACATAGAAACAATAAAACATACTAACTAAAATATATACTAAAAATATACTACACATCACACCCGACTCAAACAGGAAATGCCCATAATAACTTAGTCAGCGATCTCAATGACATGATAAAACATTATAATGAAGACTAGGATTTAGAACACGTACCTAGGAGGCGAGAGACTCTCGTCCCCAAATCAAATCGGCTATGACGGATCTAACCTATTCTTTTCCTTGGGTTGCCTCCCAAGAAGCGCTTGGTTTATGGTCGCCAGCCTGACACGCCGAAGTGCTCGTCAAAGAACGACTTTCGCCCGTAGTACGTGTCAAATAACACTACAAATGGGTCTTGGTTATCAACGCCCTCAAGCTTGGTGAGATAAGGCTCTATTCGGCTCGGTCTTTCAACAGGATGCTCTACTGGCTCATGTACTTGGTAGGCATGGAAGAACATTGCTAATGGCGGTGAAGGATCAATGGGCTACATAGGATCCTCATAAATGTGAGTGTCTTGGATTGATGGCGGCATCACCAACTGGAATTCAAATGGTGAAAATTCACAACACTTAATGTATGAATCTTCGTCGATCTCATCCCAATACCTTCCGCTTGTCTCCGGCTCCTCATGGTGGCTTTCACTGAATGTGGCTTGTGAATCTCGCAGTGCCACCATGTCTGACTCGGCCTCAATCAAGCAGATGAGCTGACCGATTTACGTTTGAAGAGACGTTACGGTCATGTCTATGTTGGCGCAGACCGTCTCGATATAATCAAGATGATCCTCGTGTTTGTTTAGCTGGTCATTCGTCTCCCTCCAAAACACCTGAGTCTCCCCAATAAATTCAGCTAATATCTCTTCTAGGGGGGAAGACTCCACATATTGGACCGGGGTGTCAATCCATGGCATCATAGTGTTGAGGCTCTGATAATCAAAGGCCTCTATGTTTTTCAGCAACCAATGGGCTTCGTCCACAGTTAGTTGGTCGAAAGAGGTGGTACCGTTTCCTCTTTCAACCCACATTCTGGTTGCGGCTTGTAACCCATCAAAGAAGTTTAGTAGTTGACACTCCCTCGAAAAATCATGATTCGGAAACCAGAGTAGCAAATCCTTGTAACGATCCCAAGCATAATAAAATGGCTCGATATCCTGTTGAAAGAAACACAAGAGCACTTGTTGATCTAGCATCTCCAAGCACTCTGCAAGAAAACAAAAACAAAAACTACAAACAAAAATTTATACACAAAGGAAATGCCTAAAGTAAAATTTGGTAATTTACTCACAATATCAATAATAACCAAATCCACCAATCTCCAGTAACGACACCAAAAATTTGGTAGCGCGTAAATATGCCGCTACTTTCACTCGCAAATATACGAGGTCAAGTTTTATTATAGATCGGGAGAGTTAAGGTTATCGTGTCCACAAGGATTGGTTGTGATTATTATTGATTACTGCGTTTACTTTAACCTAATTTTATCTAAGCGATAAAAATGGAATATAATTAAATACTAATACTAATTTAATTAATCTAATTAAATTAACTATACTAATATTAATATGAGACGATTAAGGGAAGTAGATTGCTTAGGGATTAACTTTCGTCTACAAAAACGTGTTTGGTCTCATTTTAGTTTATGTTAACAGCGTTTGGATATCCGACAATCTAGATTCGTAAACTCACACGTCATCTCTCCCGAGTATAAGACGAGTGAATACATGACTTCACATCAACGAAGAAGTCCCCCTCAACGTCTTAACGACGCTAAGTCACGTGAGTCTCACCCTAATGTCATTGACTGCACACTTTCTAACGCCCTCCCGGGTCGTTAGATTGTCGTGTTGTGTTTAACCTAATCCGAATCTAGGGTTACCTCTCCCGAGTGTCAAACTCCATATTCTCTATATATCATTCTAAGTATATAATCAATACAAGAACGATAAACACAATTGAAATTATAAAGAACACACATTAACGAAAACGCAAACTCAAACAAATCACATTTTCATAAATATATGTTAATTCCTAAGACAATCTATGTTTAGCTAACGGTCATAAAACATGCTCAAACAATAATCCTAAGTTAAGAGATGAAAATAAAAACGAGAGAAACTAGCCGTAGTCCGAAGATTTCTCGCTAAGAATGTTCTAAGATCGCTTCTCCTTCATTGCTTTGTGTTCTTCTCCTTAGGAATTGATTGAGCTCCCCAAAAACACTCTCTACTATCCTCCTAAGGTCTATGGAGGTGTGTTGGCCGAATGGAAAGGAGAGGATGAGAAAATGGGATCAAAATATCCTAAAATATCTAAAATAATATCTAAATTGGCTTAGAGGTTACGGCCGCGGTGATGGGATCACGGCCGCGGCGGTAGAAATGCAGAGCCATTACAAACTTTTTGTTGTTTTACCGCCGCGGCGATGGTGTCCCGCTGCGGCGGTGACACGCTTTCTTGTTTTGGCTGTAACTTCTTCGTTTGAACTCTGATTTAGGTGATTCAAAAACCTGTGGAAATTTAAGAAAAACATATATAACTTCCATGTTTTGAGTTTTCCAAAAATAGAATGGAATAGTGTTCAAAATTGGCCTTGAAATTACAACACCTGTACCGGTTTTGCACAATTTCACCATTTTATTCAAAAACCTACCAAATAACACCAAAACATATTAAAACAACAAAAGTGCTTAAAAACACACAAATATTTAAATCTAAAAGCACTTAATTTGCTAGTAAATAAACCACTCATCAATAACCAATCTATCACTTGAGGTGAAAGGTTGTGATTCTAAATGATACTTCTTAGAAACTTTGTTCCTAGTTTTATCGCTCCCACTAATCAAGTGATTTTGAAGAAACTTTGTATTTCTTGATTCCACAATCCTAGTGTTGTGAGATGGATAATAAAATCTTTACCCTTTAGACCTTTCATCATATCCAATGAAATACCCACTAATGGTCCTTGGGTCGAGCTTCTTTTCTTGTGGATTGTGAACTCCTACTTCAAACAGGTATTCCCAAACGTGTACATGTCACAAACTCGATTTCCAAGCTTTCCATAACTCAAATGGTGTTTTTGGAAACAACCTTGGTTGGAACTCGGTTCAATATGTACACTGCCATCTTAAGTACTTCAGTCCACAAGGATTTAGGAAGATTGGAGTTGTTTTGCATACTCCGCACCATGTTCAATAATGTTTAATTTCTTCTTTCTACTACACCATTCTGGTCTAGTGAACTAGACATGGTGTATCGGGCAACTATCCCATTATTTTGAAGAAACTTTGCGAACGGACTATGTGCTTATCCATCATCTAGGTATCTACCATAATATTCTCCACCTTTATCTGATCTCACGATCTTAATCTGTTTCCCGCATTGTTTCTCTATTTCAGCCTTAAAGATCTTAACAACATCTAACGTTTCGTTCTTATTGTGAAGCAAGTAGAGATACATGAATCGTAAGTAATCATCTATAAAAGAGATGAAGTATCTCTAATCATATGAGTCCATGTTTGGACTACACATATTAGTATGTATGATTTCTAATCTGTCCCAACTCCTATTGGTACCTTTCTTTAATTTGTTGGTCTGCTTTCCCTTAATGCAGTCCACATAAGTTTCAAAATCAATAAAATCAAGAGTACTAAGTATCTCATTATTTACTAATCTCTTAATTTTCCCAATCTCCGCTGCCATAATTTAGAAGAATCCTCATTCTTAACACATTGTTTAATACCAATATGAACATGCATAGTGTTATAAGCAGTATCATTTTACAAATTAATAAAAAAAAGATTATCAAACAATGTACCATTCCCAACAAGATCAGATTTATAAAACAAGCTAAAAGATGTCTCTAAAAAATTAAAGGAATAACCCAAAGCTACAACTCTTGAAACTGAAATCAAATTTCTAGAGAAACTTGGAATATAAAATGTCTTTTTCAAATTTAAAATAAAACCACTACTTGAAAATAAAGGAAAAATTACACTTTAAATTCTCTAGGTATTAGCATTTTTCTATATGGTCTCTCTCCGTTTTAGCGTTTCATTTTAAACCCTCTAAGTATGAACACGTTTTTATTCGATCCTTCCGTCAGAAATTCTATCAAAACTAACCGATTTTTGAGGCCAAAATCGTCATTTTTCATTTTTTAATCAATTTTTAATATTTTCTTTTTTTTTGTTTGACTTCTCTCTCCCCTCCTCTCTCTCTCTTCTCCCTCCCTCTCCCTTTCCCCGCCGGCCCCTGTTACGGGGGGTGGAATTGCCCCTGTTACGGGGGTGATTCCCCCCTCCCCCCCCGTAACAGGGGGTGATCACCCTCATAACAGGAGATGAACAACCCTTATTTTTTCACAGGGGGTGAACACTCCTTATTTTTTCACAAGGGGTGTTCACCCTCTGTTTTTTCACAGGGGGTGAACACCCCCTGTAAAATGAATGAGAGAGGGAGGGAGGGAGATGGATGAAGAAGGAAGAGAGAGAAAGATGATCGGGAAGAAGAAGGAAGAGGGAGAGAAATTAAGGAAAAAATTATTAAAAATAAAAAAAAGAAGTAAAAAGACTATTTTGTCCTTATATTCTGTTAGTTTGGATGTAATTTTTGACGGAAGGACCGAATAAAAACGTATTGATACCTAAAGGGTTTAAAATGAAACGCTCAAACGGATAGGGACAATATAGAAAAATGTCAATACCTAGAGTATTTAAAATATAATTTCTCCAAAAATAAATTGCACATTCCAACAGCCTCCACATTTGAACGCATCTTATTTCTTGAATAGATGTCTTGCTCACTTCCACCAGCTTTCTTAGGTTTCGCATACCCTGCAAAGTATTTGAAATATGGATTGTAGAACAAAAATCAATCCACTTTGTGTTATAAATAACATCAATCATATTATATTCATAACAAATTAATGAGATTGGATTACCTTTCTTCTCAAGTCATTTATAAAATTTATCACATTCATTCTTTATACGTCCCTTCTTTTTACAGAAGAAAAACATGGATTCCTTTTTAATATCAGCTTGGGGAGGTATTTTATATTTTCCCTTCTTATTGGCTTGAGATTTTTCCTTTCCCAGTGTTGCCAACATTGCACTTTCTCCCAGTTCCATTACTAGCCTCTCTTTCTCTTGAACACACATGATCATGAGTTCATTGATTAACCATTTTTCTTCATGTTTTGTACGAGATCTTGAAGGGTCCGTATTGAAGTGGGAGAGTATTTAGGATATAGTGCACCAGGAAGGATTCCGACATCTCAACCTCGAGATTCTTCAATTGAGTCATAATGTCCTTCATCTATATGATGTGCTAGCGCACACCTCTCACAATGGTAAGCCTCTTGGATGATAACTTCATGAGTACGGTACTTACGAGTGCTTTATCTGAAGTGACGAATTGATCATCTATGGCCTTTAGCAAATCATACACCTTCTCATGCTAATCGATCAAACCATATATACCAACAAATATCTTATTATTTATGAAAATTAAGTTGAGGCAATTAGATCGCTCCCATCATTCATAAAAGCATAATGTTTTCTGAAGTGCTGATATCAGTAACTACTGGTGGTTCATCTTTCCTAACTGCGTAATCCATGTCCATCCACCCTAAATGGAGGAGAATTCTTTCGTTGCATACTTTATAGTTACCACCCTTAAGTTCGGGAATATCACAATGAATATCAGAGAAATTTGTAGGTTGTATAGTTACATAAAATTTAAAATACATGCTTATGTTAAAATTGAGGCCTAAATAAATTTCATGCTTTACCAATGTAAATCATGCTAAAAATTAAATCTAATGACATAAAAATTGCTTGTGGGATAAATTTTTAATTCAAGTAGATTCATGTATACCATATGATAGAATTATCAAATTATGTACTTAATTAATAATTTTGTGGGTATATTATGAGAATAATCTGATATTCTATCCTCAACTTTATGATAAAACAACCAAATTATATTCTAATTCATAATTCTTGTAGGTATATTATGAAAAATAGTTTGATATTTTATCCTAATTAATTATATAAATATAATAAAAATTCCTGTGGGATAAAATTTATTACTGTTGGCCTAGTGAGCTACCCAAGAGAGAGACGAATTGAGTAAATAAAAAATTATCAGAGAAAAATACTTCAAAAAATTATATAATTAATTTTAATCCTAAATTAATTATTATCTTTATATAACAGCAGAAATATAATATCAACTAGGTGCACATCAAACAATAAAAATAAATAATGAAAAATAGCAGAACACCGAAAATTTATACTGGTTCACCAAGTTACTCTTGGCTAATCCAGTCCTCCGAGCTCTACGGAGAGCCGCACCCACTAAACTCAAGATTCCTTTGAACCAAACCCTCACAAAGATTTTTTTCACAAGTTCAGAATCAACCTTTACAAAAAAAATATCTCAGGCTCAAGAATAACTTCTACTTTTTCCTAGGCTCAAGAATAACCTCTATTTTTTACAGGCTCAAGAATAACCTAATTCTTTTTGTATCTTAGGCTGAAGAATCAAAACCTCACAGAAACGCTCCAACTATCATTTTCCCAGCTAAGGATGGAACCTTTACAAATCACTCATAATTAATTCTATAAAAGAAAAATTAACACCTCAATCTCTTTACTGAAAGAGATTGAAACCAAGATACCCCTGATTAGATACTCCCAATAGTACTTAATCCGCACACAACTCACCAATTACAAGAAACTGATAAGTTCTTCTCACTCGGAACTTCTACCACCTCAAATCAATATAAACTCGGTTAATGTCCCGATAATTACTAGTGATAAAATTAAGTGAGAAAACAAAAATCTGATTATAAAAATAATGTGGGTAACACAAAATTGAGCATGTAATCAGATTATCTCACAAATCGTTTTAAAAGAATTTTTATGCTTTTAAAGTTTAAAAACGATTTCTCATGCAATCAATCGACCAAGCAAACAATGATCGCAATAGACTCAATTAAGAATATGCTTAGAACACTTTCACCAAAAATCTAATTATGATAAATATGAATAGCACACAAATAAGTATGTAATCAGATTTTCATAAAAAATCGTTTTAAAATATTTTAATGCGATTTAAAGATAAGAAAATGATTTTATCAAAATCTTATCAACCAAGAAAATATAGAAAAATAAATATGCAGTAAAGATTAATAACTTAGAAAGATCTCACTCGGATAACACTAAAGAACTACAGATTGGAACGCTAGATAGCTCAACTTGGTGACGCTTACACAATTAGCGCTTTAACTCAAGAACTCCTCAATAATTGATCTCACAATTTGATCTCCCAAAATAATATTAGAATGATTACTCTTATAAAAGCTCAGGAACAAAATAGTTCTTGATATTGATATATTAACATGTGAAATCCGCAGGTCTATTTAAAGCCACTTGAAACAAGTCCTATAACGGTAAATTTCCACAAAATATGTCATTTAAAATCACCTATAGACCCCATATATTGATTCCTTTCAATCCTGGTATATTTAACTTAATAATATAACTTCTAAAACTCTCAATTTAGTCCCCAAAATAATTTGATCTTAATCAATAAAAGTATAAAAATAATTATATTTAAATATATGGACTAAATCGTAAGATCAAAATAAAATCCCTTAAATCTCTCACATATTTTAGGCCCAAAATATTCTCCACCAAAATAGTAATATTTAAACTCAAAACTCGCAAGTTTAAATATAGGAATTTCAAAGATATCTTATAATAATTACTTTTCAAATATTATGTCATTCAATGACACCCCAAGACCCCTTACATCATATATAATCAAAATAGATCTTTTTCGTTTAAAAATATTCTTGGGAAATCTTATTTTGGTCCTTAAATATTTTTAAATCGAAATTCATTAAAATAGAAAGTATTAAAGCACTTTAATTAAAAGAATATTTAATTAAATAGACCAAATTAATAGGGATAGTAAAATATATAGACTATATCTCAATTAAATACAGATCCCTACAATATCTCAATCAGGTAAGTAAAAAACGACTAGTTAATGGCTAGTTTTGAATTAAATCCGAAATTCTATAAATCTTGAAACAGATCCATTTGTCGACCGACCAAGGCCCGTCTGTCAACCACTCTATTCAGGACGTAGCCCAAGCTAGAATCTCTTCGCCCATCGGTCGACCGCCCATCCGTAACCAGTCGACCGGACGATTCATCAAGTTTCACAGATCCAAAGAGTTCATTCTCTAAGTACAGGTCGACTTACCTGTCGACCGAATATTTCAGGGATTTTGGCTCATTTTCATAAGTCGACCGCTACTCTTCCATAAGTCGACCGAGCCCTACTGTAACTTGTTCATCAATTCATTTTTCATTCAATTTCTTCGACATTTTCGTCCCTTTAACCAATTTCTTTTCTCAGTCAGCTCCACTAAATTCTTAAATTCAATTTTAATCAATTATCTTTTTTCAATTACATATAGGAGCAAATATGTTAGCTAATTAGGATCCTATAAAAACACACATAATTTTAAAAAATATTTTGTGTCGTGTATGATCTTAGTCGGGATAGATTAAGAGTAAAAATTTAACCTGAGTTATTTTTCCTAGGTTCTTCAAATTCTTCAATCTCTTAATGTTCATCATCTTTGTCATTGTCTTTAACATCCATTTAGCATTTTTCTCAATATCTTCATGATAATCTTATCACTGGAATTAATAAACTGAAACACTTAATAAAATCGTTAGTTCCACCAAAATCATCAGCATTTAATTATTCATCAAAATTTTAGAATCAACAATTACATTAAGTATAATTAACTACAATTAATGTCTATAATTCTTTATGTGATCCTAAACATAACATAATATATAATTATATTTAATTAAAGATGTTACGGCTAATGCCTAATTAATTAAAATTATATGGATCACTAGACATTAAATTCTCTTACATAAAAATTAAGGCATCATGAGAATAATTTTCTATTGCATAATTTGACTACAATTAAAAGTACAACATGTTATTGTATGCATTAAAAAATTATGATAACTTAAGCATGAAACATAATATTGCATATCATATTATGCACAAAACATAATACAATTAATATATGCAAAGATAAATATGAATATGAGCAAATGATCATTATAAGCAAAATTGCATACATTATATAAAGGAAATTAAATAATATATGCAAAAATTAAATCAACAAATGAAGCATGAATATATATAAATTCATAAATAAATAAATAAATTCGAAATAGCCCATAGGAAGTCCAAAACTAGGCCCAGATCACGCCTAACAACAATCAAGCATAAAGACTAGAAAAACGACAAGTCGTTTTTTATGCCTGGAGGTGTGCCTCTTCTTCAACCGAGACGACAAGTCATTTGCTGAGTCTTTAAGGCAAAACAACATGTCGTTGCGCTCATCTTCAAACTTCAGTAGGGTCTTTGTACCCGTATGATCTAGCTGAAAAACTCAACGGGTTCTTAGCCATCTGAACACCTAAACAATTGTTTCAAATCACATAATTGTTATAAATCTAATTTCTTAATGATTTCCAATCTCATTATGCATAAAACAATCAAAAAATAAAATTTAATTTTGAAAATTTATTCACCCAAAAGAATAGAGTTTCAAAAAGAAAAAAAAAATCGAAAAAAACACCAAAGCAAAGGAATTTAAATGCTCTGATACCAAATGTTAGAATAAAATCGATCTAAACTCAAATAGCAATTAGATCAAATGCAGAATAAAAGGAACATATCAAATAAACATATCTCCATCAATTGATACACACACTCACTCTCTTTCTTAATAATTGTTTTGGTGCTTCTAAACTTTAAACTCACTCAATTTGATAGTATATATCTAAAGGGGTTGAGAATGAGAAAGTCTAGGGACCAAAATTGGTATTTATAGCCAAGCCCCATCGAACTCATAACGGCTAGTGTATATTTGTTGCCACAAATTTAGGAAGGCATGGGTAACATTTAAAGATATGGTGAAGACTGGTTCAATCGTTGGACCATCGGTTGAAGTTTTCAAAACTAATTTTCTAACAATATGAAGTCACCAATGGAAACTTCTACAGTATAGTACTTACAATATTTTTTATTTTTTTATTTTGTATTGATAAAAGGTAAAGGTAAAAAGGATATTGATAAGTATTTTTCAATGGCAAGGGGTCTCCGTGGTATTTGTTATCATGATCATCGTCTTAAATACATAGGGTGTCGGTGTTAATTTTTCCCTTAAATTATGGGCTGGGTGTCTATGTGGACCCTGAGTTTGATCAAATTGCATATTTAGGGCATGTTTGATAACTAAATTAAGCACTTAAAGCTGATTAAATTAAACATTTAATTAATTAAGTGTGTTTCATAAATGTAATTAAAATTATTTAATTAATTAAATTAGCTAAAAAATTAAGCAAAAAATTCAGTAAAGACCCCTTTGCTTATTTTTTTTGGACGTAAGGAGTTCAGTATTTTCCAAATTTAAAAAAGCTATGTTTCAACATTTTTGCCCTTCATCCTATCTTGGTTTCATTTGTTCATTTGATTGATACTACATTCGCACACCACATGTTTGACAAATTGCCACAATCAAAACCTATAAGTTTAAAGCAGTTTTCTGTTAATTTCTGTGTTCAAATAGTTCAAATTTGATCACACATGGTATGAATCATGCAGTCCTCTCCGGCTATCTGCAGAAGAATAATCGTATTTAGGTCTCCAAGTGAATATTCCATAGTGTATTGAGCTGAATTATTACTGTTTAACCAAAATTAAGGCCCTGGATTTGGTTTGTGTTTCTGTTTTATATAGTGAAAAATATGGAAAAGAAATAGAAAAACAAAAATGTTCCTGTTTAATCCCAATTTTTGCATTTTTTTTGAATAAATTTGTGAGATCAAAATAGTTTTTTTCTATGTTTATGTTCCAAGCTTTCTGTTATCAGATTTTTAGAGCATATTACTGAGAACAAGACAAAATAATTCCCATATTTCTGTTTCTTTTCTGTTATTTACTATCTTATTTGTTTAAATACCTAGTGTTTGGCTATCAAGAATTGGAGTTTTGGAATTTGAATTGAAAACGAGCATTTGTGAGAATTAAAATTTGTTTATTTTTACATGTGTGCATTTCCAATTCTGATTCCGAAGCGCCAATTCTTTGCTACCAAAAGCTACCTAGCGAAATATTCACTTTGAGAAGAAACAACTACATACTCTATTTTTCATCTACTCGTTCAATATTTTTTTCTTTTTAGTTATTGAAATTGTCGATCACTACCAAGCAATTAGGGTTATCTGAATTGTTTAAGTTCTTGGATTGTTGTTGCCAATTTGCTGAATCTGAACTTGTTGCTGAATCTAAATTTGTTGAATGTGTGTAGTTGTTGTTAATGGATGAATTTTAGAATTGTTGGCGACTATCCATGGAATGTCGATGGACACTTGATAGTCCTAATGAATCTGATTCAAAAAAAAAAAAAACAAATCGGTTGAATTTTATGTTATTGTTGACTCGTGCTAATTTATATATTTGAATTTTTTAGTATATTTTTTGTGTTTTTATTTAATTGTTTTGTTCTCGATTTTTTTTTTTGTATTATTTTGATTAAAGGGTAGTTATGTAAATTAAACAATTTTCAGCATTCAAATTTTGTACTTATCAAACAAACAAACAAAAAAAATTCAACACTTAAATTTTTAATTATCAAACAACCTTTTTAAATTTTCAGCACTTAAAAATTAAGTAGTTATCACACATACCCTTAATCTTTTAAGTTCCACATTTGTTTTAATCACACACAAAAAAAAAAAAAAAAACAAAAAAAAAACAAACCGACGTTAGTGATTTTGGATGGAAAATGGGTTGTGCTTAGCATATGGTCTTTTGCTGGGAATTTTTTTATTATTTCGTCACTCCACTAAACCTGAGATATTTTTTCTAACGTTTCCCTAACAATAATTTAAACGTTTCTTTCTTATTGTTCAAACGAATCATTAGAAAAAAAAGTTAGAGAAAAATATCGTAGGTTTAGTAAAATGATGGAAATATTCCCAGTAAAAAATCATGTGGTGAGCACAATCTATTTTATGTCTGAAATAATTAATAATATTTTTAATTTTGCGAGATTAAAATTAATATAAAATTTTAAAGACTAAATATGCAATTTGAAAAATTTCAGATTCACCCCCAGATTTTAGGGACCAAAAATTGTTTAGGTGGGCGATTTACTAGTTGCTGACGGCCCTGTTAATTTGATCTAACCACAAAAAACCTTCCGGTGTTTTTCACTCTTTCAGTCGACCGGAAGAAGTGATCCAGCTCGTGCAACGTCCGGCCATGGCGGATCGGATGAGAAAATTAGTGAAGGAAGAAGTCGTAACCTACTTGTACATTCTCCTATATATCGCTCTCTCCAGCGGTCAGATCTTCTTCAACAAGGTCCACTCCTCATCCTTCCTCTTTGCTTCTTTCTCAATATACGCACGACATTGTCACCGAGACTTAGATCTTTCAATAAGTACGACATCTTTCTGATATCAATGTTCGAGGCAGAAAGTTTAAGCGATATCTGTAAGTTAAAAGCCTACAAGCCTATTCAAATGATGAGCCTGAGGCATTTGTAATTCACAAAGTACGGATTGTTGAAGACGATTAACAATAAATCGATATTATGTATGTACAATGTTCATCAATTTAGTCACTACGAACTAGAAAATTTGAAGTAGTTGAGATTTATGTTCATGTGGATTTATAGGTGTGGCTAACATTGTTATTTATTTAACCTATTTTAGAGTTGAATAGGGGAAAATGTCAAATTTGATGATTCCTCTGCAACTGACTTGGGAAGGGAGTTGAATTTTACAATTAGGTTGCATTTGGGTAAGAGATTTGATAAATCCCTGAAATTTGTAAATGATGGGACTTCAAAATTCTGGATTTTAAAATTCCATCATTTACAAATTTCTTATTTGGATAATTATTTTAGATGAAGAATTTAATTGTATAATTTCATAATAAGAATTTAATTTTATAATTTCATAATTCCTTTGTTTAATAAGTAAGTATTTGTATTCAGAATTTTGAAATCCATTGAATTCTAGTAATAGAAAATGTGAAAATATACCTAATAATATAATTTTATTTTAGTAATTTAATAATATAATTTTAATGCCTATTTTTGTAATATAATTTAAATAATATAATTTTAGTTATAAGAGAAGTGAAATCCCTCTTTGGAGGGATTTTGGAGAAAACACCTATTTCAAAAGGATTTAGAAATCCTTTTTACCCTTTTTTCAAATTCTACCTTAAAATTCTTGGGTATTTTACAAATCCCCTTTAATAGTACCCAAACAAAGGATTTTGAAATGGAGTCTCTCCTCGAAATCCCTTACTCAAACGCACCCTTAGTGTTAGAGAAGATATGATTGAGCTTAGTTTTAGAATATAAAGACAACAACAACAAAAACAAACATAGCAGCACTTTGTCTCAACTAAGTAGGATTGGCTAGGTGAATCATTAGTTGTCCTCTGGCTCAAGGGCATCTCCCTGGCTTGGTTACTAGTAACGACATCTCTTTTAATACTCACGTGTTCTTAAGTCTACCATTGTCTTTAGTATTATTACTCTTGGGCTAAATCTATTCATTACAGGTGCTTCTCAAAATCACCTATATTCATGTCCAAACCACCTTTAACAATTTTCTCTCACGACAATTGTCTTAACATTCTCATTTTAAGCCAACTCATATTTTGAAAATGTTTTTTCTTCTTCACCCATCATACTTACATGGTTCTAGCTTTGTGTCCGTATCATAAATTATCACATCAATTTGTTAGGCATCTTAGATCACATATAAGGTCAATAACAATTCTCCGTATTATTAGCATGATTTAGTCATGCGCCCAGCCATAAAGGCCAATAGCTTCTGCAATCTCATCGGTACAAAATATAATTGAGGCTGAGCTTAACCATTAAAATGCTAATTTTTTTGGGTACCCCCTTAGATAATTGGCATGGATCTCAACAACGTGACTATCCTAATATCCTCTCATCTTCTTTCTCAATATCACTAAATGACATTTCATATACTCCATTTTGATCTTACTTATCCTAAAATTTATGAGATTCATATTGAATATTTTAAGTTTGCACTAATTATGCTTAAAGTCTTGATAACCTATAATATATATCATCCGCGAACAAAATATACCATGAAACTATCCTAAATGTATTCCTATTTGTTGATCACTAACATAAATAGGTTTTAGAATAAAAATAGTTCCTAGCGAAATAAACCTATGCTAATAGGAAAAACAGTTCTCTCCTCTAATTACTCCAATATCGGTTGCTATTGCATTTCACCTTTATCAAATTAATATAGATATTATATTTTGCTTACCAGAGCTCACTAAGCTACTTCTCCTGGAACCTCTTATCCCAAACTATTTTTATAAGATATTTCTGACACTTTCTAACAAACTTATTTTGTCGTCTGCTTTCTAAACTTATTCAATCATTTGTTTTTTCTGTTTTTTTTATGCCAAACAGGATGAAATTTTTTTGGGGGGGGAAGGAAAAAAAAAAGAAGAAATTGCCTTTTTACTAGGCAGTTGATTGTAACAAAGGCAAAGATGCATCAGTCAAATTGACTTGACTAACCTTTTTATTGCTTTTCCAAAATGTTGTGAATGCAGTGGGTTTTGTCATCAAAGGAAATAAACTTCCCCTATCCTCTCGGCTTGACTCTACTTCACATGGTTTTCTCCTCTGTGCTATGTTTTGTGCTTACCAAAGTTCTTAAGGTATTTCAATGCTTAAGTTATTGTGGAATTTATCTGTTTGAATTTAGCCATGAATTGTAATCTTAGTTTATATCTTCACACAGATTATGAAGGTTGAGGAAGGGATGACTACAGAAATGTGGGTACCGAATGAGCTATTCTCCTCCTATTATATTCGAAATCCCATAGTTGTTTCTAGTCAAACCAGTGTTCTTTCTTACGGTAGTTAGATAGAGATTGTCTGCCTCCTTATTAACATGAAAAAATTAGGACTCAGACCTAAAAAATGAGAAGTGAAGAATCTCATATCTTAACATTTTTTTTCCAAACTATGATTTTTCACTTGAGATAATAGGCTCAAGGGAACAAATCAACCTAAACATCTTCTCCTTCACCTTTCGTAATCTGTGCATCAATTTTCACATCATATATTTAACCTAGTCATGTTTTGAACATACAGATATGTCATGTCGGTCATCCCAATTGGTGCAATGTTTGCAATGACTCTCTGGCTTGGGAATACTGCTTATCTCTATATATCTGTTGCATTTGCACAAATGCTGAAAGCAATCAGTAAGTATCATGTTTCTTCCAATTTGATCCATGCCCTAGCTGAATAACATAAATGAGTAACTTGGATTTTACGTCAGAGCCATCCAACTATTTTTTATTAGTACTTCCAAATAACCTAACCAATTCCAGAAAGAGTCGAATGGTACTTGTTTGCTTCAGAAGGCTATTTGTTCATTTGTGGCAAAAGCCTAGTCAAATTGTCTGAATAAAGCTGATGATATCAGTTCTCATTTGCTTTTTACATTTGCAGTGCCAGTAGCCGTTTTCATTCTCGGAGTGGCTGCTGGACTTGAAGTGATGAGTTGCAGAATGCTTCTCATAATGTCGGTAATCAGTTTCGGTGTTCTTGTGGCTTCCTATGGAGAAATGAGTATTGACTGGATTGGTGTTGTTTACCAAATGGGTGGTGTCGTTGGAGAAGCATTGAGACTTATTTTCATGGAGATTCTAGTTAAAAGAAAGGGTCTCAAACTAAACCCTGTCTCTCTCATGTACTATGTTAGCCCATGCAGGTACGTTTAATAATTTCTTGGATTTTGACATTTTGCACCTCTAAGTTTATCCTTTATCTTGCATTAGTTCTTGTACTTTCAATTTATGAACATAACACCTCAAAGTTTCCCAATCGTTCCACTTCAGTCCTGTTGCATATTGCTCAAGTCTGTTTAGTTTTCAGAAGGAAAAAGGGCGAGTTTTATTAACTTAAGAAAAAAGAAGAAATAAATTAGAAACAAAGAAAGATGAGGTGATTTGCCCAAAATACCCCTCGGAAGAAGTCATGTGCAAGAATGTGAAATCACATGGACTAATGTATGACAAAGGTCAAACCTGTAGGGGTGCAAAGTCTCAAAAACCCAAATTCCTTTGTTCAAATGTTCACGTGTCGCATAAAAATGTTGCTGACCTGAGGAAAATCTTGGTCTTGCTATGCAGTGCTCTCTGCCTCTTCATCCCTTGGATTTTCTTGGAGAAGCCGAAGATGGATGCACAGGGGACATGGAGCTTTCAACCTCTTGTCCTTGCGCTCAACTCTCTCTGTACTTTTGCACTCAATCTATCAGTTTTTCTTGTCATTTCCCATACGAGCGCTCTGACAATTCGTGTGGCTGGAGTTGTGAAGGACTGGGTGGTTGTCTTACTGTCAGCTGTTTTATTTGCGGATACAAAGCTAACAATCATAAATCTATTTGGTTATGCCATCGGTAAGTATCCTTTTAGAATCTTTCTATTTTTTCATTTTTTTTTTAATTTTCTGTTACTATTTTTTTGCCTTTGAAATTATTTTTCGCTTCAAGATTTTGCTTGAACAAAAAATAAAAAAACAAATTTATTAACGAACTTGGTTTATTTTGTTATATACAGCCATTGCAGGTGTGGCTGCATACAATAACCACAAGTTGAAAAAGGAAGCTTCTCGGGCCAGCAGCAACGAGCCTCAAGATGCCGAGTCTGTACCATTATCTTCATCTTCAGCTTCTGACAAGCAGTAGTATATGTGCATAAATTAGCAGCCACAGAAAAAATACCTACGAGGTATGGACATCTGAATACGTTTTTCTTTTTGCAAGAAACACATATTTCCGCTTGATCTTGAATCTGAAAAAAACCCAATCTGCTTTTTACTCATAAAAATCTGGAAATCTATTGAAGAATATCTCATCTAAGGTACCCTCTTTTTTATTTTATTTATTCATTTTTTTTTGGGGTGGAGGGATTAAGCAAAATGCAAATTGTCACGGCAAGCGAAACCCAAAGGAGTGTAGAGTTTGTTACCAGTTGACCGTTCGTTGATTGATCAATGTAAAGATGAGAGACTGATGCTTTTAGGCATGTTTGCCTAAGACATTATTGAATAGGGTTAGAAAAAGTCACTCACTATACTTCTCATCTGGAAGCTAGACAAAGTTGATTGAAATAAGGTTGTATGAAATTGAAAATAATGTTTGTCAATTTTTCATGGAACAATGTTTATATATATGATTTCAGTACTTTTATTAGGTATTTGAGGCCAATCGTTAAAGATAAGCATCTATACTCGTTTTGTTCTTTTCTTTTTTCATTTTGCTTTATGTACTTGTTATTTTGAGTTTGGTCTCTAGCACCTGGATCAAATATCGTGCTTGAGTTTGAGTAATTCAACGATTAGAGTGAAATATAAACAAGTGACGTTTCAGTGGCACGATGTTTATATCAATTGTTGGGTTTCATCTTGCACAAATTCAACAAAAAAAAAAAATAGTCAAGCAAATAATATGAACTTGGTAAATACTTGAGCAAAATCACTGAAGATTTATTTAGTGATGAGTTTCAATTGTAAAGTAATGGGGAAACATTAACTGAAGCAGATCTTTTAGATTCGGAAAACTCGTTTACAATCTGTATTTCTTCGTTCTTTTTCTCGTCGGTAAGAAGAGCTACTAGAGTTTTTGGTGGTAATGTTCACACACTCACTAATTAAGGCTACTTGAATTTTCTAGGGGATTAAAATTCTTAAAGGCATCAATGCGTATTTATATAGAGTAAGGGGCTTAAATCATTTTTCTAATGAATGTCTAATAAATAGACATGATCTTTGAGACTAAGAGGCATATCCATTTATATGGTGTTTGTTCATAAAACTTGGGACCCATGTGGATGTTGTATGAGTTGACCCGACCCGTTCCATATTCCAACATCGCCTACTCAAACACAATGAGCACCTAATGTGTTTTTCCTTTAAACTTATGTATTACACTCTCCATACATGTTAGCAGTGCATACAACCTATGAGTGACATCAAATAACGTGGGAGCACCATATTAAGTTTCTATCTAACTAACATGTTAATCTGTAGGAAATAAATTGTCTCTGCCCAAAACCAATTTTGTTACATTAAATATATGCATTTCTAGCCCTTCTAGAGTTTAAACTCTGAACATGCTTAATTCTATTTGCAAGAGCGTGATTACTTTTAAAAATATGATGTATATAATATAATTGTTTGAAAAAATAGATCTATACATGGCCACCATTAAACACAATATATTGCAACTTTAACAAGATGTGTTACTAAATTATCTTTCTTTGATCTTTATGTCACTCAACTTCTATTTGATTACTTTCCTAGATATGTTTTTTTAGACTGTATCATTTGTGACCATAGGATAACAAGTTAAGTAGCAACATCAAACTTCCAAATCATAGCATAATTCAAAGTCACAAGGGTACAATTAGATCCTTATTAATGATATATATAGGGCTCACGAAGTTAGAAATTAGGGATCCATTTCTTATACCTTAGGTGGTCATCTTAAAGTATATGCAGTATGATTTATATGCCACAAAAAATACTCACAGATGAGGAGGATGTTCTAAATTACCGTATGAATCTAAGTCCAACCACTACATAAGCGATTGACTTGAGAACTTCAAGGCGATCATCTCCCCGAGTATCTACTTGAAATCTCACATTCAATTTTTCTTAGGCTACATGAAGTGTGAGAAACGTTCGTGTTCGATTTTTAATAAATCTCATCATGGCTCTTCCAAGGTGATACTGTAAAGAATTCTTTAATTAAATATTGAAATTTAAAGTCTCATCTCACACGCTATCTCAGCGTCGAGACTGATTGATGTGTGAATAGCCAAGCATTTGTCTAGTGACATTTATTATCATGGTAATAATGTGCGCTATAATAAATAGCCAAAATTAGTCATCATACTTTTAATAAATGAAAATAAAGTATGAATTGATAAATGTGCATTGTAGTACAAATATTCAAAGTCAACAAATCAAACATATCTTTCATAATCTACGAAGAAACAAACACCTTAAATGAGATTAGAATAATTCCTTAAAAATATTGTTGGTTAAGGGATTAACGACCATTTTACTCATAAAAAAATGTCTGAGTATCAATTCGACATGTGAAACTCTATCTCAGATATAGTGATATCGTGTGTGAATATATTCATCGTTCTATGATACTTAGGGACTTCAACATATGCTATTGCAAACATACTATCATAATGTATGGTTACAGAATCTGCAGAATGTGATATTATCTCAAGACTTTTTAAAACATCTTTTGACCAAACAACCTCTATTGAAGCAGAAGCAACACATTCTGTTTTCATGGTGGATAGTGTTGTGCATGATTGTTTTTTGCTTGACCACAAAATAACATCATTGTTAAGTATGAGAGAGAATCCTGAGGTTGACTTACATTTGTCCAAGTCACCACTCCAATCTGCATCATATAGCCTTGCAAATATATATTTCCATCATGATAACAAAGCATATAGTCAATAATTTCATGAAAATACTGCAAGATTCTTTTAATTGTCCTACAATGAACAATTCTTGGATTGCTCATGGAACAACTAACCAACCCCATAGCATAACATATGTCCGATTGCGTACACATCATATGACATACATTAGACTTCTAATTGCACTTGCATATGGTATACGTGACATCTTTTCATTTTCAAAATTAGTTCTAAAACAAAGATCAATACTTAACATACTATCATTCTGAACATGTTTATTTATAAGTTTAGTATTATGCATTCGAAATCTTTCAAAACAAAGCAAGGAGTTTCCTTAGAGTGACATCTAATAATTTTAACGTCTATGTGACCCATGATCAATTATTGAGGATTCTGCTTGGGACCCATGATCAATTATCGAGGTCACCCTTTACACCGACCATGACGTCAGGTCACTCAAGGATTGAGCTTAAGTCTATGCTGGATGGCTTATTCTCCGGATAATTGAAGACATCCCAATCGATGTCCCAATTTCGGGTTAAAATCCTTGCTCGGTAACACTTATCGAATCCCACTATATAAAAAAATAGGATCATGTCTAATCTGACGAGCATAATCCCCTCGATCCCACGAATCTCATGGACAATAATAGATATTGACCGAGAACTTAGGTAAGACTTGACAAACAAGTCTTCCCAGAATTATAAACTCTAAGGAGTTTTTCAGGCTGGCGTATGCACTATTTCCAAGCAAAATTTACTCAAAATCTTACCAGAAACATATTTTATTCTCACATAAAAAATGCAATGCCGACAGGCCCACTAACGTTGCATTGTTTGCAAGAATCAATTCATATGAGAATCATATTCTGAAATAAAAAATGGACCATATCTAACAATCCGGATTCAAACATCAATTTGTTTTTAGTACTCTTCCATTTCCGTTGAAAAATACAAATATTTCTATACAAATATTTCTTTTCTATACTTAACCCCCCCTCAAAATCTTATTAGAAACACATCTTATTCTAACATCGGAAATGTAATGCCGGCAGACCCGCTACCAGTGCATTGTTTGGAAGAATCAATTCATAAGAGAATTATATTTTAAAATAAAAAATAGACCATATCTAACGATCCAGATTCGAACATCAAATCTTTTTTTAGTAGTCCTCCATTTTCGTTGTAAAATACAAATATTTCTTTTATGTACTTAAACCAACCCCCCCCCCCCTAAAAAAAAATAAAAAATAAAAAATAATGATAAATAAATAAATAAAATATTTCTCATTCTATTGGCCCTTATGTAGACTTGATCTAGAGAACACTTAATAGGTGTTATAAGGAAAACCCAATTCCACAGTGCTTAAAGATATCCACAATCCACATCATAAAAGCGCCTAAAAATCTATGCGGAAAACAACAAAAATCGCCCGACGGCTCCAGCCCGAACCACCACCTCCATCTCCTTCCTTTCCGCTTAAGTCTTTCCAGAAAATTTGAAGGCAAAAGCGCACGCACACAAAGAGAGGGAGAAAAATTACAGAGAGAGAAAGTTCTAGAGAGAGGATGCGATCCTCGCTGTTGAGGGGGTTGCAGTCCGAATTCAAATCGAAATTCAATGCGGTGGAATCCGAAGGAAGAGGTCGTTAATGGCCTTGCAAATGACTTGGCAGCCGAGTCTCCTCCATCAGAAGCGCAAGCAAGGTCCTCCGCTCGGCCTCAAGAACCTCGGAAACACCTGCTACCTCAATTCCGTCCTCCAGTGCCTCACCTACACCCCGCCCCTCGCCAATTTCTGCCTCAAGCTCCAACACTCCTCTTCCTGTATCTCTCTCTCTCTCTCTGTTTTTTTCGATTGTGCAGTTCTTTTCTGGATAATTTGATTGATTTGTTGTTGAATTTTTCAGGTGATTCGGGAGCGGAGAAAAAGAGTGATTGTCCGTTTTGTATATTAGAGAAGCGAATTGTACGGTCCCTGAGTATTGATTCAACCCTAGACACCCCGGCGAAGATCAATAGCTGTTTGAAGATCTTCGCGGAGCATTTCAAGTTTGGGCGCCAAGAGGATGCTCACGAGTTTCTGCGGTACGTGATCGACGCGTGCCACAATACTTGTCTGAGGTTGAAGAAATTGCAGCAGCAGAGGCGCAAGGGTGGAAATGGAGGTTGTGGTGGCGGTGGCGGGGAAAGTAGTACTGTTGTTAAGGAGATATTTGGAGGTGCTTTGCAGAGCCAGGTGAAGTGTTTGTCATGTGGCGGGGAGTCCAATAAGGTTGATGAGATTATGGATATTAGTCTTGATGTGTTGCACAGTGGTTCACTCAAAGAGTCTTTGCAGAAGTTCTTTCAATCTGAGGTGTTGGATGGACACAACAAGTACAGATGTGATAAGTAAGTAAATCAATGTACTCTCTTTTGCTATATAAATTTACGTCTATTTGTATTTTTTGAATTGAAGACTTATGTTATTTTAGTTGTAAGAAATTGGTGGCAGCTAGGAAGCAAATGTCTATTCTTCAAGCACCAAATGTTCTTGTGATCCAACTCAAGGTACAGTTCTAGTGGTCAGGTTGTCTATTTTTACTTGGCATGTGGCAATTAGTGACAATGATTAATGATAGTATTGGTATTCATTTTGTCGTATAGAGGTTTGAGGGCATATATGGTGGGAAGATTGATAAGGCCATTCCATTCGATGAGGTATTGGTGCTTTCAAGCTACATGTGCAAAGCAAGCAGGGTATGCAGTTCTTGAATTAAACATAAAACATAGCTATTTATATCGAGTTCACTTGCTCTTGAATTGAACATAGCTATTTATCTCGAGTTCACTTTCTCTTGAATTGAACATAGCTATTTATCTCGAGTTCACTTTCTTTGTGTTTGGAGAGTCAAATGAATGCTGCTTATTTTATTGGTCTGCTTCATGTTTTTACCATGGTGGTGAGTCTGTTTTCTGTTTTTATATAGAGCATAACCCTCTTGTGGTGGATAAAAGTGACAAATGAAAGTGGACCAATGAACTTTTGTGGTAGTTCCAATTAATAATCATTTCAATAAAAGTTTTAATAATTTTTGAAACCTCAAGATGCATATTTGAAGAAATTTTTACCCCAAACATCAATTTCATAATTATAGCTTAATAGTTTGAGAAAATTTTACCCCTAAGTTGTCATAGGCGTACTTAGGCTCCACGCGCACAACGGAAACACCCTTGTGTGTTGTAGCTTGGGGCAAGTGCAACAGTACGCACGCCTAAGAGCCTAGGTGCAAGGCATAAAGTGCAAGAAATCAAGACCACCGAATTGAAGACCAAAGTTCTCTCAATCACAAAAGAATCAATTTCTTCTTCTCAATTACAAAGGTGCAACAATTATTGGACGTACCAAAAACATGAATCCGGTTTTGATTCTTTGTTTTTCTTCATTGGCCATGTGACTATGTCGTTTTGAAATCCTAGATGATTTACTCTTTTGAACCTTTTAATAATAGAGACTATTAGACAATTGTGATAATTAAACATTTTTATATGGTTTTTGAAATATATCTTCTTATATGGCTATATACAAACATATATTATTGTAATTTATGCTATATAATTCATTATGGATAATAATATGTATTTATTATCATAAATGTACATTGAATTTGTACTATGCATGTGTTTGACAATTGGCGCCTAACTTAAGTCATGGCCCATGGGTGTGCCTCACCTTGTGCCTAGCCTCAAGGGAGACCTGCCTTATTACGACTTAACTAACTTTGCTCAAACCACAATCATAGCTTAATTAATACTTAATTTACATAATGAAATTGATTACATAATATGTTACCAAACAATTTTTGCAACATCTCAAATGCGGTAATTGGTTATGCTTGAACATGGAGCATCTCCTGTGGTGGTAATACTATAATCTTTACAGTCCAAGGAAGAAAATTAGAAACAAGATAAATACTGGAGTAATTTTTATTTTATGTATATCTTTTGTATAAATTAGTCAGAGTTCGTTGGTTTTGGTGTCACCGTGACACATAAATTGCAATTTACTTTAGCCTATTTTAGAATATATTAATTTGTATTTTGAAATGATTGGCAGTTTTTTTTAATAGATATTTGTGGTAATTGTTAATTAAACATTTATATTCAAAATGGAAGGTGAATCAAATAGTTATACCTTGGAAGAACGGTACTTTTGGAATGTGTTTATATAAGGTTAAAATAGTTGACCAATAACAATTATTGCATTTTAGCGGAATTTCTAGTAATTTCACGACCTCTGCATTCCATTTCGGATAGACTGGTACTCCCAGTACATTTACACCATGGCCGTTACTTAGCCCGATATTGTTATTAAAAACCTTGGTTAGATGTGGCAATTTTGTATTTCGTTTCAGCATTTACAGTCTACCATCCAAGTCAGAGTCTTGGTGATAAACCGTCTAAATTGAACATCCCCGGATTTATAATGGTGATTTATTATTTTACATGATGTTGCCATAAAGCGAAATCTAAGCATTGGTTTTAGTTAGGTTTTGGAGCCTCATTTCAACGTCTTAAGTGTTTGTGAACCGTCTCAGAAGATCATTGCGGAAAGTAGTGCCATATTTCATTTTTGCTGAAGATCTGCCGTGCTCAAGGGACTGTTTTAGGACCCTACTCTCCATATACATTGATACTGGTTTAAATTTGAGTAGCGTGTTATGGTTGCACATTTTCCTCTGGACTGAATTTTAAGAGCAACCAACTCATACTAAAGACCAGTTTGGTGCACATTTTGGTCATTGGAGTTGCTGGTGTTGGGTGCAATAACCGAGCATCCCATTTTGAGCTATGACGGTGATTGTTGATGATGGAACAGGATAGAGACCTGTTATTCATAAAGTTGGTCGATAAATCGAAAGCATTTATCTCAGATGTCAGAATCCTGATTGGAACGGAGCAAACTGGAGGGAAGTAGATAAGAAGCCACATAGATGGTAAGATAAAGCCAAGTGTGGACAGCATAGGCTAGACTGAGGTAATTTGGGAGCTCTTAACAATTAAAGTAGCAGTTAGAAATTTACAAGGGGTTTACATTTCATAATCTGTCCATTCTGTTATCTTCCATTTTAAAATCTTTAGATTCTCCTATGCGCAAATTTATTTGGTTTGAACATAAAGTCTTTTCGGGGATACTAGAAGTGTTTTGGATGACCCATAAGCACACATTTTATTATGGATAAGGGAAACTTATTTTACGGAGTCTCTCGGAAATCTAGGTTTCAATAATCAACTAGGAATTTCTCATTATGCCTTGTCCATAACAAGAAGTGTTTTCCAGTAGTTGTGCTTAGCCTTATCAAGAAAGGGAGAGGGCATGCACTGCGCAATGAGTGAAACATGATGAAGGGATTTATACCAATAAGTGATCTTCAAAGGATTGCAACACCATTGTCCCATTGTGCCTTTTACTGGGTTGTGCAGAAGAAAGAGGAAAACAACTGGAGGTGGAGAAGATAGAGTTTAAGGGAATCAATCTTGTGCAGTTGTGTTTGTGAAGTGGAAAATTGACTTTGTTATCCACTCAATGCCAAAGATGGCAGAAATCTAACTGGAATTAAGAGATCAGAGAGTTTATATAACAAAATGTGCAGGAGATGGTGAACAATGAAGAAGACCTGGAAGTTGGGGACGGGGAGATGGGCTTCAGTGAGTATGTCAGAATATGGAGGAGAGACAAATAAATAGGACAGTGTTTTTTGGTGCGTGGGGGAGAGGCAGTAAAGAGAACTAAGGGCAGAGAATAGAGATCCACAAGACAGGCTTTTAGATGTTTGCCAGATCTGGACAATGGAAGAAATGGATATGGTGATTTTTCTTTGGGTGGGGTGGGTGAGTGGAGGTAACCTATCTTGTGGAGCGTGTTGACTGTTGAGGCAGAATGAGATTGGAAAGTTGGTGTCCTTCCTTTTGAAGGTAAGGCAGGTGAATTTTGGATGAACCTTGATCTTCGGGTCAGATGCCTTGTGTTTGTTTACTGATTGTTTTTTCTCGGAATGATTTTTTAAGGACTACCTGCATCTATCATTACTTCAAGAGCAAGCTTGTGAATAAATGAAGTTAATTATCATGTAAGTATTCATTTTAAGCTTGTATTAATCCTTTAGGGTCATAGTTGTTAAGTTTTTTATGGTCATTTTAAGGAGTATTCCCTGGAATGTTTTCCTGTGATTGCGGTTTCAAATCGATATATATGTATCCTTGGATGGAATGCTTCCTTGTTTGGTTTGGGTTGATGCAATCATTCCTAGTAGAAGTTGAACTGCTTGTCTGAAAATGTTTGTTTCAAATGGTTCATCGATTTCATTGATAGCTCTGCTAATTTAAATTTTATGACTTCCTGTTCTGTTTCATGGCTTACCTCTCTCTTGGTTCTATCTGTTATTGAAATTGATATTTTGCTTGCTACAGGATCTTTATCCTGAGTATAACCTGTTTGGCACCATCGTGCATTCGGGCTTTTCTCCTGATTCTGGACATTATTATGCATATATCAAGGTCTTGTTAGACTTTTCCTCCTTTCTGGATTTTAGTTACGATGTTTTATTTGTCTTATGACTTTGGTCGTTACATGCCTACAGGATGCAATAGGCCGTTGGTATTGCTGCAATGATTCCTATGTTTCGATTTCAACCCTGCAGGAAGTTTTATCTGAGAAAGTTTATATTCTTTTCTTCTCTCGTACAAAGCAGAGGCCCGTAACTGCCAAAACAGCCTTGACTTCTAATGGAGTAAAGACACGTGATTGCAATGGCAATGATATGTCTAAAAGCTCTGTAGCTGGTCGTCTGGTAAAACCAGTGAGTACCAAACAGTTGGTCAACCATTCTTCTGATAAGAATAATTCAACCACTACTAAGGTTGATAAAGTATATTATGGCCCACAGATGAAGCCAAGTAACCCTGAACAATCAGTTGCCGAAAAGCTCCCTGCAAATGGTAAAGTATATTATGGTCCACAGATGAAGCCAAGTAACCCTGAACAATCAGTTGCCAAAACGCTCCCTGCAAATGGTAGTGTAAAATTTGTTATTCATAAAACAGAATTCTACAAGAATGGAAATGCAAAACCCTCGCTTTGTACAGAGAAAAAGGAGGATGAAACTAATAATCCATCCGTTGTAGTCCGGAATGGTTTAAGTGGAAGTAGAGTTGATGGTGAAAGTAACTTGTCGTTTCCCATAGCAAATGGGAATGGTCACGTTAAGAGTTTCAATGTTAATTCCACAGAAGTAAATCAGTCTCTGGATAATGGTTCAATACACCAGGCAGAAACCAGAAAAGTGAGCAACCACCAAGCCCTGGCAAACGGTAGTGTCCATGGCTCTTCTGAAATCTCAGGGTCTAAGAGAAAACTGCCGGAAAAGGAATCATGCATTTTGCTTGCCAAAGATGCGCATTCTCTTGCAAAGCTTGAAGAGTTCAAGAAAGAGTATGTATTTCCTTATCTTTATTGGCGGAAGTTTTCTTTTCAAAGAAACGTTTATGTAGTGATATCCATTAAAAGACCGCCACTAACTTTCTATTTATTAATTTTTTTAATGATTATTACTTTTTATAGATCTGCATCCAATACTTTTGACTTGAGCAAATTGCTTCTTCATTTCTAATCATCATATGTCACTCTGCAGGAGTAGCTTCTTTCTTCGGGCAAATTTGCTTACCTCCCCCCAATATTTATGCAAATTTCACTGAGACCATCTCTTGATTTCCAATTACAGTTGCCTACCCTGTTAATAATATTCCATTAAATTATTGTAAATGGAAAATTCAGAAAACCAAAATTTTTAACCACTTCCCTATCCGCCACAAAGATCTCATACAACCACCATTGGGACCCCACCCACCACCATCGACCCCCCCCCCCCCTGCTTTGACACCTCTATCCACCATTCATCGGATCACCAACCCACAACCAAAATCACCACCATCACCGACCATCAAAATCACCATCCATCGCCATTTTAAAAATTTTGAGCTTTATTTTGCTAGAGTCATTCTTGTTCTTTCCTCATATTTTGCTCTTTAGTCTTTCTGTCATAGGCTTATTAGTTTCTACTTATACTGTTTTTTGCATTTATCTATCTCAGTCTCAGGAAGGAAGCTTCTATAATTCTGAGATCATGTGGTTGGTCAGATAAAGTTCATAGTTTCATGAATTCTAGGAAGAAATTTTGTGCACGAGAAGTCAATGATCCTCCTTCAAATAATAACGAAACAAAGTAAGTTTTATCCGCTATCACCCTGCTAATGAATTTTCATTCTGCTATTTAACTTTTGTGTTAATGCGTGTTAAGAATGTTCTCTCTTAAATGTGTGGTATAATTGACGATGTTTTACATAAGTTTTCCATCGTAGCAGAACAGTCTGATGACAATTTTTAGTAATTGTTGGAATACATTTTGATTGCCATTTAATTTGAAGGTAATCAATTGAAAGACACACACTTCAACAATAAATTAGTGTTGTTTGTTGTTTTATCTTTTATTATTTTTAGATCTGTATTCTTGTTTGTTAGGTAATTTACTAGTAGATTTGGCAACTCTCTCTCTCTCTCTCTCTCTCTCTTTGTATATAAATATAATTATATATATTTAAATACTTCACCCCTTTTTAGTCCCATGAGCTTCATCTAGATAAGCAGATAACATTGTACTTTTTATTGGACACCTTTTAGTGTTGTACTAGCGTGTCTTTCATCTTTTTTCTTGTCATTAACGTAGATGACCTATATCAGTAAATATAAATGGCATACATTGAATAGTATCTGTTCTTCTTTTAACTTATTCTGATGCGAGAGTCCCCTTATTCTCCTATATGTAATAAATCTCACCATATGTTTGGCTAGCTTGCTTGGCCGACTCCACACATCTTACACTTGGTTGAGTAACATAATGTTTTTAAGATGAAGTTTCAGATACATTTATTGGTATCAACAATCAAAATTTGTTGATTCTAAGCTCAAACGATTGCATTTCAAGTTTGTGAATATTTGGAGGGAGGATAATATAGTGAAAATTGAAGATCATGTGGTATCTAGGGTTAGTCATTTTAGATTTTTTGGTACTTAAATTTAGGGGAGTGGAGAAATGGAGGTGGACTTTAAGCATAAAATTAAGGTAGGACATGGAGAAGTGTAGTTGGGGTGATTTTTGATTGTCAGATACCATTGAAATTGAAAGGAAAATTCTTCAGAACTATAGTAACACTGGTGATTCTATATGGTTCAAAATGTAGGGCGGCAAACAAGGAACATGTTCCGAAATTAGTTGTAGCGGAGATGAGTATGTTAAGGTGGATGAGTTGTAAGTCAAAAATCAACAATGTTAGGAGTTAGATGATTAGGGAAATGTTACACTGGTTCATTTGCATAGAAGACATGTGGACCCACGGGTGCGAAAATGTAGTTTGATTCAAGTGGATGGTGCTCCAAGGGAGAAAGGTAGACCATAGACCCAAGAAAACTTGGGATTAGGAATGGTTGATGATGTTGAAACTAATCGAGGGGATGACCCTTGAACGACATGTATGGAGTGAAGAGATGCATGTAGCCAAACCTACTTAGGTGGGATAAGGGCTTTATTGGTTATTTGGTTTGTAAGTTCTAACCATATTTTCATAATTGATTATTTGTTATGTGAAGTTCATTTTAATTTGGATGCTACGTTGCGCTCTAGATCCTATATTTTTTTTTTTTCAAAATGGTTGCTCCTACTTTTGCTCCGAATTTTTTTGACTCATAAGTGCTACTACCCCTTCACTCTAGCCGATGCCCACCCTACTTGTTTGGTATGGTTCCGTGGCCTTTTACTGAAAGCAGCTTGAAACTTTTGATGTTGCCCGAATATGTGTATATATTATATATATATGGATTGGGGAAAGAGGAGGAGTGGGAGCTCTTTTGTTTTTGTGATGGGAGGGAGGAGGGTGGGAAAAGAATGGAGCGAGAAAATGGAAGAAAGTTGAATCTTTCTAATTTAGAAGATTTGGAAGGAAAGTCGAGAGTTATATGTATTTTATTGGTTTATGTAGAAAATTCAACGGGCCTAATTCAATCTTAAAAGACGTCTTTTGAGATTGAGTTAGGCCCATTGAATTTTCTACATGGTATCAGAGCCAGGCTTTTATTTGATGTTGGGCGTGTTAAATCCCACATCAATGATGGGTCCCCCGATATCCGTTCGCAATGGTTTGTCAAAGTTCACCCTGCGTGTGAGGGGGCGTGTTGAATCCCACATCGCCTGTGTTTCTTGATCTTGAGCTATATATAAAGCTAAGGGTCATCCTCCTCTTACAAAACGTCTTTTGAGATTGAGTTAGGCCCATTGAATTTTCCACAGTTTATTTTATGACAAATATACCTTGTATTAACCGTCTATATACATACATACATTACATATATAGCTTCTTCACACATACCCATATATATGAAGGGCATAACAATCGTATTACACAATGAAGGATAGACATCCTAAAACCAGACTGATCTGACTTGCTCTATCCCCTCCTTAGTTCAATATCAATTGATTCTTTGTTGTGCAGGAGGTTGCTGATTGCTGATGCAAAACAGAATTTCATCTCACAAATTCCCGAGTCGTTGAAAGAGAATCTTATTGAGCGGCTCCGAGTATTAAGCCAAGAAAAATAGCACATGTAAGGAATCGATTTTTTATTGTTTTTGGATTTTCTCTAATGACCAAATATGGTGGCATTTGGTTAGTGGTCATGTTTCTGTTCCCAGAATATACTTGGAAATGAAACAGAAATGTGGAAGCCCCCCAAAAATCCGTCTGTTCCAAGATTTTCGGGAAGAGAAACGGAAATTTGGGAACAGAAATACTAAGGTGGCGTTTGGTAACCTTTTCTGTTTCTAATCCATCAGTGGGATGGGAATGGGATGAGAATTTTGTTTTCTTCTTGGGAGTAGAATCGCATTGGGTAACGATAATTTTTTTTTTTTGTTTTGGGAAGAGAATTGTGTTTGGTAACGATTTTATCCTAAAATCTTTTTTTTTTTTTCTATTTTGGCCGGACGGTAGTGGCGCCGGCGCCGTCGACGGCGGTGGCGCCGGCTCCGGCGACGGCCGGATGGCGGTGGCTCTAGCGCAGGCGACGGCCGGACGGCAATGGCGCCGGCGACGGTCGGACAGCGGTGGCGGGCGGGTGACATTGGCCGGAAAGTTCCGGCCGGATGGTGACCGGCGACAGTCGCCGGAGATGCCTCCGGCGGCGGCGGCGGACGGTGATAGCCCGGCGGATGAACAGTGACTGTGTGTTTTGGGAATGAAATAGAAATACTTAAGAAAAAAGTGAGCACAATTCTCAAATGGGAATGAAATGGAAACGGAAACAAAAATTGCCAAACGTTATTTCCAAACAGAATTTCCAAAATTCTGGGAATGGGATGGGAATTTTTGGAATAGAAACGGTTACCAAACGGGGCGTAGCAACTACCTATCACTATAATAAATTTGCCTGTTTATATTTTATTGATATTTTCTTCGCAGTCTTCTGATCATGGTATTTGTGGGCTTTTGGTGCATTATCTGTTGTACCAGAAGATTTTATCGAGCGTTCTGAAGACAGTGTTTAAGCTTTTCGCGGGACAAAAACTTCGTTCGTTCGTTCGTCACCTTCATTTGATCCAATTCCAAACGTTTAACTCTGTATATTTTTAGGTGCTTCACTTCAGGAGAGAGAGAGAGCGAGAGAGAGAGAGAGAGTCGGCCTGAGTTTGAATTTTCACTGAGGAAGTTCCTTCTCTTTTTGAGGCATTGCGGATGGGCCATAATCCCCTTCTATTCATTTTTTCTTTTTATTGTATGATATCCTCTTTTTCCTTCAAATAGTACATACTTAATACATAAAACTTTATGGATGCAAATTCTAAAAATTTTCCCATCAAAATGTTGAATTTTCTGGTTTTTTTTTATTCTAGTTCGTGCTTTTCCATTTTTACTATAGTTCGAACAATTTCCATTTGGCTCACTGGTTGTATTGGCGTTTCTCATTTTCAATTGAGTCAGTACGTCGCTTAGGTGGCCTCTGTTTGGTGTTTATGTTCCTGAAGAAAAGGGAACAAAAACAGGAATTAGGAGCATTTTTGTTATTTTCCGAGAAATTACTTAAAAGTCTGAGAGGAGAACAAAAATCGTTTTGCAAAGTTCTGTTTGGTTGATTCATTCTCGGTTTGGCTGAGATTCTTCTTGTTTGTCGGTATGATGTATATTCTCTGTTAGTAAACCCAAATTCAAGTGAGTTTGAGGTTTATAAACGGGTGTTCCATGCCTTCAAGTTGTGCACCAAAC
Organism: Eucommia ulmoides; assembly: GCA_016647705.1. NCBI lineage: Eukaryota > Viridiplantae > Streptophyta > Magnoliopsida > Garryales > Eucommiaceae > Eucommia > Eucommia ulmoides. Next base: position 9,949,647 of record CM028328.1, read on the forward strand.
AGGTTTTGTTGTAGAAGCTAGTTGCTCTTACATTTGTGTTTTGAGTCTTCTTTTTAAGTTGATCTGGAGAATCAGTAGTGAAGTTATGCACAATTAATTACTATACAAAGCTATTATTGTTTTTTGTTTTTTCGGTAGGATGGGTCTGGCCTAACTTATGCACACCTCGACTCATCACCGGCACATTCGTCCACATCAGTCTAGTATATTCAAAATTAAATTCAAATAATTAATAAGATTTAATTCTTAAAGTGTTCTCAGAACAGTCAAACCTTAATTGAACATCTTTCTTGGGTCAAGGCCATTCAACCATATGTAATTGTAATTGTACTTCTTGCTACTCATAATAAACAGAGTAACACATAGAGACATACCCAAGTGTCTTCATCTTATTACAAACATGGACCTAGAGTTGATTACATTTTTGGGTCTCAAAAGATATAAAATCACAAATATGGGTCTGCTTATAATTTTAATACGAAAATGGATCTAATCGGCTTTCTCACGGTTTGATTCAAATTTTATTATTATTATTATTATTATTTTTAAAACTGGCCGTTTCACTGTCGGTATTGATTTTTTTTTTTATACAAACCGGCCCTTAAAGGGCTGGTTTGTAAAATGCATGGGGCCCACCCAACACACACTCTCCCCCAATATATATATATATTTCATTATATTTTTTATTTTTCAAAAATTAAATTAAAATTAATTTTTCAAAAAAATATCATTTCTAAAAATTAATATATTTATCTATTGTTAATTTTTTTTAATTAATTTTAATCAATATAATAATTTATTTTTATTTATAACAGATTTAAAGATATTGATTTTAAAAAAATAATAACGAAAAAACCCAATTTACCGTATCCCTTTCCCACTTACTCCCACTTTTCTCCAAATTCAAATATGTTTTTAATTTAATTATAAAAATTATAGGCACAAAAAAATTATTAATTTTTAAGTAAATATTATTTTTAAAAAATAAAATATTTTACATTTAATTTCTTAAAAGTTGTCATTTTCAAATTAATAATTTAAAAAAATCAAATTTAAACAGATTTTCTAATCAAATCACTCATTAATCCGATTTCAGTCTTGTAAGTTGTGATTCAAAAAATATTTTCACTTAAAAAAAAGTAGATGCGATAACATTGCTTATCAGACTGAAATCGAATTAGTGAGTGATTTGATTTTAAAAATCTGTTTAAATTTAATTTTTTAAAATTATTAATTTGAAAATATCAACTTTTAAGAAATTAAATGTAAATATTTTATTTTTTAAAAATAACATTTATGTAAAAATTAATAATTTTTTTTTTGTCTATAATTTTTAAAATTAAATTAAAAACATATTTGAATTTGGAGAAAAATGGGAGTGGGAGAGGGAGACGGTAAATTGAATTTTTCGTTATTATTTTTTCAAAATCAGTATCTTTAAATATGTTATAAATAAAAATAAATTAGTATATTGATTAAAATTAATAAAAAAATTAAAATAGATAAATATATTAATTTTTAGAAATTATATTTTTTTCAAAATTAATTTAATTTTTAAGAATTAAATTTTCAAAATAATAAATATAATGAAATATATATATATATATATATATATATACACACATATATATATGTCGGGGGGAAGTGTGTATTGGGTGGGCGGTGTTTGGGGGGATCCGTAAGTGTTGGGGGTGGGGTGGGTTTGTGTGTCAAAGGGCTTGCTTTTGCAGGCCCCCATGAATTTTACAAACCGGTTTGTATAAAAAAAAAAACAAATACCAACCGGGATACGACCGATTTAAAAAAAGAAAAAAGAAAAAAATAAAATAAAATTTGAATCTGACTGTGGGAAAACTGGTTAGACTCATTGTCGTATTAAAGTTAAAAACAAACCCATATTGGTGATTTTACATCTTTTGAGACCCAAAAATATAAACAATGTGACCTTTTATTGAAAGACATACCCAAATGTCTTCCTCTTATTACAACAACACCCCCAAGAAAAAAAAAACCAAAATGACCCAAAGAACCCTAAATTAATCGACCTAAACAAGTTCTAGATTTCAAAACAAAAACCCGAACTCGAACACGAAGAACCCAAGCTACAGTTGAAATATCCAAGATCACTTGATTTGAAGTGTGTCAAAACTGCGATTTCGGATGTTCGAACTGTACCCAAAACACGTATATGCTCTACTGAATCCCCAGTTTCTTCCTTATCTGCAGCATGAAATCATAAATTTTGTGTGAATCAGGCAGAGACTTGGAAACGCTCTCCTTCTCCATACACCTCTTAGCCCAGGCAATCAGCTTGGGACAAACGGCCTCTATGCTGAAGTTACCGAGTTTCTCATAGGCATAAAACCAACTGTAGAATCCGATGAGAGAAATGTCAACAAACCCGAATTTCTCGCCACCAAAGTAAGGCTTGTTTCCAAGCTCTCCTTCCAATAGCTTCAAGCAATCAATCAGCTCCTTTTTGGCAGCCTCTTGCTCTCCTCCCTTCATTTGCCATACCCTCCTCGCACAATCATATATCTGCATTCAAACAAACATTTATAAGTATTTTTTTTTTTTTTTTCAAAACAACATGGTAAGGATGATCTCGAAATTTTAATATAGCTTGGTCTTATGTAGCTCAGTCGCTGCAGGATGGATCACCTGTTGGACCTCAAAAAGTTGGGTAAAAAAGTAATTTTGATAAACTGGTTTGTCATGATGTGAATTCAAAATACAGTTTTACAAGCGTGTTTCAAAATTTAAGTAATGCGGAGGAATCAATACATCATCACATGTTGAAATGATCCAACTCCTAAAACAACAATCCCTAAATAGATATTTGTATTAGCTAAAAGTACTATTTGGACACATGAATAGTGTTTTGATTAATAGAAATGAGAAGTATTCCAACCATACTAAGACAAATGAATTTGCTACTAATATTTTAGTAGAGATTGGAGTAGATAATATTGAAGTTGAATGTGACCTCTTTACAAGTACTGGACTAATCATCTCCCAGCCCCATGCCATCTTAAAGGGCACTCCCCCACACCGACTTCCATGTTGACTACCACGTCGACATAGTGGATGCCTTCGTGATTAAATTCAAGAATTAATTCTTGAAATAAAAGTCGATCTCTAATAAAAAGGACTACTTAACAAGGAAGGGATACCTCCTCTCGTCAATAGACTAAGACCTCTTGGATGGATCAATGTCACTATCATCATGGGATTAATCGTATACTAAACTATTGTTCTCAATGCAATCGAAAGTAAAGAAGAATAATTCAGATTTCAACAAAAGAATGAAAATTCAGGTTGAAGAATCAGTAGAATATATATATGGATACCTTCTTATCAACGAAGTCGGCCCAAAACCTAGCTTGAGCTCTCTGGTAAGGATCGGAGGGCAGCAATGGAGCTTTGTCCTTCCACACCTCGTCAATGTATTGGACGGCAATCAGAGACTCGCACACCGGTTTGCCGTTGTGGATCAGGACCGGAATCTTCTTGTGAACAGGATTCATTTTCAGGAGAAGATCGCTCTTGTTCCCCAAATCCTCTTCCCTGTACTCGTACTTGATCCCTTTCTCCGCCAATGCGATTCGGACCCTCATTCCGAACATGCTCGCCCAGAAATCAAGCAGAATCACCTCATCCGCCATTTCTACAAACAGCTAAAACACCGAATTTCTCTGGTTTTTGTGTGGATTATTGAAGTGAAAGATGGTTTTAGCGATGAAAGATTGAAGGTACTTATATAGCGGTCTCTCTCTCTCTCTCTCTCAGATCTTCTAGTTCCTGGAAGAAGAATTTCGCGGTCGAAAGAGAAGAAGGCTCCAGAGATCCGAGACGAGGCCCGCGTCATTGCAGCCGTCAGCACAGGTCCCGATGTTTCATGAATTACAGAAAGGTAGCGTAGCTCTACACCATGCAGCCAAAAAATTATTTATTTATTTATTATTTTATAAATTATACAATATCTATTTAAAGATCAAATATAAGAGTGAATATTTTTCCCCTTAGCTAAAATAAATAAATAAATACCCTTTGAACTCAATTTGGTCCCAATTTTTTCGATTTAATACCCTTAAATATAGAAAGAAGTGTTATCAGTTAATCTTATAGAATTAATTAATATAAAAATAAATTAATATGATCTTCAAAACACATGAGAGGTATATGAAATATACTTAAATTTCTTTAAAATAAGATTTTATAACGTTCAAAATTACAGGATTTGGATTGAAGATCTCGAAAATTGAATCAGTCAAACATGTTGAATTCTGTCTACTCGATCAACTGGCTGCCTTTGTTACGGTTCATTTTTTAACTGTTGACACCTTAGTTGGTCAACCGCCCAATCGATCTGCCACCTTGGCGGTCGATCGTTCAGGCCATAAGCACAAGTTATAACCTACAGATCCCACTAGTCAACTGATAATTTTCATCGATAAATCATATGGACCAGAAACCCTTAATTTAGCCTGTTGTGTCTCCCAGTCAACCGTCAGTTAACTGTCTGACCCTGAACTTTTTCTCTTTTTCATTTTTAAAACAATTTTTTGATTTTTTTTTAAAAAAAATTTATCACTTCTTACCATGATACATAATATAATCAATTTTAAGTATCGTGCATAATCCTAATCGGGTTACATTAAGAGTATAAAAATATTGAGTTGTTTTACCTAGAAAAAAAAAAATCTACTTAAAAAAATCTTCAACGTCTTGACTTCCAACCATTTTGAGTCCTTTGTAAGATATCAACTTTGAAAATCATCATCAAGCATTATCATTGAAATTCAACATTTTTCTCATTTGCTTGAATGAAACTCAATTATGAAATCACTCAATAAAAACATTAATTCCGTAAAACGTCACATTAAATTTGATAACAGAGATAGTAGAAATGCGACCACAACAAATAGGGAATAAAGTTTGTTACCCATCATGCATATTGTGGTTCATGATTCATGCTATCTGCATGTTTATCCCGTATAAATATTAGGATGAAATCAACTTTTGATAAGTTAAAAAACGATGAAGTATGAATACAAAATTGGAAAAATCGGCAATTAGTCATAATTATATGGTCTAAGTCGTGATTAGTCCTTTTTTATGATTCGGTTTGGTCGACTAACGATCAGCGAATTGAATGTAAGTAACATATATCGTTTTTGCACTGTTTTTAGTGATTTGTTTATTGATCGTTATTTTTTTTTATGACGCAATTTTGATTAGATCTTGATTTTTTGGGATATGAATTGACTGTATTTTTTCGCAAAGTATCTGATTGATTTATTATCGAATCTATAAGTCTTTTTGCATATAGAACGATATTTTTTAGTAAGGTGATATATATGTTTGATAAACGCGACAGATTTTGATTTTCGTTGATGTGTTTGATCATTTTTTTGGATTTTTTAGAGTAAGTGTTCGAATCTTTAGTTGCTTGAGATTTTTTTTAGTGAAATTTTTGTTACATTCTACCAGTTTTAGTGTAAACTTTTAGTTTAATACTAATTGTGTGATCTGTGTTTTGACCTTAGAAATGTTTTAGTGCAAATTTAGTTACATGCTACTAGTTTTAGTGTAACTTTTTTAGTTACATTTTAATTGTGTGTTGTTTTTGTTCTGTTTTTTTATGTCATAAGTTTTAGTTCAAAACTTGTTATATTCTACCAGTTTTAAAGTAAATTTAATTACATTTTGTAATTCTGTGTTTTTTCATACATATCTTGGTATGTTTTCTTGTAGTAATATCTGCATTTAGATATAAAATGTCAAACTTGACGATTGCTTTGTGCAAATACGAGGATTACAGTGGAATTGTGAAAATTGATAGTGAGATGAATTTTATTAGTTTCGTGGAAAATGTTGTCTATCGATGGAATAGCTTGTCATCAATCTCTTTTGATATACATTATTCTCTGCCTGGTCATTCAAACTGTATGCTATGTGATGAAGATGACTATGATGGTATGATTGTGTTGATTATATAATTTAGTGTTGATTTTGTGGAAGTTGTAATAAAGGGTAATACTATAATCCCTGGACATGTTTTTAGTGCTACATTTGGTAGGGGTTCAAGTAATGTAGCAAATAGTGGTCCTAGTGGGTCAGGAGAATCAAGTTTATGTGTTTATGATGATGAGGATGATGATATATTGCCTTATTCTTGGTGTCATGAGAAGAAGTACTTGCAATCTTTGGAGTGGGCAAAAGGTATCAATTGTGTGGGGCAGTGTTTTAAATGTGGAGCGGAAGAATTTCGTACTGTCTTGAAGAAGCATTCGATTGAAATTGGATTTAGTTACAAGTATAAGAAAAATGATAAAGTCCGTATCATGGCATATTGTTCATTTAGAGATACAAGAGATTGCAAGTGTTTTGTACACGCGCGTATTGATACTTTGAATGGATTTTTTAAGATAAAGGAGTTACTGAATGAACATACATGTGGTGCAGCATATAGAACTATGAAGAACAAGAGGATGAGTTCTAACGTTGTCGCTAGTTGTTTGTTGGAATCTGTCAAGGATAAACCTGAAACACGGCCTATTGATATTCTTCATGAGTTTAAGAAAAGTTACGGTCTTGAGATTACATACAATCATGCTTGGCTTGGAGTTGAAAAGACGAGGGATAGCCTTTTTGGGGATCATATATGTGCATATAATCAATTGAGATGGTATGTAGAAGCATGCAATAGAACAAATCCCAACAGTTACATGTTGTTGGAGTATGAAGGCGACACAAATCGTTTTAAGCGTTTTTTTGTTTCTTTCCATGGGTGTATTCATGGATCTCAGTTTATACGCCAAATATTATTTCTGGATGGGACATTTTTGATTGGTAGATACAAAAGAGTTTTTCTTGCTACTTGTGGTAAAGACGACAATCAAGGTACTTAAATTAACACATTTATGTTACATGTATCTAAGTTTTATATTTTTTGCTTTTAACTCATTTTTTAGTTACATGTCACTTAAATTAGAGTCATTTGTAATATTAGTGACACGTATCTCTTCTTTTATAACATGTCACAATTTATATTACATTTTCAACATGTAATATTAGTGACATGTCAATAATTTATTTTAATATTTTTTTATTTGTCAACAAAATACAATATAAGTTTTTTATACCATTTTAATCACATTATACTTTTTCTTCTTATTCTTATCTAATTTTTTTTTTTATACTTTTTCATGATGTTTTTTTTTGTGTGTTTTGTATACATTTATAAATTTTTTGATTTTTTACTGTTATTTTTGTATTTTTCATTTGTTTAGATATGTTTCCACTTGCATTTGTCATTGTTGATATTGAAAATGATGATAATTGGTTCTGATTTTTGACACAATTGTCTGTTATATTACCTTCGGTACGTGTCATAACATTCATTTCTGATTGGCACTACGACATTATTCAAGGAGTCCGAAATGTCTTTCCACATTGTTATCATGCATTTTGTTTACACTATCTCAAAATGAACTTGAAAGTTGCATTGAGTGGACATACAATCAAAACAAAGGAATTTTTTGTTACCAAATTATCTGAGTGCGCTTATGTAGTTACCCCGGAATTATACCATGTTGCATATGATGACATGATTGTTCAAGGGTGAGCACGGTTGGAGAAGTTTATGGAAGAGTTGCCAAAAGAAAAAAAAAAAGTCGAGCGTTTTTTCGAGGCACAAGGTATGGCGAGATGTCCTCGAATTTGGTTGAGTTTTTTAATGCATGGATTAGGAATTACAAGCATATGCCAATTATTATGATGGTTGACAAGATAAGGATTTCATTAGTGGAATAAATGTCTCAACGGAGGAATGATTCATTACGCTTAAATGGAATTATATGTCCTCATTGGGATGCGAAATTGTCACGGCATATAAGTGAGTGTCGAACATGGTTGGTCAGTGAGGGCGCAAAAGGAATCTATGAAGTGCACTGCCACCCTTCTGTTTATGTTGACCTAAATATAAGAAAATGTTCATGTCAATTGTGGCAATTGAATTCCTTCCCGTGTTCGCATGCCTGTGCAGCAATTATGAGAACAGGCTCGTTGGTATATGGTTTTGTGGAAGACTACTTTCACTGTAGTTTCTATCGTGAGAGTTATTCGAAAATCATATACCCAGTACCAACAATGGAAAGACCTACCCGTGTTCGCATGCCGGTGCAACAATTATGAGAACATGCTCGTTGGTATATGGTTTTGTGGAAGACTACTTTCACTGTAGTTTCTATCGTGAGAGTTATTCGAAAAGCATATACCCAGTGCCAACAATGGAAAGACCTATTTTCGAACAGACAGAGCCTATCATATTGCCACCTTTATTAAGAAGGCAACCTGGACGACCGAAAAGACAAAAAATCCTTTCAAGGGGTGAGGTGAAGGAGCGTAAGTGTGGTCGATGTGGTCGAATAGGTAGACACAATAGGAAAACGTGCAAACTTGCGCTTTAGTTGAACAACGTTTTTACTTTTTTTGATTCTTTTTTCAGTTTCTGATTTTTTAGCAAGTGTTACTTGATTTTTTCAGTTGTTTTCAATTTAAATTAAAATAAATTTTAGTTACATGTCACTGAAATCTGCATTTTTTTGTGCATTTTTTAACATGCAATATTGTTTGTTAGATTTTTTAGGCATATATGGTTACAGTACAAAAATTCAAAATATATATAACAAAAACATCCATAGACATATACAAAAAGAGGCCTATATATATATATATATATATATATAAAAAAACAAAAGTAGTTTTTTTCACTGAACAAAATACATATAAAAACTTTAAAAAGACAAAAAACAGATGTAGTACTACTTGTTTGCGATTTGTCTTGCGAGAACGTTTTTGTAAAAGTCGACATCATCTTTGAGGAGTTTGATCTCTATCTCGTGCCAGCGTGCTTTTCATCGTGCTTCATCTCGTTCATCCTTCATCCGTCGGCACTATGACTGCGCTGTACCCAGTTTCCCTCGCATATCTTTTGCCGTTTTTATTGCTTGATCTCTCTCTTTTCTCATCGATCGATAAGTTGTCTGACATGCACCCTGTTTCCACATTAATTCTTCTATCGTCTTCCTGAAATGGTTGCACTCTGATAAACATGTCTTTGTGCAAGCCTCAAACTTGCATTCCATTTGTTTTTGCTATGGGAGTTTTTTGTGAAGAAGATATGAACCCGAACGACGGCGAATTCGTATTTATAGTTGATTTTTTAGATAGAACAATGATTACATATAGCATACGAATCATTTTCTTACATACAACATCCATCACGTCGTTTTGTATATTATAAATACATTTATCATGATTACATGTAACTAGAATCTATGTAGTTTACACATTCTAGGTACATGTAACTAGACATAGTGGTTTTTTTAATTTTTTTTTTTTTTTTATATTTTACATGCGAGTATATTATCGTTAAATTATTCATTTTTTGGAATTATTAAATTATTAATAGGAGTAATTTTTAAATTTTAATTAATTTTTATTTAAATCATTTTATTTTTTTTATTTTTTACCATCTATTTATTTATTTTGGAAATATATTGGAAGTTTATTTATGATTACATGTAACTAAATTTAATTGTAGTTTAAGATTTTTAGGTACATATAACTAAGTATAGTGGTTTAATAGTACTAAATTATAGAAGCAATTGTTACGTTTAATTATTATATTTTATTTTAAATTTATTTTTTAATTAACTTTTAGAGTTTTTATTTTTATTTTTTGTTACTTGTAACTAGGGACACCTGTTTTGTTTAATTTTTTTTTAATATATAAATATGAAGAGATTTTTTTTAGTATTTCAGTGCATTTAAGAGTCCATCACGTCGGTTTTGCAATGATGACGCATGGTGTGTTTTAGTCTTTTCACATTTCACTTTTTTGAAATGTATAAGTGATGACGCATGGCGTGTTTGTCTTTTCACATTTCAATTTTTTGAAATGTATAAGTGATGACGTATGGTGTGTTTTAGATACATGTAACTAGATTTAATTTTATAGTTCAATATTCTATGTACATGTGACTAGGTATAGTGTTTTGTATTAAAATTTATTTTTGTAATTAACAAATATATTACTAAAAGAATCTAATAATCCAATCGCTAGTTACAAAAATATAACTAGGGACACGTGTTCTATTTTAAATAATTTTTTATTTTTAAATTATTAAAATATATAAATATGAAGAGATTTATATATTTTTATAAATATATAATAAATATATTGATTTTTGCAGTGATGTTGCATGCTATGTTTTAGTGTCTTTTCAAAGTTCACTTTTGAAAATATATAGAAGTGTTTATATATATATATATATATATATATATAAATAACAGGTGTAGGTACATGTAACTAGATTTTTTTTAATTAACAAATATATAATTAATCATAATTAGAGATTTTTTGTTAAACGTGTTTTGTTGTAAATAATTTTTTTATTTTTTATTTATTTAAATATATAAATATGAAGAGACTTTTTTTTTGAGTGTTTTCAGTGCATTTAAGAGGCCATGACATGGTTTTTTTGCAGTGATGACGCATGATGCGTTTTAGTGTCTTTTTTCATATTCACTTGAAACATATAAAAGTATTTATTTTTATATTAAAATAAAGAAGAGGTGCAGATAAATGTAACCAGAAGTAATGATAGTTAGGGGATTCTAGTTACTTGTAACTAGTTTTTATTTAAATTATTTTTATTTATTTTTAATAAAACATAGGTGCAAGTAAATGATAGGGATTCTAGTTACTCATAACTATTTTTTATTTACTTTTGTTTTATTTAAATACTTACAATAACTGTGTATCGTTTTTAGTGACATGTAACTAGATTACTATTATTTTAGTTATAATAGTCTAGAAACAAGAAAACACCAAATATATTACTACGAAAATCGTTGGATAGACATGCATCTGGAATACGATAGTTGCAAAATGAAATTCATAGCAAAAATTACATGAAAACAAACCATCAAAAAACATTACGCACATGAAAAGATTTTTGTTCAAAGCATGAAATTAAATTATTCAAAATAATTAGTGTACGGTTTGTTGATTCAGTTTTGCTGCTAATTTTTTTGCCAAATAATCATTCATTGTCCAAGATTTTGTTGGATGATGCAACAGAGATTTAATGACTAATGCCCTCTCTCTTCTGATCTCATCCCTTGTGAAATCTAGATCAATTTCCTCTCCCAGTGCTATTTGCTTCATGAAGTACATCACAAATACTCCACAATATTTGCTGTATTTTTTTAAAGAAAAAATTAGTGTTATCACACTAAGAAGACTTGCATATAGAGAAAATAAAAGTTTTTTTTAACCTGCCGGGTACTGTTGTGGAGTTTTCTTGACATATGTTATCCTAGATTCAGACTTGGGGTCTGATGCATCCTGGTTTCGATGTTTCTTAATAAATGTTTCAACAAACAATTTCTGTAAAAACAGACATAAATGAAACTATATAAAAAAATAATGATAATAATAATTAAACAAATATGTATTAGTTCCATGTTTTTAACATACCAATTTCATTGTATCTCTGAAATAGTAGTCAACCTCTTGTTTTCTGGTTCTAGGCTGCAACAAGTTATAGAATCTCTATGTATTCTCATACGTATCCAGAACGAGTAATGTCGAATGGTTCTCTATTGTACTTCGTCCAGGAGAATTCATTGGGAAATAGATGTATCTATAGTCCTCGCTTAAAGCTTTTACCAATTGTGGATAGAAATGATCTTCGAGGTATTTTGTTGAATTGTCATTCATCATTTTCTACAATTTTTTTGATCAGATGTTAGATATTTTTCGCTAAAACATAATAAATTTTATAATAATATACAAAATTACCCATGCTGAGTTGATTGTGAAGAATGATTTGCTCAACAAAGTCTGTTACATTAGATCCGTAATCTTTTGCTCTTGGTTATTCATTAGAACTTTAGCATATGCATTTATAATCTATAAAAATAGTAATTTTTTATACGTTATATATGAGTAACATTATAAATTTAGAATTTAGAGACATTTTAGAAACTTAAAAAATTCGAAACTTCTGTTTTGACATGCATTCCAAACAAATCACACAACGACAAGTGTGTTTCTACTCCTTCACCTCCAAACGCAAAACACCTGCAGGATTTTTCACATTGTTCTATATTTAGTACATGTAGTTAGTAAAAAAAATGTATGTTAGATGTAAATTAGTACCCTGATTGTTCAAGATCATAAATGGTCTGCATGAGTGTCCAGTCCTCGTCATCCAAGAACGGCACAACAAAACTCTTCCACTTTGATGGCATTTTTGTGGGATCTTCATCAGAGACTGATTAACTGTCCATTTCCATGGGTTCATCCACTTTCTCTTCATCATCTTTTCTTGTCTTCATCATTTTCACATGATTATTATATACATATTCCTCTTCATGTGCCTTTTGCTTTCATGATCTTGATTTGATTCGTCTAATGAGAGAGTTTGGGTCACCAGTTTTTTTGTCTTTCGATTTCACCTTTTGTTTACGGTGTGAAGGCTTGACAACAACACTTTCTTCTTGAATAAGCTGTCTTTTTCCATTATCACTCGTATCAGCAAACAACCTAACCGCTTCTTCCATTTGTGGTGTGGCGTCTCTCTTCATTATGTCTTGAATCTGTAGTTTCTACTCAAAAGATTCCTCTGTTGGACTGTGTCTGAAGTCACAAGTTGCACCCAAATGTGCTGTTGGCATGTACGATTTTTCATCGTCAAATGACTCTTTCATCTTTACATTTGGCTCTCTGCCACCAAGTCCAGCAAGTTGATTTTTCAAACTCTCAATTTCTTCATCTTTTCTTACCACCAACTGTTTGTAGTAGCAATCGAGGTCCTAGATCTGCTCTCTCAACGGATGCTTAATACGATATTGCTGAGTAACAAGCTGCACACTCAACTCCGTTATCTCTTTCTCCAACTTCTCTTGTTTCTCAGTAAACACCTTAATAACTCCATTCAATTCTTCAATCCTTTCAGTAGATTGGGCACGTTGCATTTTCAGCTCTTGATTCTGTTTTGTCAGATGCAGGATTCTTTCTTGGAGTTGTTCTTTCTCTCGATCTACCTTTGGGGCTTTAGTGTCAGATTTAGAAATCTCCAAATCAAAACTGGGTATATTTGGTAGATAAACCAATTTCCTTAATTTTCTTCTCGTTTTTCCAACATGAGGATCATCAGTTGCTTTTTCCTTTGCACTACGCTCTTCTATTATGTTAATATCTGAATCATATTTAGGTATCTTTTTCTCTACTGGTTTGCAAATTGCTTGTTGAATTTCACTCAGTTTCTCAGATACCTCAATCGACAAAACCTGTAATCATAAATATAAATGTTTTAGTTATATGTCTCTAATAAGTTACATTTTTTTTTTCTGTTACATGTTTTCCAAACTTTTTAGTTACATGTCTAGTAATCGTATACATGTTTTATTTTTAAATAATTTTTTTCAACTAAATTTACAGATTTTTGTTACATATTCTTTTTTTCCATTACAAGTTTCTCAAACTTTTTAGTTACATGTCTAGTAATCGTATACATGGATTCAAACTTTTTATTTTGATGTCCATATTGTTTTTATATATTTTTTCAAGTAAATTTATTGATATTTTTGTTACTTGTCTCTAATAAGTTACATAGTTTTTTGGGACAATCGGTGGGAGGTCCTTCATTTAAACTCTAATTGGTCAAAAGTCTTACATGCGATAAAAACTTTTGATTTAGTCCCATTTATTTTAAAAAAACGGAAACCTTGTGTCACACCCCACCCCGGCCACTCGTCACCCGAGGCCTGGTGTGACGTCAACCTAACGTTACCGGACCAACCCATGAATATCCAAAACTAACACATATACAAACACACTCGCCTACTTGTAAATTTTTCCTTATAAAATATATTTATATACTGGAACTTTCCCCGGTTCACGTCTGACCGACTCACCTCCAACACAACACTATCTCCGGACTCTTCCTAGTGCAAGTAGTGGACCACACGTAGCCACGGTACCTGCACCCTAAATTTTTTTATCGGTGTACTGTCTTCATAATAAAAATAAAACATTTTGTAGATCAAGTATAACTAATAAACACCATACTTCGAAATATAAAATAATATAATCACATACCTGGTTCCACTGCTACCAATAAAAAGAAATAATATAACGATAATACCACATATCGCACACCACATTTAGAAACCCATTTCCCTCTATCCACAATGTAAAGAAATAATGTATTTAAAACACCCAATATAAATATAATAAAATCACACACCGTACGAAAATCCAGTTTCCCTGTCCCCAATGAAATAAACCAATATATAGATATATATTGAAAATATCTAATCCAAATATTATAAATCAATTAACCAGATTATTTTAAATCAATTAATCCAGATATTTTAAAATAACCAGTTCAAAATATTTTAAATCAACCCGTCCAAGTATTTTAGACCCACCAGTCCAACATCTCGTCACATAATAAAATATCCCACCAGTCAACCAAAATAATTATATATCTAATAATAATTTAAATACCACATTTCAAATAATAATACAAAAATCACATACCACCTGGAAAACTCCGTTTTTCTGTCATCACAGAAATAAACTCATAGATTTATAACATTCCAACCAAGTAGTGAAAATTCACCAGAATACTATATATAACCGAATAGTGTAAAGTAACCAAAATAATAGATATACCAATATATATGGATACACTAATCTATTTTAAAGTAATATATATCCAACTCAAATCAATCTAGTGTAAAGTAATATATATAAATTTATCCAACCGATTCACCATATACGACAAAACAACACACTACCCTCCGACTAGCCATAGGATCGTTTTAACCTTACTATTGGGAGTTGCAACGGTACCGTACCACCCGTAGGATTTGCCTTCCTGACGGGTCACAACAACGCTCTGCCTGACTTTGTCTAGCAGATAATCAACACTCTACAGGACTATGCCAAGCAAATAATCCACATCCCTTTCGGAAAGAAAATACTATGGCATAGTCGAATCAGCCATCAATTACCTCAGAAACAAACGACTTGGTCCACAATTATTTTCCACCCTTTTAGAAACCAACTGGATTCAACAAATCATTTTTCCACAAACATCCAAAACAGTTTGATCCATATCAGTTGCAAATTCGTCCATTTTTAAATAAACACAATTTTTCATAATATATACGAAAATACAATTTGTAATTTATGTAGAAGACAGTACACTCACCTGGTTATCTGCTCTGCAAAACTTTCACTGACTACACTCTACCGAGACTCCGGTGTCTGCGAACCTAATAGTGATAGGGTCTAAATTAATAATCTATTTAAAATAACCTAATCATGCAATGCAGGCCCTAAGTTTCATAACTTTCCCGTCCCCACATTTTACTATGAAAAATTATCATTCGGTTAGGTTTCGCTTCGTTAAAATTTACTGTATAAACTTTAGTAATACGAACGGTCCCAAAATTTATTATTCCGATTACGAAATTTTGATGCTGGTAGTTAAATTTAACAAACATAAAATTTAACGAGAAATGTTACCTGCTCCGAAACGGTTGTCGATTTCTTTTTTCCTTAAAAAATTTAGTTTCTGCTCCAGTACTCACCGCCTTGGCGAATGATCCACCGCTGCGGCGAACACGCTTCTTCTTTTCTCTGATTTGCTTACTAACGCGCCACCGCCTAGGCGAACACACTCCAGTTTCTTTCTACTTTGCGTTCTGATGCTCCACCGCCTAGGCGAATGATCGTCTGCCTCGTTCAGTTCTTGCTTTGTTCAGAACAACCTCCTTCTCTCTCTCTCTCTCTTCTTCACTAACTCCGGCGGCTTTTTCACCACCCCTCACCAACGATCCAACACACTCACACACCACTCCGACGTCGAGCAAAACTGTCACACCCCACCCCGGACACCCGTCATGTGGGGCCGGCATGACGTAGACATGACATTGCCCAACTGACTAGCCAACCTAAATACGTCCATAACAAAATTTTAAATCTATACAAC
The DNA here is from genome assembly GCA_016647705.1 of Eucommia ulmoides. Classification (NCBI taxonomy): domain Eukaryota; kingdom Viridiplantae; phylum Streptophyta; class Magnoliopsida; order Garryales; family Eucommiaceae; genus Eucommia; species Eucommia ulmoides. The sequence continues at coordinate 9,965,729 of CM028328.1, forward strand.
ACATATAATGGTCTCACCCGATAGGGATACACCGTCCCGAATATACATACAATCAAACAAATCCCCTGAACCTCACTCATACTTCATTTATGGTATCTCGTCTCCAGAATTTTCTTCAAATGACTCATTTGCGTGACCCGCATAATTCTATCTAGTGCCAATAGAGGACCGACCGACTCCTAGCTATTTTACCTGCGAGTGTACTGCCTTCTTAGTAAAAATATTTTTAAAATAATAATTTATTCTACAACAACTAAATGGATCAAGCGTGAGTATAGAAACAACACGTAACTAGTAAAATTTTCCATAATATAAGCAGTGAAAATAAAGTAATAAATATAAGTTCTATTCCAACCCATCTAGTAAAATAATATCAATTACCATAATAAATAATAAAACACCCAATATAAGTAAAACATCACATCTCAAACACACATCTCAAACCACCACTCCACCACAACACGCACTGGCTAGCCATAATGATTGTTTTAACCTCACGATCGGGAGTTTGCAACGGTACCGTACCATTCGTAGGATATGTCTTCCTACGAATACCCATCACTCTGCCGAAGCAGATAATCACTGCGCAATATAAACGTCTAACATCACTCCGCCGAAGTGGATAACATCACTCCGCTGAAGTGGATAACATCACTCCGCCGAAACGGATAACCTCACTCTACCGAAACAGATAAATATTATGGCATCGTCAAATCAAATACAGCATCATCGAATCACAACCCAATAGATATCATCTACTCAACATTGTCAAAACACCACGTCTATCTCTTTTTCTCAAAACCGACTTTTAAATCCAAAAAATCATATTTCACACTTTCTTTTAAAGAAAACGTCTCATTTTATCAAACCACTTTTTCACTTTTTATTTTTCAGAAAACCAGGCGTTTTTAGAAAAAAATAGATGTTTTCTATTCTTTTTTTTTTTTTTTTAAACACCGTCTAATTTTACCAAATCCAACAAAAATTCATTTTCAACTTCTTTTTGAAAACTATCGAAATATTCCGAAAATCCAGTTTACCCACTCACTCCAATCCTGCTTGATCCATATCATTTATAAATTCATACAGTTTAAATAATCACATATTTCATCATATATATTCATAGGAAAAAATAGTTTGGCAAGAAGACAGTACATTCACCTCGTTATCCGCTCTCCAAAACCTCCACTGATCACACTCTCTCGGGACACCGGTGCCTGCGAGCCTAATAGTGACAGAACCTAAATTAATATCTTATCTGAAACATCCGAATCATGCAATGCAGACCCTATATTCCGAATCGTTACTATCTTATGTACCACGTAATTAATATTAATTAATCATTACGGAATTATTATGACTTTAGAATTTGTAACGCTAAATAAAATTTAATTTAACGAAACTTAATATTCGATTGAAATTTCACCTGTTTCTGAATCGTTTGGCAACCACGCGATGAGTTTTTGATTTTCAGTGGGGTGGTTTGTGTAATTCCCTTTTTTTTTCCTTGTTTTTTTTTTTCTCCTTTTCCTTTCCTTCTTTCTCTTTTTTTTTTCTTTCCCGTTTCTGTTTTCCTGGTTGCAGTCCCGGCCTCGCCGACGTCTCTCTCCTTCTCCTCCCACTCCGACGATCTTACACACATATACCTCGCCGAACGACACCACCACCGGTCGAACAACACCCCCACACACAGATACACATGACGACACACACACACTCCGGATAAGCAGAACACACACACGCCCGCTCCAACACCGCCGGTGACACCAACACTTACATGCACCGGCACCGGACAACCAGCAGCACACACACGGCCTATACACAACACATACACACGGTAAAGCCACACCACCCGATCACCATCCCCACCGATGACCCACACATACAACCACATATACTGCTGGAAAACAGAGCACACACGTACACAACCGTCGATGAACAACAACGCACACACATATTCGCACAATTGAACACCCACGCACACCCAGAACACACAAACACACACAATTCAGACCGAACGGACAGCCACCACCCACGCCGGACTGCACCCCACCGCCGGCGAACCTCTCTCTCTCTTCGCTTTCTCTCTCTTCCTTCTCTGTTTTTTTTTTTTTTTTTGGGAGTTTCCGCTGATCATTACATGCATGAACACATTTATATGCATGTAACTAATGGTTTAGGCGTTGAGCTCCTCCTACCACGTCACTACTGCTCTCTCTCTCCTTCCGGCCGGCTGATCACGATCACACAGACACACACAGACACACACACACACACACACACACATATATATATATATATATAAACTTTTGTGAAATTACTCTTTCCTCCCCCTATCTTCTTAAAATCTTCATTTTAGTTCTAGTCCTCTTTTAAGATTTCTTTAAATTGCAATTGCACCCCTAAAAGTTTTAATTAAAAGTTAAATGTCAATTTACCTCCCAAAGTTTGGATTTAATGTTTCTAAATTTGCGAATTGACCCCTAGATTTTTAATTTGAATTTTATTGACCCAATTTCACTCGGAATTTTTCCAATTACTCTCTAAAATTCAACTAAAATGACGTACATGCTACGATTGAGGTCTTACAGAAACACACCCATGCATACGTCGACACTGAACAAAGTCAATCCCAAACCCACCGTTGATCACCCACACCCACACACTGACGACGAACAGAACAGAACTACACTCCGATTATACACCCCCACACATGAAATCGTCAGAACAACCGAGGGAACACACACACTCGCACCGAAGCACCCACCACCACCGTGATCACCACAGCTCCAACGACCCTCTCTCTCTCTAGCTTTATGATTTCTCCTCCTCTTTCGGCTTTGGATCAAGATTTTTTTTTTTTTGGGTCATTTAATTTGGATGAGTTTTAGTGAATTGATTTTGGATATCTTCACGCTACGTCGCCCCTCTCCCATCCTCTCCTGTCTCCGGCTGATCTCACGACACACGTACGCACAACATGCATATATATATACAAAAAAAAATATCTTTTGTTTTAATTACACTTTTCTCCCCCTAATTTCTTTAACTATTCATTTTAGTCCAATTCAACCTTTTAGGATTTTTCTTAAATTGTAATTTCACCCTTCAAAAATTTAATTTTTATAAGTTGAATGAAAATTTGAATCCCAAGTTTAGAATAAATGTTTCTAAATTTATAAATTGACCCCTAAACTTTTAATTTGGATATAAATTAACACAATTTTATCCCGTATTTTTTCAATTGCTTTAAAATGCAACTAAAATGACGTACATGCTAAAATCCGGGTCTTACAACTTGCTCACGTGATAACCACGAGCTAGTTACATGTAACTAATTTGTGTGTAATATTACTATATTAGTTATAGGTAACTATTTTTTTTTTAGTTACATGTTCCAACAATATGTAACTTTTTAATTACATGTCTTTGATATGTAACTAAAAAATTTGATATTTTTCAGTTACATGTTTCAATAATATGTAACTTTTTAATTACATGTCTCTGATATATAACTAAAAAGTTTGATATTTTTTCAGTGACGTCACAAAATATTATATATATATATATATGTGTGTGTGTGTGTGTGTGTGTGTGTGTGTGTGTGTGTGTAATTGTAACATGTAACTAATACTATATAAGTACATGTAACTAAAAATACCCAAATATGTGTGAAAAGTAACAATTATGAAAATATAACTAATATTAGTTTCATGTAACAGAATTCACTATAAAAATTGAATGTACTCACTAAAAGGCTCCTTGCAATATCCCTACAATTCCTGCAATGCGGGATTAAAACACAAATGAAATATAATTTAAAGGACTAAATCAAAATCTAATAACACAAAATGACCTTTCACCAATTAGACTTTAAAAAAGAGACTTTTCATCGATTTTCCCTAGTTTTTTTAGTTACATGTTTCTCAAAATTTTTAGTTACATGTGTCTAGTTTCTTTGTAGTAATTGTATGCACGTTTGATTCTTTCTACTTTACATTTTTTAGTATTTTTGTAAGAAATATGATAAAAACATAGATCTGGTACCTGATTTGGTGTGACATAGAGCAATCCCAATTTCTTTAGCTTCTTGTTTAATCTCTTTAGATCCAATTTAGTGAAACGTGGAATTGCTCTTAGCCTTTGATCGCACCTCATTTTGTGCGATCTAATACCACTAAATTAAGTTTTGTTAATCTTTTAAATAAATTAAAATATTATAAATTAAGTTGTTTTATTTGTTTTTGTAGGATTTTGGAAATGGTACAAAACCATGTTAATTTGGAGCAAAATTCAGAGAAAATGATCAAACGGATAAAAGTCGCGATTTTTGGCACCAGAATGAAGACCACTGTCCATTGTTTTGGATATAACTAATTATACAGTTGGAATTATGATATGAGACAAGTTTCATATGAAAGTAGACTCTCTAAGCTTTCCAACGACTGGTTATAGAGCCAAATCGGAGTTCGTATGAAAAAGATACAACCGTTTGAAGATGGTCCTTCTGTGCAGCCACATAGTGCTGCGGGTCAAACCATTTTGACCCGAACCCGGCCCGATCCGGCCCGACCCGCGCCCACTCCGGTGGACAAATTGCTCAACAACCCCATTGCTCTCCATATTTGACTTTTTGCACCCCTAGCCTCCTCTTTTGACTCAAATTCACCCCAAAACTCACCTTTTTGATTCTATAAATAGATGGGAGGTTTGAGAGCAAAAAAAGATCGATATTCCTACTTCATTCTTAGAATAGTTGTAGTATTTTCTTATTTGTTTTTCTTTTATTTTTATTTTTATTTTTGGAAGGGAGAATAGTTTGGGGTACAAAGTGTAAATGGTGTTTGTGAGGATATTATCCGAGAAAATACCACTCAATGCAACAATGAGAAGCTAACTTCCTTCAACCAGGTTAGGGTTGTGGTATTGTACTTTTGAATTTATGTAATATTGTATTTTTCTTATTTAAATTTGGATTTCGTATAAACAATTGTGTGGAAGGAATTCCGTTCGTAAAAATGAATTTAATTATAATTGAATTTATTGTCAAAATGTTCTTGTAGAGATTTTGATTTGAATTCAATTATTGCTAGAACATTAAATCTTGCACCTGTGGTCTTGATTTAATGGCCACACAATCGTATTCTTGGGGATTGATTATTGGTCTGGATGGTTTATGCCTAGATTTTAATTTACCTTAGATTAGTTTAATATAGGAATTAAATACCGAAGATAGATCATGCCGGAGAATAACAATCCATATATTTCTGAGTAGTTCCGGCTTGTAGTTAGTAACACTCGTTTATACAAATCCGATTTAAATAGAAAATACGAGAAAAACATAATTCTCAAAATACTAATCCCACAATTCCTATCCTGGTTCTTTATTTTATTTTTATTTTAGATTTAATATTTTCTTTACTAATTTTAATAAAAAATCAAAATCGTTTTCACTAAAGAAAAAAAAGTAATCAGAAATTGATAATTACAAGACCGATTTCTGTGGTTCGACACCCTACTTGAACACCGTACTACATCAGTATCGCGGTACCAATTTAAGGGTATTATTTTTGAGCGATCAAATTTTGGCGCCGTTGCCGGGGATTGGCATCGCTAATTATTAATTTTTGTTATTTTTTTTTTCTCCATCTGTATAAATCCATCAAATTTTTTTTTTGAGTTTTATTTTTTCCAGGTTAATCGAGATCCAATTTTTCATTCCAGATCTTCAAGCAAGGATTCAGTTTAATCTGTGTTAATTTTTCTTTTAAAAAATAAAAAATTAAAAAAAAATTAAAAAAAATCAAAATTCAAAAAATTATTATTAGAAAAATTAGTTTATTAAATTGTTGACAGGTAGGCTGGGCCTCCGTCATTCATCTTTATTCTGTTATCTGGTAGGCTGAGCCTTCTGTTCGCATTTATTTATTTTAATTTTTTTTTTCTTAACTGGTAGGCTGAGCCTCCAGATCGCTTGTTGATATAATTGTTTTAATTTGTTAAAAAAATATAAAATATATAAAAATTAAAAAATTAAATTAAAATAAAAAAAAAAAAAAAAAAAATTGGACTTGGGTAAATGGAAAATTACTTTGAGAGATTTGCCATTTCGTTTGCAGATTCTCAACAATATTTTCTCTCAGGACCCCAACTTGACCTTTACTCATGTACCGCAGACCAAAATCCACACCATCTCACCAATCAATTTACGTACAATTACCAAAATCCCACAGACCTCTATAATAATGTTTATCTCGATCCATATTATTCGCCACCTGAGTCTAATCAATACTCGAATAATTATGGATGGGATCAACAATATTATAGTGAGCTTTCAGGGTCGTATTGTTACGATCAATCATTTTACCAACCTCAATGTCAATTATCGTTTTCCCAAGAAGCTAGGAATTCTGAACCCACTGTAATGCAACAAATGCTAACAATCTTGGAAGAGCAAAACCAATCCCTAGTAGAGACTAACCAAGCCTTAGCAGAGGAACGCCAAACCTTAACGGAAAACCACCAATCCTTAGTAGAGCAAGGCCAAATCTCAGAAAGGCAAAACCAAATCTTGGAAAGGCGAGCTCAATCCTTAAAAAAACAATTTGAAGAGATAGATTGGAAAGAAACCCTAGTTAGGCGAATCATTGAATTAGTAAAAGAGGAAATTGCAAAAAATGGTCTAGAGACAGACATTCAGGTAGGTGATGAGAAAAGTGGGCTAGAGCACGAAAGTGAATTTAGAAAGTCGTCAAAAGGACCACAGCTGAGCAAAATTGGTGAGGAACCCAAACGATATGATCACGAGTTTGAGCCATTTTGGGCTCAACCATTACCAGTTTGTGAGGCAGAAAAAAAAGTGGGGAACAAAAGTGATGGTGAGCAGGTGAGTAAAAAAGTCAAAAATACATACATGGAGGAGATCAAGGTAGAAAGTCATAAGGAAAATGAGATCCAATCATCCGAGACACATTTGGGTAATCTTCCTTTGATAGGGACATCCATTATACCTTTACCACCGCATCCAAAAATTAAGGCATATCTTTTTGATGCAGTGGACCAACCGTCAAACCAAACCACAAAAAAATCATGCCTTTTTGTTTGGGTTGATGTAACTCAACTTCTATTTGGGGGCCTAATAAAAAGACCATCAAGTAAGTCCCAACGAAAATAAATTGGATTTGATCCGGGAAAGAAGTTAAAAAATTTGAGTGTCGGCCGCTATCCATCACTCACCAACTGGAGGGTAACTCAACAGAAGGTAAGAAGTGGGTTACTTCACTACGGTTAGTGGGGTTAAGACACTCAACGTCCGGCTAAAGACGTTAAAATTAGCGCTGAGTGGGAGGCAACCCACTGTTGTGTTAGTTTTCTAATTTTAGTGTTTATATTTGATTTAATAAGATTTCTTTGAGTGTTCTATCTGACAGATTTACGAGCAGTCCACACCGACTCAGTACAAATAAGCAATTCCGATACGTCGGGTTGTATCTCTTCTTGCTAATTTAATTTTGTCATTTTCACATTGAGGACAATGCAAGATTTAGGTTTGGGGGGGTAAATGCTTGTATTTTTTCTGATATTTTATTTCACACTTAATTTTGTCAATCTATCATTTGATAACACATCTGTCGGGTACAAACTAGAATTTGTTAAATAATTATTGGAGCAGAGCACTGATTTTTAAAAATATTTCATTTTTCGACGCTTACATGCATGCTAACTTTATTTTATTTTAAATTTAATACAAAAGTTAGTTTACTGAATTTTGATAAGAAAATAACCTATCCCTAAAGTTAAAAAAAAAAAAAAAAACAAAAAAAAAACAAACAAATAATTTTTTTTTTTTTTTTTAAAATAAATAAATAAATTGTGATACTAATAAAGATTTTCTGTCTTAGTAATGAACTTTCGCTGAGTAACCGGATCTCTTACCTCAGTAAGCTTTGAGTGTTCGCGTCAAAAGGGGAAAGCAATTTATTAAGACGATAAGAGGCTTGTTAACTTCGAAGCCTAAGTTGTTCGAGTTATTAAGCCTAAAAGGTGCTTTAACACCTAGTGCCCCGAGCCAACTGGATTGGGATCATTGGTCCAACACTCGCTACACGAACATCTTATAAAGCCCAGTGGGGTTAACATTGCACATGTCACTTATTTAAAGAAAATTACTTATAAAACAAAAAAAAAAATTATTAAAAAAATATAATTAAAAAAAAAAAGAAAAAAAAAAAAAGAAACAACACCGATATAAACAAATATTTTTTTATTTTGGGGAAAAGATTGTTTGAATTGTACAAAATCAGTTGACTAACTACATGTGTTAAATTCATTATAAACGAGAGTAATATGTATGTCGTGGGTACAAAAAATGAATATTGTTAAAAATCACGTGCTATGAGATTAATGACTATTTCAGTAACTCTTGTTTGCCCTTGATTTGATATGTTAGCATTGGATAAGACTGATAGAAATTTTGTGAGAGATAATATGCACGAAAAGAGATTTTGAGATGTTTGTGGGTAGCATCACTGTAAACTCTCACGAGACTATACTCGTCCACTAAGGGTGACCTAGGGGTTTAAAGGCTTATTGCATACGCTAAATGCAATCGTGTTCCCTACGAAAATGGCTTTTTATTTAATTATTATATTTAGTTTTGCTCGAGGACTAGCAAAATTTAGGTTTGGGGGTGTGATCGCACCTCATTTTGTGCGATCTAATACCACTAAATTAAGTTTTGTTAATCTTTTAAATAAATTAAAATATTATAAATTAAGTTGTTTTATTTGTTTTTGTAGGATTTTGGAAATGGTACAAAACCATGTTAATTTGGAGCAAAATTCAGAGAAAATGATCAAACGGATAAAAGTCGCGATTTTCGGCACCAGAATGAAGACCACTGTCCATTGTTTTGGATATAACTAATTATACAGTTGGAATTCTGAGATGAGACAAGTTGCATATGAAAGTAGACTCTCTAAGCTTTCCAACGACTGGTTATAGAGCCAAATCGGAGTTCGTATGAAAAAGATACAACCGTTTGAAGATGGTCCTTCTGTGCAGCCACATAGTGCTGCGGGTCAAACCATTTTGACCCGAACCCGGCCCGATCCGGCCCGACCCGCGCCCACTCCGGTGGACAAATTGCTCAACAACCCCATTGCTCTCCATATTTGACTTTTTGCACCCCTAGCCTCCTCTTTTGACTCAAATTCACCCCAAAACTCACCTTTTTGATTCTATAAATAGATGGGAGGTTTGAGAGCAAAAAAAGATCGATATTCCTACTTCATTCTTAGAATAGTTGTAGTATTTTCTTATTTGTTTTTCTTTTATTTTTATTTTTATTTTTGGAAGGGAGAATAGTTTGGGGTACAAAGTGTAAATGGTGTTTGTGAGGATATTATCCGAGAAAATACCACTCAATGCAACAATGAGAAGCTAACTTCCTTCAACCAGGTTAGGGTTGTGGTATTGTACTTTTGAATTTATGTAATATTGTATTTTTCTTATTTAAATTTGGATTTCGTATAAACAATTGTGTGGAAGGAATTCCGTTCGTAAAAATGAATTTAATTATAATTGAATTTATTGTCAAAATGTTCTTGTAGAGATTTTGATTTGAATTCAATTATTGCTAGAACATTAAATCTTGCACCTGTGGTCTTGATTTAATGGCCACACAATCGTATTCTTGGGGATTGATTATTGGTCTGGATGGTTTATGCCTAGATTTTAATTCACCTTAGATTAGTTTAATATAGGAATTAAATACCGAAGATAGATCATGCCGGAGAATAACAATCCATATATTTCTGAGTAGTTCCGGCTTGTAGTTAGTAACACTCGTTTATACAAATCCGATTTAAATAGAAAATACGAGAAAAACATAATTCTCAAAATACTAATCCCACAATTCCTATCCTGGTTCTTTATTTTATTTTTATTTTAGATTTAATATTTTCTTTACTAATTTTAATAAAAAATCAAAATCGTTTTCACTAAAGAAAAAAAAGTAATCAGAAATTGATAATTACAAGACCGATCTCTGTGGTTCGACACCCTACTTGAACACCGTACTACATCAGTATCGCGGTACCAATTTAAGGGTATTATTTTTGAGCGATCAGCCTTCCCAAAATTGGCTTTTGTATTGTTGTATGCTCGCATAACCAATACTGCATTTTTTTTCAACAAAGATTGCATTTTATGTCAAAATACAATAATATTTTTAGCAACTTGACAATTTAAGGACTTTTTTTGTTAGAATATGTACTTACTGGGAGAACAAAGACGCATCCTTTCATTGCTACTGGATTACTGTAGTCCGAGCGAATAGACACCATCAAATTTTCATATATCGACTCAGCCCAAGCGTATGTCATCATCTTGTCAATGTCATCCACACACTTGACCCAGCCATAGGGAATAAATTGTCCCTTGTTTGCATAAAAACAAGTTGCAAACAAATGCATGCATAGTAGGCGAACAACATCACTAACCCTAAGTGCTGTTGTACCCGTTACTTTGTTTTTTGCCATCTCTTTGATCATGCGGACTGTGAATTTTGGTACGCTTTCCAGTCTGTTTCTGATTACAAAATTTGACGACACTCGCGTCCCGTAGTTGCTATTGATCACTTCTATTCCAGACCTAATCCCAAATATGAGCTGTATATCATAGGGCTTCAGCCTGATGTATTTCCCAGTGACTTTGATGTATTTTTATATGGATTATATTGAGAAATAATGTCTAGAATTAGGTGAACATTTTTTTTACACTGTTACAGAGTGACTTCTTTCTCAATTAGGGCTTTAAATGTTTGCCAAAAAGGTGTTTTGGCTAAACATTCATTGTGGTCGTCCGTAAGGTTTAGCTCGTTCAAAAGATCTATAATCTGATTGAATGATGATCTAACCTAATGGTACCACTTTTTTTCTTGACTTGGAGTCAAGGCACCAACATTTTCTACATCTTCTTCTTCACATACTGGTGCCTTTTCCTTTCTCGAATCTATAACAATATAAGTTAGTTGTATTTTAGTATAAAGTAAATTTTAGTAGGTGATAATATAAGTTGAACTACAAATTAGTAGGTGATAAATAAAATTTTAGAATTTTTTTTTATGTCTTTTTTAAGTTACTGTGCTTCAATATATAGATATGGTAAATATTACAAACATTTTTAGTTACATGTTCATTACGACAGGAATTTCAGTAATATTAGTGACACATAACTATTTTATTTGAAAACAAATAGGATCAAACATATAAGTAGGAAATAGTTACTTGTAATGTTTTTAAGTTACATGTCTTTGATATTCAGTTACGTGTAACTTTTCAGACAAAAGGATAATATTAAGTTACGTGTAACTTTTTCAGTTACATGCCTCTAATATGTAACTAAAAAATTTGAAATTTTCCTGTAACCTTTTTTAGTTCATATTTTCAGTAATATTAGCTACACGTAACTATTTTCATTTAAAAATAAATAGGATCACACATATAAGTCGGAAGTAGTACAAAAAAAGGTAATATTTAGTTACATGTTCTAATAATATGTAACTTTTTAGTTACATGTCTCTGATATGTTACTAAAAAGTTTGACATTTTTGATATATCTCGAATACGTTTTTCTTGTGCATAATAACATGTATTTCTATAATATTAGTTACAAGTAACTATTTTCATAAACAAAAAAGATATAAGTCACAGATATAATTCAAAAATTGTACAGGAAAGGGTAATATTCAGTTATATATTTCGATAATGACATATATATGTTTCTAGTTACATGTCACAAAATGTTTCAAGGTGCATGTAACTATTGTAGTCTCAATAATTACTAAATCGTGTAATAGTAGATACATGTACTAGTAGTCTAAAAAAACAGAGTAGAATCGTGAAGAAATGGACGAGTTTTTACTTCTTTTCGGAGCAGAAGGTGAGTCGGCGCTGGAGTGTTTGCTTGACATTTTTTGAAGGAAGAAGATTTTTTTTGAGAGTTTTTTGAAAACACAATTTTCTTGAGTGTAGAAGAAGACAATTTTTTAGAGGGTTTTATTAGGGTTTCTAGGAGGAAGAAGAAGACGATACAATTTTGCGTCTTAATGGAACGATTTGTTGCGTAAGACGTCGCCTGCGGTCTGACATACTGCACCATGATGGTCTGACTGCTGATTTTTCGCGTAGCACGTCGAATGCGGTCTGTAGTACGGCGGGAGTGTTGGCAGGCTGCATGCATTGGCTCGTGTGATTTGGCATCCCACCTTTTTATATTGAGTGGGACTAAAACGAAAGTGACGTTTGGCCGCGGGAGTTTTTACCATTTAGGTGTGAAATTAAGGACCACCAACCGATTCACCCTACAAAATTCTGACCTCTTATGCTGCAAATTCTTCTTTAGATTCCTTTTTAACTTCTCTCTCTTCATATATTCCATCTCAAAAAAGTTGTCCATGGTGAACACTCGTACTCAGCAAAATTCTGCCTCCATTGCCTAAATTTGAGTGCATAAGGGTGAAATCTCTGGTCCTCGTGTGCTAATGTGCTCTCTCCTTCAACCATACATCTTTGATATGTGTTCTAAACCACGAATTTGGTAATTTACGCAAACTCCCTCAAGTTCTACCTTCTTAGATTGTGTTTTAGGACAAAGTTCATGTTATTGTCACTCATTCAACTCATAGGCATGTGTCCTAGTTGTCTCTCTCCTGGTTCACTCCTTATTTTAAGGAAATGACTCTAAAATAAATTGCAAAAAAATTGGACGATGACAAACGTAAAAGAAGTAAGGCCAACCCCTGTTATACTTCTGGTGACCACCAGTCTTTTGATATCGCTTTCTTTATTTCTAATGAAAATGAAAATAAATATTTAAATGATTTATTGGGGTAAATTTTTTAGATATCCTAAATGACGGAGGTAATCTGTTATTAGTCCCATTTAAAACATAAATTTTGATTTAGTTTGTTGGCCCAGTGGAATACTTAAAAGGGGAGGTAAATTGGGTAATTAAAAAAAATTATCAGAGAAATAATAACACTTCAAAAATCAAATAATAAATTTTATCCTAAAATTAATTATTATCTTTATAGCAGCGGATAAGTGTAATAAGCTCTAGGTGCACATCCAAACAATACAAGATAAAATCAAGAAAATAAGCAATGCAGTACACACCGATATATCCTGTTTCACCAAGCTACTCTTGGTTAATTCAATCATCCGAGCCCCACGGAGATTCGCACCCACTAAACTCAAGATTCCTTTACAGGTAGAAACCAAACCCTCACAATGATTCTTTTCGCAGGTTCAGAATCAACTTTTACAAATTCTTTTTCACAGGCTTAGGAATAACCTCTACTTTTTATAGGTTCAAGAATAACATAATTCTATTACAGAGAGAATCACAACCTAATTCTTTTTATACCTTAGGCTCAAGAATTAAAATCTCACAAAAACACTACAACTATCACTTTCCTAAGTAAGGATGGAACATTTACAAAATTCACTCAAAATTAATTCTATCTAGGAAAAATTACTACCTCAATCTCTTTACAGAAAGAGACTGAAAATCGGTTACCATTTGATTAAATACTCCTAACAGTATTCAATATGTCACACTACTCACCAATACAAATTGATAAGTAGATTATCTGACTCGAAACTTATACCACCCCAGATAAATTAAAACTCGATTAATATCCCAAATCTAGTGATAGAAAGATGTGAGATTGAAAATCTGATTTCAAACAAAAGATGGGTAACAAATAACTGAGCACGTAATCAGATTCAAGAAATTGTTTATAAAATATTTTCTTCAATAAAAATCAGAAACAATTTTTAAAGATCAATTTCCAAAAATTAAACAAGCAATACACAATAGAAAGTAATTGGAAGATCTCACCCGGAATCCACAGAAAAAATAAATAGAGCAATGATACTTCAGATCCGATAGCAGTAAAGATTACTAGCAATGATTCTTAAGATCGTCTCTTAAAATAGCTCTCACAAAATCTCAGAAAGATAACTATTAGAACAACACAATATGATCTTATCTCTTTAAGCTCACTTCTCTTGATTTTGATTAACTACTTAATGATATATGAAAAATGCAGGTCTATATATATGGGATATAAATAAGCTCTAACGGCTAGTTCCCGTATATCATAACACTTAAATACTCTCTTAGACCCCGTATATCATTATGACTTCATTTTGGTTTAATTCACTTAATTATAGCTTTTAAAACTTTTAATTAAATCCCCAAATATTTCTTAATCTCAATTAGAATAGAATAGAAACAATTTCATGAATCAAATTGAGAAATATTAAAACTTAATGAACCAACTTAATAGGATTTCAATAATAGATGAAGCATATCTTAAATATCAATAAATCCCTTAAATCTTTCTCAAATCCCAATAAAAAATGACTACTTTTAGATATGATTTTGGAATGTACCGAATCCTGAAACAGCGCCCTCAATCGACTGACCAGTCGATCGCTAGATTCAGGATCAAAGTTGTTGCGTTCATCAGTCGACCTATCTGTCGACTTGAAGATTCAGAGAGTTTGATTTACCTTCATCGGTCGACTTACCTATCGACTTAGAGATACAGAGAGTTCATGTTGCTTTGTCCAGTCGACTGACCAGTCGACTTATATATGCTCGATCTCTTTTTTGAACTCGTTTTTAATTCATTATCTTTTATGTTTTCACCCCTTTAACCATTTTCTTTTCTAAATAAGCTTCATTAATTTCTTAAATTCCATTTTAGTCAATTATAAATATTTCTTTTTAAATACATATAGGAATAAATAATTTCATCTTATCAAAACACACATAAACAATAAAAACTTTTTATGCCGTGTGTATTTCTAATTGGGATATTAAGAGTTGAAATTCACCTGAATTGTTTTCTCTAATTTCTTCAAACTTTTAATTCTTCATCATTTTTGACATCATCATTTAGTATCCATTCATAATTTGTCATCGCTTTTTCATCACTGGAACTTAATTAATTGAAACACTTAACAAACCATTAGTTCCACATAGTTAGGTTTTGGAGCCTCATTTCAACGTCTGAAGTGTTTGTGAACCGTCTCAGAAGATCATTGCGGAAAGTAGTGCCATATTTCATTTTTGCTGAAGATCTGCCGTGCTCAAGGGACTGTTTTAGGACCCTACTCTCCATATACATTGATACTGGTTTAAATTTGAGTAGCATGTTATGGTTGCACATTTTCCGCTGCACTGAATTTTAAGAGCGACCAACTCATACTAAAGACCAGTTTGGTGCACATTTTGGTCATTGGAGTTGCTGGTGTTGGGTGCAATAACCGAGCATCCCATTTTGAGCTATGACGGTGATTGTTGATGATGGAACAGGATAGAGACCTGTTATTCATAAAGTTGGTCGATAAATCGAAAGCATTTATCTCAGATGTCAGAATCCTGATTGGAATGGAGCAAACTGGAGGGAAGTAGATAAGAAGCCACATAGATGGTAAGATAAAGCTAAGTGTGGACAGCATAGGCTAGACTGAGGTATGCGCATAATCTTTCCATTCTGTTATCTTCCATTTTAAAATCTTTAGATTCTCCTATGCGCAAATTTATTTGGTTTGAACATAAAGTCTTTTCGGGGATACTAGAAATGTTTTGGATGACCCATAAGCACACGTTTTATTTTACGGAGTCTCTCGGAAATCTAGGTTTCAATAATCAACTAAGAATTTCTCATTATGCCTTGTCCATAACAAGAAGTGTTTTCCAGTAGTTGTGCTTAGCCTTATCAAGAAAGGGAGAGGGCATGCACTGCGCAATGAGTGAAACATGATGAAGGGATTTATACCAATAAGTGGTCTTCAAAGGATTGCAACACCATTGTCCCATTGTGCCTTTTACTGACTTTGTTATCCACTCAATGCCAAAGATAGCAGAAATCTAACTGGAATTAAGAGATCAGAGAGTTTATATAACAAAATGTGCAGGAGATGGTGAACAATGAAGAAGACCTGGAAGTTGGGGATGGGGAGATCCACAAGACGGTGCTGTTGTACTAACCGTCTATATACATACATACATTACATATATAGCTTCTTCAAATATACACATATATGAAGGGCATAACAATCGTATTACACAATGGAGGTAGAGATCCTAAAACCAGACTGATCTGATTTGCCCTATCCCCTCCTTAGTTCAATATCAATTGATCCTTTGTTGTGCAGGAGGTTGCTGATTGCTGATGCAAAACAGAATTTCATCTCACAAATTCCCGAGTCGTTGAAAGAGAATCTTATTGAGCGGCTCCGAGTATTAAGCCGAGAAAAATTGCACTCTGTTTACATGAGCTAAGTTGGACATGTAAGGAATCGATCTTTTTATTGTTTTTGGATTTTGTCTAA
The DNA here is from genome assembly GCA_016647705.1 of Eucommia ulmoides. Taxonomy (NCBI): domain Eukaryota; kingdom Viridiplantae; phylum Streptophyta; class Magnoliopsida; order Garryales; family Eucommiaceae; genus Eucommia; species Eucommia ulmoides. The sequence goes on from CM028328.1 coordinate 9,982,141, forward strand.
TGACCAAATGTGGTGGCATTTGGTTAGTGGTCATATTTCTGTTCCCAGAATATACTCGGAAATGAAACAGAAATGTGGAAGCCCTCCAAAAATCCGTCTGTTCAAAGATTTTCGGGAAGAGAAACAGAAATTTGGGAACAGAAACACTAAGGTGGCGTTTGGTTAGTGTTCTCATTTTTCTCAACCCAACCGGGATGGGTTGGGTTGTGAATTTTGTTTCCTTTTGAGAATAGAATTGCGTTTGGTAACGACAATTTTTGTTTTAAGACTAAGAACAGAATTGTGTTTGGTAACGGTTTTATCCTAAAACTATTTTTTTTTTTTTGCTACGGCGGTGGCGGTGGCCGGACGGCCGGCGGCGGAGGTGGCTGGCGACGATGACTGGCTGGTGGCGCGGACGGTTGCCGGAGGTGGCCGGCGGCAGTGGAAGATGCCGGAGGTGGCCGACGACGGCGGACGGTCGCGGGCGGTGGCCGACGACGGTCTCCGGCCGGCGGCGGATGGTGGTGGTCGGCCGGCGGATTAAGACGGAAGTTGAAAACTTTGGGTTGAATTTTTTGGGCAAAACAAAAAACAATTTTTTTTTGTTTTTGGTTTCTTTAGAATTTTGAAAATCAATTATTATTTTTTGAATTGGGTTGAGTTAAATTTTGTGTTTGTCAAACACGTTCCCAAAAATCAAACCTTGAGTTGAAATAGAAACACAAACCAAACGGGCCCTAAACAAATGCCACAGTAGCGACTACCTATCACTATAATAAATTTGCCTGTTTATATTTTATTGATATTTTTTTTTGCAGTCTTCTGATCATGGTATTTGTGGGCTTTTGGTGCATTATCTGTTGTACCAGAAGATTTTATCGAGCGTTCTGAAGACAGTGTTTAAGCTATTCCCGGGACAAAAACTTCGTTCGTTCGTCACCTTCATTTGATCCAATTCCAAACGTTTAACTCTGTATATTTTTAGGTGCTTCACTTCAGTTTGATTTGATTACCCATCGATTCAAATTGAATTGCCATCCCTAATTTTGTGGTGGTAGCTAGTCGCTCTTACATTTGTGTTTTCGGTTCTCTCTAAGTTGATCTGAAGAATCAGTAGTGAAGTTATGCACAAATAGTTACCATTCAAGGCCATTCAACCATGACCTGTAATTTTAACTGTACCTTTTACTACTCATAATAAACAGGGTAATACATGAAGACATACCTAAGCGTCTTCCTCATATTACAACCAAGGTAATCTTGGATTAACCGACCCAGACCTCTTCTTGAAAGACATACCCAAATGTCTTCCTCTAATTACAAAAACACACCCAAAAAAAAAAAAAAAAAAACCAAAATGACCCCAACAAACCCTAAATTTCAAACATAAAGACCAAATCTACCTACACAAGTCCTAGATTTCAAAACAAAAACCCGAACTCGAACAAACAAAACCCAACTTACAATTGAAAATGTGATTTCGGACACGTATATGCTCTACTCAATCCCCCGTTTCTTCCTCATCTGCAGAATGAAATCATAAATTTTGTGTGAATCAGGAAGAGACTTCGAAACGCTCTCCTTCTCCATGCACCTTTTGGCCCATGTGATCAGCTTTGGGCAAATGGCCTCTATGCTGAAGTTACCGAATTTCTCGTAGGCATAAAACCAACTGTAGAATCCTATGAGAGAAATGTCAACAAACCCAAATTTCTCGCCACCAAAGTAAGGCTTGTCTCCAAGCTCTCCTTCCAATAGCTTCAAGCAATCAATGAGTTCCTTTTTGGCAGCCTCTTGCTCTTCTTGCTTCATCTGCCACATTCTCCTCCCACATTGGTATATCCGAATATTTATAAGTGATGATGCCTGAAAGTGGATCTCCAGACAGGTCAACTTTGATTTCCCCTCGCCAACAAGTAATTTTTTTTTTTTTAAAAAAAAAAAACATGGCAAAGGATGATTGCATATATTTTCAAAAATTTAATATAGCTCAGCCTTATGTAGCTCTGCCGCTGCATGATGTATCTCCTGTTGGACCTCAAAATGTTGGAAAAAAAGTAATATTGATAAGCTTGACCTTGATTGCACACCTCTTGGAGATGCTCTTATTATCTCAAAATTAAAAGTCATTCTGGTTTGTTATAATGTGAATTCAAAATACAGGTTTACAAGCGTGTTTCAGAATTTAAGTAATGTGGAGGAATTTCCATTCTCAATACATCATCACATGTTGAAATGATCCAACTCTTAAAACAACAATCCCTAAATAGATATTTGTATTAGCTAAAAGTACTATTTCGACTCATGAATAGAGTTTTGATTAATAGAAATGAGCAGTATTCCAACCATACTAAAACAAATGAATTTGCTACTAATATTTTAGTTGAGCTTGTGGATTGGAGTAGATAATATTGAAATTGAATATAACCTCCTTACACATATTGGACTAATCATCTCCCAGGCCCGGGCGATGATAAAGGGGCACTCCTCCACATAGACTTCCACAGTCGACTTTAGTGCATGAAGGTGCATGCCTATATAATTAAATTCAAGATTTAATTCTTGGAATACTCTCTTGGAGAGTCGATCTTTAATAACAAGGACTGCGTAACAAGGAAAGGGATGCCTCCTCTCGTCGATCGACTGAGACCTCTTGGGTGGATCAATGTCACTATCATCATGAATCGTATAATAAACTATTGTTCTCAATGCAATCGAAAGTAGAGAAGAATAATTCAGATTTCAACAAAAGAACAAAAATTCAGGTTAAAGAATCAGTAGAATATATCTATAGATACCTTCTCATCAACGAAGTCGGCCCAAAACCTAGCTTGAGCCCTCTGGTAAGGATCGGAGGGCAGCAATGGAGCTTTGTCCTTCCACACCTCGTCGATGTAATGAACGGCGATCAGAGACTCGCACACCGGTTTGCCGTTGTGGATCAAGACCGGAATCGTCTTGTGAACAGGATTCATTTTAAGGAGCAGATCGCTCTTGGCCGCCAAATCCTCTTCCCTGTACTCGTACTTGATCCCTTTCTCCGCCAAAGCGACCCGGATCCTTATCCCGAACATGCTCGGCCAGAAATCAAGCAGAATCACCTCATCCGCCATGTCCACAAACTACAGAAGCACCGAATTTCTCTCTGTTTCTCAGTGGATAAGTGAAGCGAAAGATGGTTTTGTCAATGAAAGATTGAACGTACTGTTATTGCGGTCCTCTCTCAGCCGTCAGCACAGGTCCCGATGTTTCTAGAATTACAGAAAGGTGGCGAAAGGGGAGTTTTTTTTTTTTACCAATTAAATATATTTTTAAAAAAAAAATCTTCCAAAGATCCTATGGGACAATTTTTTAGATCTTATACAACTAAAAATATTTTTTTAGATCCTCTTTTTTTTAAAAAAAAACACAATCCCTACTACATAAATTGTATAACAAAAATACGCTTCCTCATTTTAAACCTTAACCCTATAAAGTTTGACCCCTACCCTCTCACTCTTTCATCCGATAGGAACCCTAAAATGGCATAGTCGACCTCTGCCCTCTCTCATCCGACGGCAAGGCGTGACGGCATCTAGACAACGAGGCGTGGCGGCGGCGAGGCGTGATAGAGAGCAACGACAAGTTGGATGGTGGCGTCGCCGAATCGAGGGATGGAGAGAGAGAGAACTCCGTTTTGGCCAGATATGGCCAAATCGAGGGAGACCGGCCAGGAGATGGTGTTGATGGCAGTGGCAACGGTTCGTTGTCGCCGTTATTCGTCGCCTTCGTTTGCTGCTCATCGTTTGGTGCTCGCTGTTGATGCTCGTAGTTCTTGTCGTCGCTGCTCGCCAATGGTCGCCGTTCATCGCTTAGATCTACTCAGATCTGGCCAGATCTGGGTAGTTTTCACCACTACCGCCACCCGATTTTAGGTATTTTTCTCCATTTTTTTTTTGCTGCTGTTTGGGGTGTTGTTGTATTGAGATGTGCTAATTGTTGTTTGGGTGCTGTTGTATTTTTCATCTCCATGATTGTATTTTTCGGTTGCTGTTATTTTTTTTTTGTTGCTGTTTGCGTGTTGTTGTATTTTTCATCTCCATGGTTGCTGTTTTGGTGCTTGTGTTTTGATTCAACAACTAGAGGTAAGTGGATATCTACTGATTGATTCGTGTGGATATCTACTGACTGATTTTGTGTGGATATCCACTGAAAATCAATAATGTGTTATTGTTTAGTGGATGTCCATTGCTTGATAGGTGAAGGGTGATAAATGAAATTGAATTAAAATTTTAATATTATTTAGGATAGCCCAATTAGATTCAACTTAAGTTCTAACGATTTCTTAATTTATTTGTCATTTTCATCTTTTGTGTGTAGATGTTTGTGTTATTTTTTAGTTCAGTGGATATCTACTGATTGTTTAAATGTTTGTGTTATTTTTTTTAGTTCAGTGGATATCTATTGATTGTTTAAATGTTTGTGTTATTTTTTAATTCAGTAGATATCCACTAATTGTTTTTAGTGGATATCTACTTATTGATTTTTAGTAGATATACACCTATCTACTTATTGAAGACCGATGAAGATGAAGGGGGTGCGACGGTGTGATGATTGGCGAAGACGACGGACGTCAATCGTCTTAATTTTTAGAGGATTTCCACTTCTTTTTTTTTTGGATTTCCACTTAGGGGATATGTGGATTTATGTAATTTTCTAGTGGAATGTAACTGAAGATTAATATTCAGTGGAATTTTTTATTTTCTGATTTCTCTAATTCTTTACATTTTTAAATGTTCATAGAATATTTAAAAAAATAAACTAAAATTGAAATTAAATCAAGTGAAAAATAATGTAAGTGGATATCTACTTAGATATCTATTAAGTTGATATCCAAGTAAATATCCACTTAATTGATTTTTAAATATTTTAAAGGAATTTTAAATTTAAATAGAATTTAATATTTAATTTTTATATTTTAAAATGTTCACAGAATATTTAAAAAAATAAATTAAATTTAAAATAAAATTAAGTGAAATATAATTAGGGTATTTATGATATTTTATAAAAAAATTATTTTTAAGAAAAATAAAATTAATTAAAATTTGTTATTAAAAAATAAAATTGAGAAAATTTTGAAAACAAGTGAAATTCTAAATATATATATATTAGCAGTTTTGAAAAAAAAAATGGTTAAAATGGCATTTTTGTAAATTTTGTACCTATTGAGGGTAATTTAGAAAGAATAGATATGATGGTACTTTAATAATGAGTCCAAAAAAACATGAGACCTAGAAAGTTATTTTTTAAACAAATGAGACCCCTCAAATTTTTTTCCAAAAAAAAATACTAAAAACAAGCCTAATTGAACTTATTTATCAAACCCGTGTTACCAAGGGTTGTGATCCCCGGGTTCCAAAAAACGGTGTTCCATATACCCGGTGTTCGCAACACCAGGTATACAATTTTATTTTATTTTTAAATCGTGTACCTGAGGATGTGATTCCTGGGTACACATTAGGACTTGGGGATCACATCCCCGGATCCTAAATCACAAGAAACAAAAAAAAAAGGTGGAAATGGGCAAAAATGCCCATTCCTGAGGCTGTGTACACTGTACTACAGCAGTGCAGCGACTGAACGGTCAAACGATTTGACCATTTTATATTTTTAACTCAGGGATATGATCCCCGGGTTCAAAATATATATATATACACCCCTCGGCTGTAATTTGTTTTTAGCGGTCGTTTATGAACGAGATCTTTCTTGCGTTTTTTAAAATTTCTTTCCTCCTCCTTCAAATTACTTTCCTTAATTCTCTTTTTCCTTAACTTAGCTGCCAATTTTTAATTAATTTATTTTTTATTTTTTTACGGGAGTTGTTCATCAAGAATTTTTTACAACTTCACTTTAGAATTGCTTCCTCCTACTAAAGGTAAGTTTATTTTTATTTGTTTTGTTTGATTAGTATGTTTTTTGCTTGTTTAATTATTTAATTTATTAGTCAGTTAGTTTGTTTTGTTATTTAGTTAATTTAGTTGTTTAATTTGTTAGTTAACTAGTTCATTTAATTTAGGGAAACTTTTTGAGAGGTTCCAAGATTTCAAAAATCACTTTCTAGGTCCCATCTCATGTGTTAAAAAATTACTGTTATAGGATCCTATAAAGTGATATTTTTATGGGATAGGACATTTGGAGGGAATTTCCCTTTAATTTATTAGATAGTTAGTTAGTTTAATTTGTTAGATAATTGGTTAGTTCATTAGTTTAATTTTTTAATTTAGTTGTTAGTTAGTTTATTTTTTAATGTGTTTGAAAAATTATTTTATTATTTAAAAAAAAATAAAAATTAGTCTTTCAATAATTTAAATAAATTTTAGTCTTTCAATTAAAATCAAATTAATTGAATTTATCGAATTGATATTAACTTGATGTCAAATTTATATTCCATTCAAAGTTAAAGTTAATTAAATTATTGACTAAATTAAAAATAAATAAAATGATAAGGATTGAAAAATGTTCATGGTGAGAGATCTGTATCGTTCAATGGGACGCCACTAGCTTTTGGAAGACGAATTCTTATACCCTTTAAATCCGAGAGTTCATTATTCTTCATAGGGGGTTGCAAGGATGCAGGAGGAGTACACTTATCGTGTTAACCAAGCAAAGATTATGGTGGATGGATACATAGAATATAATAGTCCAATAGTGCGTTAATTGGCCAGAACAATGTCAATTGACATGCCACATAATCTTCAGATGACATTACATCGCTACTGTGAAGAAAATAACCGAATATAAATTCGAATTTATTGACACGAGCTTGAAATGACGGCACGTGAGCGTCTCGAAGAAGGTTTGGTTATCGAAGTGCGTACTTAAATGAGATGTGCAAGGAAACCTCAATATCAATCAGATATTGAAATGTCTGATAATGAGAGTAATGTTTAATATTTTTGTGTTAGTGAATTACAGTTTAACTATGTATTTCCTTTGAAGTCTAATGAATTGTTTTTATGTTAAATTATAATAATGTTACTTCTACCAAACAACTAACTTTCTCTATTTCAATTGATAAGTGGTGTTGAGTTAGTTTTTTTTAATTAAGTCTTGTGAACGTAAGTTCTAAAACATCATTTTTCAGTAATTATGTTTTTAAAAAAACTAATATTTTTGTAAACTCGTAATGTGCAGTATAATATTTATAAATGAACTATTCATCCTATAATTTTCGTGATGTTTTCAAATATTAATTCAAGTAAAGAAAGTTCATTTGATTTTTCAAGTGAAGAGAACTCAAATGGTGTTTGGGGTTGGCCTCGACCCTGAGATCACCATAGATGTTGGGTTCTCCAACCATATTTTGATGACTACTGGAGTGATCAAGACACCAACCCAATTGAGTATCGCGTCGGTCTACGCCAAGAATGAGAATACATGGTGAAAAAGTTTAACGACCTTGTATCTTGTTTAAGAGATCTTAATGCACCAGTTTCGCATCGTCGAAGTCTTCAAATGTCTAGACAATGTATAATTGATGACACAACCGATCTTCTTGAAATTGTTGCAAAGGTGCCGCAAACAAAATCGGTGATATCGGACGGGCTTGTTTAGTTGATTAAGCCACATGCTGTTAACCACACTAAGAATGCCCGCGTGTCTGTCAGATATCAATGTCACCTCAGGACGATCTCTAACAATATGACGCTTAAGCGTGTAGATGAACCATCGCCAGCAGCAGTAGTCCTCCTTCGGTACGACAGCGAAAGCTAAAGGATAGCACTTGTTAGACGGCATCATCCTAATGGCGATTAAGATCTTCCCCTCGTATTTACCTTACAAGTGAGTGCCATTAATCATGACGATAGACCGACAATAACACTATATGTCAACTGAAGGTTTGAATGCCCAAAACACCATGTCAAACCTCATGTAGCTAGACATATCAGTTGGAACAGTGCTCCACTCGACAATCGTACCTGAATTGTTGTGCTGCAATGCGACCATAAATTTTGACAACTTCCGATATGATTCGTCCCAATCTTCGAATAAGGTCTCGATGACTTTAGATCTGGCCAACCAAGCTTTTCGATAGGAGATAGTGAATTCCTAAGAATCTTTCACGTAATCCACGATAACGCTTATCTTCAATTCTGGATCCAGTTAAACTTGTCAAAGTATTAAGTTCGAAATCACACCAACATCCAAATGTTTATAATCTAAGGCCGTATGATTATAGAAATATGTGTGCTGGCCCTCTTACTGCGTAATCTGAAGCATACTGTGGATTTTTTTTTTTTTATTTATTTTTATTTTTATAATCACCTGCAACCTCCAATCGCATCTATGCAGGCATTTAACTGCCCAAATCTTCTTATTCGTTTCCCCCACACAATACTCTTTATTCTTTATGACGTGGTAATATTTCACGACCTCCTGGACACGTTTCTTGTCCTTAAAGACCATATCAATATGGAATTCACCCATCTTTAGTGTCTAGAAATGTTTTCGCAACTTCGACTCTTATTTTCTTATGTCATCGTCATCACCCCACTCCAAGTTATTGAAAAATGGAATAACCCTGTCCAATTCAAATTGTTAACTCTGACTTCCTTGCCGCTAGGCCCAACATCTAGATCTTCGTTCCCATTCTCATCATCCTCCTTTGGCTCCAACACAACATTCGCATCTAACTCTTCTTCTGACACACTGTGACTGTCAACTGTATCAAACTCACCATCATAATTACTTGTGTTGTATTGCGGTTGACTACTTGGCAAAAAAATGGTGATGTGGAAGAGTAGAACTGGTGCCATGATCACGGTCAATCATACTATGTGAATGCTCTTGTTTATGGAATGTAGGGGGTGAGACGGTGTAATTAGACTCAACTAATTGGGGGTGCTGCATGAGAATATTGTGGGAATGATATTGTTTTGGAATGTATGGGGGTGAAACGGTGTAATTAGACTGGATTGCTTGGGGGTACGATATGAGAATATTATATCAAAAAAATGTAGGGTCAAATTGGGTACTGTACGGATTAAAACTCTGAGTCATTAAGTGGGTAAAATGACCGGTTTGGGGGGGGAACAATTCAAACTAGGATCAAATGCTCATTTTACTTCTACATACACATCAACAGCAAGAAGTGAGGGTATGTAAAGAGATAACTCAACTAAGTCGTCCCCGATAGAAAACAAAATATATTTAAAATTCCCTCCGAAAAAAACCATCGGCATCTTACATTTTAGTTTCAAATTTCCAGTAGCCCCATCCTCAAGGACACATAGTTTTAGCATCTTAATTAATTCACTTAAGGTTGTTCCCCTAAAGATAACCAAAGATTTTACAGATGAGGTACTGTAAGAAACTTTGAACTCAATACCTTCCGATATTCTACCACCTCAATACAATAGCAACCGGACGCTCTTTATTTCAAGCGACTATCATTTGACAAGGCAAAACATAATTAGAAAATATCATCATCAACCAAGACTTAAATATATTTATTTTAAAAAATATATATTTCCGAACACATTAAAAAATTGAACTAACTTAACTCCTAAGTGCACATTTTTAATTAATTAACAACTTAAAAATTGATGTTTTAAAAAATAACTAAATTAACAACTAAACTTATTAATTAATTAACTATCTATTATTTTAAACAATATATTATAATTTATATTCTAATATTTTTTTAATGTTTTAAAAAATAACTAAATTAATAACTAAACTAATTAATTAACTAACTAACTTACAAGTTTTTTAAAACAATATATTATAAGGCACCAACTAACCCAAAGACCATACATTCAACAACTGATTTTCCAGCAAATTTAATCAATTGAATTCCTTACAAGCCAACTTTCCAAATCCATTATAAGATAGCATGTAACATTTTTAATATAATTGAATTAATAATATATTACGTAAATCAAATTAGGAAACAAAATTTTCTGACAGATTCTTCAATTATTCATTTCTAACTCTAATATAATTTTATAAAAGATTTTTCAGAATATTCAATCTATCTCATCACTAATTTTTAATATTATTTTAGAAATTTTTATATTCTGATATTTTTTTTTTTATGTTTTAAAAAAAACTAAATTAACAACTAAACTAATTAATTAACTAGCTAACTATTTTTTAAACAATATATTATCATTTATATTCTAATATTTTTTTTTGATGTTTTACAAAATTACTAAATTAACAACTACACTAATTAATTAACTAACTAAATTATTGATTATATTCTAATGTTTTTTTTATATATTTTAAAAAATAACTAAATTAATAACTAAACTAATTAATTAACTAACTAACTAATATTTTAAACAATGTCTTAACAACTGAGTAAAGCTAGTTGATTAGCCATGCTCCTCATATATATACTAGTTCATAACCCGTGCCTAAAGACACGGGTGTAAAGTACTAAAAACACAAACCAAAAAAGCATATATATTTAATTTTTTTTACATAACCCCATCTGTTTAGACAATATTCCATACCTACTTTATTTGAACATTAATAATAATAACAACTGAATATCAATAATAATTAGCAATCGAGACCAACCACCATTTCACACCAATAAGTAAAAAACAAAGACTTTTTACTTTACAAATACACACTATTTATACACCTGTAAAGAGTTCATCTACATCCTAGAAAAGTAACTACAAAAGAAATAAATTTAGACATGAAAATTTCATAGAACGAAAATGACAATAGCCAACAACCTCAAAACAACATAATGAACTTATAGAACATAAATTCTAACACTAAAATTAGAAATTAACACTTAGTAGGATGACAGTGCATTAATGCATAAAATATATTAACTAACACCAAAATCAAAAGTAAACCTAAATCAAACCTGCAAAAAATAGACTATAAATTAAATCAAATTAGAATTGTTAGTAAAATATCACAATATGAAGATCTAGAGTAATACAATAGTCGACCAGTTTCACCTAATTGAACTAACAAAAATAGAAATGCATAGAAAGAAAAAAAACCCCAAAAATTTACAATTTTTTGCATATCATCATATTTGGTGATGATACTCGAAGATGTCCATCATATGACCACCACCCCTAGAGGGAATATCCAAAATATAGCCAAAATTTATCCTCTTGTAACTCATCGATGGTTAGAATATTATTCAAAACAATCTTTCGAATGGAAAAATTTAGTCAAAAAACACACAAAAAATATAAATTTTGAAACAAAATAAAAAAAATAAAAATAAAGGAAGAAGAAGAACAACAACAAATTCTTGGAACGAAAATGAAAAGCAAAAATTAGAATGTTAACATGAGTTTAGAACATATAGTAGTACATTTTTTAGTGGTTAGCTTGTCGGTGTACTATCAAAACGATTTGTTTCTGAAGATCGTTGGTTGTTAGTCGGGTTTTGAGTTGGAGGCATTATCGTGTTATGATGTTTAGCAACTATTGCTTTTGATTGCTTCAGGGCCTCAATATATCTACTTTTATATTGTTTCACTTTCCCATGCACATACTTGGTGAAACGCCCTGACAGAAAGTTAAATGCACAAAAAATGGTGAAATTATGATTAAATAAGCCAGGACTAAAAAATTACATGAAGTGAACTCTTATGTAGTTAAAGATGTGTGAGTGCATTAAAATTCTTAACAGAAAATATATGAGAATGCTATTCTTATTAATGATTAGATTGTATACCCTATAAACGAATTTCTACAAAACACAATTCTATAGAAGAGAAATTAATACACATATTTCAAGTGTTGTTCATTAAGAAATTGAATAATAAAGAGAACGTTATTGAGTTATCACACACTTATATTCACTACTAAAAAGACTTGCTTGAATACCGATAAAATCAAGGGGAAAACAACAGAAAATAAATTCGTCTTTACTTTAATGTTATGTTTTGAATCACATTAGTACTAAAAACTCAAAAAAAAAAAAAAAATTCCAAAATTATTGGCCAAAAATAGACGAACCAACTTACAAAAACACCACATTAAAAGGTTACGCATTATCCTTCAAGTGAATATCTCTAAAGCTGAACATAAACCAGTTAGCAATAAACTTTTTGAGTACGAATTCATCTCTATGTACTTCCCACACGAAACGGGGTTGGCGCACGAAGTAAAGAAAGTGACCTGCTCGATGTTGAGATTAACATTTCCATAGTTCAAACTGCATTCTTATAGCTATATTTGGAAGATAATTGTGTTCTAAGAAGGAAATACTTATTGTTTTCACTTTTAATCAATAATGGGAAAGATTGCTTGATATGGTTGGTGAGAAATTTAATCTTAACCTTGTCACTTTCGATCAATGTGAAATTTTCTTAAATACAAAACTAAGCCCACTGATTGTCTCCAATTGTGTTCGTCAACGGATTTGCAAAGAAAAAATTGAGGACCTTATAAAATTCTGAAAGAACTACATTTGGGAAAAAATTGAGTTAGTCGTCATATTATTGTATATGTGCAGAAACAAGAATCTTAGAAAGAAAGCAAGATACGTGAACGAAAGAATACCAATCGATGGATTTTTCTCGCCGGGGAAGCAAGTTTGAGTTGGAGAACTCATCGACGACTTTTTCCAAGTTTGTCTTCTTCGGCGCCGAATCTTCTACATATCCTATTAGGTAACTTTAAGATGAGGGGTGCGAATTTTCCAGATTTGGACACGAATACACACCTCATAACAAAAACATAAGAACTAAAATAAGATTGAAGTTAACCAACACCTCTTTAGAATCTACAGCTTCTTGCAGAGCTTAGAAGGATAGAAAATCTATAGCATTGAAACTCATGAGCACTTATAGATCCTCTTGGTATACATGTGTAACCAAATCCTAAGGAGACCCCATCTTTTATCCCAAAAAATCTACAACCAATTTCTATCTGCTCAACACTATGAATAAGAACAATTCCTTTTTGTTTCGATCATAGAAGTGTCAATACCCCTGGCAAACACAACAGCATGAAATAGTTAAATTAATCAAATTTAACCTTCTTTACCATTTCTGTTGTAAAAAAAATTCAGATCTAGACACAAATAAACACCTTCTTCTCTTTCAATCGCATACAAATACACACCAAATTTTCAAATCTAGACAAGCAAATAAAGATCTACAAATTTTAGATATAGTCAAATCAAGCACAACTATAGAGAAATCAAACTTAGATTTAGCAAACTCAAGCTCCGATTGGAAATTAGTGTTTCCCAAATCAGAAACAGAAATCAATTTCAAGGAGAATGGGGTGGGGGTTTCGGAGAAGAAAGAAGAGAATAGGCTTTGGTGGCGACCTGGAGGTTCAATCAAGCATGGTTGACAAAGTTACCTGAGTTGTTATGGTCGATGATAGTAGCGACACTGCCGATGAAGATGTTCGTGGCAGATTTTGTAGCAGCAGTGGCTCGAAGGGATTGAGGGAATGTTGGAAAAAGTGACGATTAAGGCAATTGCGGCGTTAGAACAAAGAGAAGGAGCTTGGAACTATTTCGTGCAGCAACTACGGCGTGACGGCAATTCAGCGATGGAACAACGATGGTGTGGCGGCGGCTGCCTGCATAAGTAAAGGGAGAGAGCGAGAGAAAGGAGAAGCGAGAGTGAGTAAGAGAAAAGACAGAGGTAAAAAGTTTTAACCCTAATTATGTTTTATTCCAAAATTTTATTTTATATGTTGGCTAATATGATCTAATGGTTAAAAAATGTCTAGAGTTTTGTGACTTTTGTCTCTCATCCAACGGCCCAACGGCCGTGAATATACAAGTCCTTAAATAATAGATATATATGTGTGTGTTGTGCAATGGACGGTTTTATACATGGTTGGATTACTTTGATGGAAATAAAAATCTAGATTCCATTTTTGAAATACTACTTTTCCTGCTATTTTATTTACCTTTCAGATATCATACGTTTTTTGTTTTTTTTAATACAAATCTGGAAAAATGGCTAGGCTTTTGGGTTACACTCTACTTATCTTAATTTTTTTTTTTTTTTTTACCGTAATCCTTTTAACATGAAAAATGAGATTAATTGATAACAGGAATGGACTTTAGCTATGAAATCATTTTTATCGTAGGGTAAAATTCATTTTTTTTTTTTTTTTTTTTTTTTTTTTTTTTTTTATGTTTTAAAAAAGAAAAAACTAAATTAACAAGTAAACTAATTAACTAACTAACTATTTTTTAAACAATATATTATCATTTATATTCTAATTTTTTTTTTTATGTTTTACAAAATAACTAAATTAACAACTAAATTAATTAATTAACTAACTGAATTATAGTTTATATTATATTTTTTTATGTTTTAAAAAAAAAAACTAAATTAACAACTAAACTAATTAATTAACTATTTTTTTAAAATAATATATTATCATTTATATTCTAATTTTTTTATGTTGTACAAAATAACTAAATTACCAACTAAATTAATTAATTAACTAACTAAATTGTAATTTATATTCTAATGTTTTTTTGATGTTTTAAAAAATAACTAAATTAACAACTAAACTAATTAATTAACTAACTAACTAATTTTTTTAAACAATATATAATAATTTATATTCTAATATTTTTTATGATGTTTTTAAAAAAATAACTAAATTAACATCTAGTTAAGATATGTAGCAAAACTAACTAACTAATAAATTAAATAATTAAATAAGTACAAAACATACTAATCAAACCAAACTAATAAATAAATTAAACAAAATAAACAAAAATAAACTTACCTTTAGGAGGAGGAAGAAATTCTGAAGTGAAGTTGTAAAAAATCATTGATGAACAACTCCCGTAAAAAAAAAATCAAAAATCAAAAATCAAAAATCAAAAATTGGCAGCAAATTAAGGAAGAAGAGAATTAAGAAAAGTAATTTGTGCTTGAAAGATGAAGAAAGAGATCTTAAAAAACGCAAGGGAGAAGAGGAGAGAACTTCATCGGTTAAAAAAAATTACAGCTGGGGGTTGTATTTATATATTTTGAACCCAGGGATCGTATCCCCGGGTTCAAAAAATAAGAACGGTCAAACAATTTGACTGTTTTGTGTTGAACAGTCAAATTGTTTGACCGTTCAGCCGCACTGCACTGCTGCAGTGTAGAGTGCAGCCTCAGGCCCGTTCCCATCTTTTTTTTTTTTTTTTTTTTTAATGATTAAGGACCCAGAGATATGATCCTCGGGTCCTAATGTATACTCTGGGATCACATCCCCGGGTACAAGATTAAAAAAAAAAATTTAATCCATATGCCCGGTGTTGTGAACATCGGGTATATGGAACCCCTTTTTTAGAATTCGATGTTTGGAACACCGAGTTTCAGTACCCAGGGATCACAACCCCGAGTAACACGCTTTTCGTATATAAGTTTAATTAGGCTCGTTTTCAGTATTTTTAAAAAAATATATATTTAATTGGTAAAAGACTCGGCGAAAAGGTTGGGGGGAAGCGTAGCGCTCCACCATACAGCCAAAAAATTATTTATTTGTTTATTATTTTATAAATTATACAATATCTATTTACAGATCAAATATAAGAGTGAATATTTTTCCCCTTCACTAAAAAAATACTCTTCGAGCTCAATTTAGTCCTCAAATTTTTTGATTCAAAACTCTTAAATATAGAAAGAAATTTTATCGGTTAATCTCATAGAATCAATTAATATAAAGACTAATTAATATGATCTTCAAAATACATGATAAGTATAGAAAATATATTCAAATTTCTTCAAAATCAAATTTTATAATGTTCAAAACTATATGATCTGCGTTAAAGATCTCGAAAAATAAATCAGTCAAGATAGTCCTCTGCCATTTGGAATCCCGTTCATGTTAATACCTTCGAAAAAGGAGATTGGGAGAGAAGGCGAAAAGGTATTCTTTGCAGCCACTTATTGATAGCTGAAAAATCTGTTTGGTTGCAGGGGTAGTCCTTTATTTGCATCCCTATTCTTTGCAACCACTCATCAGCAGCTGAAAAATCTGTTTCGTTACAGGGGTAGTCCTCTATTTTATTTCATTTGTTTTGTTTTGATCTTTAAAAAAATGAGTGAAAGAAATTCTGAGTTTGCTGGGATTAAATCCTTTCTAATTACAGTTCATCAGAAGGCGTTTTAACGCATGAATCACCCTCACTAAATCCAATTACAATATATGGTCTCTACTGATAAAAATGCAAATTGCTGAGAGAGACAATATCTCATACATTCGTGGTAATACTAAACCACGTGCAGAATCTGGTAAAGGCTATGAATAATGATATACTGAAAATAAGAAGGTCAAATGGTGGCTATTAATGTCTCTGTCTCCAGATATTATGAGGTGTTATTTACGCTTACCCATTGCCCACAACATCCGGATTGCCTTGTCCACAACATTCTATGATGGAAGTGATGAGTTGCAAGTCTTTACTCTGAATCAAAAGGTCTTTTCTGCAAGACAAAATAGGAGAATCCTCTCTGTGTATTATGGAGAATTGACAGAAATCTTCCAAGAGTTAGATCATCATGATAAAGTGGTTATGAAATATCTAAATGATGTCAAAGCTCACCGCCAATCTATTGAACGATTAAGAGTCCATATCTTTCTCGTTGGATTGGATGAGGCCTATGATTCAATCCGACGTGAGATTCTGTGAAGAGACCCAGTACCAAAGCTGGAGGAATGTTACTCATTAGTTCGACGGGAGGCGGTACGGAGTATCACCTTGAAAGGTGATTCTAGAGCATCTGAACTAGTTCTATGGTGGCTTAGAATCAATCTAATCAGGGTCAACAACCTCGAGCACAACCCAACACTAGTAGAACAACCAAGGGTATTGACAAGTTTTCAAACAGATGCACTCATTGCCATAAGACTGGTCATACCAAAGTGGTTGTTTTGAATTGGTGGTCTATCAGAATGGTGGGATCTGAGTCACGCGAAGAAAATCACCAAAAGCTTTACACTGCAGCAGTTGCTTAGACAAAAAAGGAAGATGAAATCACTGACGTCTCGGCATTGGTAATAGCTGCAGACAATGGTGGCAAAGTTTTAAATATTTCAACACATGTTTTGAATAATGCATGGATAATTGATTCTGGTGCAACAAATCACATGACATATGATTCTAGACAGGTCTCACCACTCAGTCACTCAAACCAAAAGTTTGTCTCTACTGCAAATAGAACTTTGATCCCAGTTATTAGGGAAAGATCTTTGACTCTTACTAATACATTAAATTTAGATTCAATCTTAGTTATTTTATCTTTAGATTATAATCGTTTGTCAGTTTCTCAAATAACCACAACTTTATCTTGTATTATAATTTTTTTGCCTGATTTTTTTATGTTTAAGGACATCAAAACTAAGACGACGATTGGTTATGGTATTAGACGGGAGAAGCTGTATTACTAGAACTTGGAATAAAGAAGTATTGAAAGCCAACGACAAGCTCTGGCAATGGGTGGTTTTGAAGACAAAAAAAGAAAAGAAATATGGTTGAGGCATCAACTGTTTGGGCATGCTTCCTTTGGATATCTCAAAAGATTATTTCCTGATTTATTTATAGATATTGATATGTTTAGTTTTCAGTGTGATACTTGTGAACTTTCAAAAAGTCATCGTGTTTCGTTTTCATTACGATTGAATAAAAGTTCACTTCCACTTATGATTATTCATTTCGATGTCTAGGGTCCATAGAAAATCACTACTTGGGTGGTTCACGTTGGTTCATAACGTTTATTGATGATTGTACCAGGATGACGTGACTTTACTTGATGAAATTCAAAAGTGAAGTGAACTCGATATTCTAAAAGTTTCATAAAATGATTGAAACTCAGTACAATAGAAAGATCCAATTTTTTTCGCGGTGACAATGGTGGAGAATATCAGAGTATTGGATTTTAACATTGTTTGGAAGCACAAGGAATGATCCATCACACCACTTGTTCCACCACGCCTCAACAGAATAGGGTGGTTAAGTGAAAAAATAGATATTTGTTGGCGGTTGTTCGAGCTTTGTTAATTGAAGCCCATATGTCTTGGTCTTATTAGGGATAGACTTTAACTTCTGCAGCTTATTTAATTAATCAGGTACCTTCCAGTACTCTTAATTTCAAAACACCATTCCAAACTCTTAATGATAAGATTGTTGCTCCAACCGTCTAAAGTTTAACTCCTTAGGTCTTTGGATGTATGATGTTTGCACATCTACACAAGCATCAACCCACTAAGTTAACTACTAAAGCATTGAGATGTGTTTTTATTGGGTATGCGACTGATCAAAAGGGATATCGGTGTTATCATCCTCCAACATGTCGACTATTTATCACGATGGAAGTTGTTTTCTATGAAGATACAATGTACTTCTCCAAACCTAAATTTCAGGAGAAGTACCAAAAGGAAATTCAATGTCTGTATTACGATAACCAAGATGAGGGCTACTTGGAGATAACTGATATGACATTGGATTCCAGTGATAGTGACTCACAGACTAGATTAAATGAGGAAATATGTGAACTAGATTTAAGTGTCCTGATATTAGATTAAAATCGGTATGAGAACCAAATAACTAAAGGGTAGATTATTTTCTAACTCAGTCAGAAATCGAGGTTCATGAAAATATAGATCCATCCCGATCAATATATCACACCAACTATTTACTGAAGATGTTCCTAAGCCACACAGAAAACAGTTACCACAAATGCCACACGAGAGGTATTCCTAAATCCACATATGAACCTGAACTCTCTAGTAAAGTAAAATATCACATGAGTCATTATGAGTCCAACCATCATTTGTCAGAATCAAATATGTCATTTATGAATCAATTATCTGTTGTATCTATTCCTATCAGTGTACAAGAAGTCTTATTTGATCCTAGGTGGAAAGCAGTTATGAATGAGAAGATAAAATCTTTGGGAAAAAAAAAAATGAAACATGGGAATTGGTCAATTTCAACTAGGAACGAAACCAGTTGGATGTCGGTGGATTTACACTGTGAAGTACAAGACTGATGGCACAATTGAACGCTTTAAAGCAAGACTGGTAGCAAAGGGATACACTCAAACCTACAGGATTGATTACACAAAAATATTTGCACCTGTAGCCAAAATCAACACAGTTCGTGTTCTGCTGTATTTAACTGTAAACCTGGATTGACCCATATAACAATTTGATGTGGAGAATGCATTTTTACATGGTGGATTATCTGAATAAGTCTACATGAATCTCCCACCGGGATGCATGATACCCAAAAGACACAGCCAAAAGGTTTGCAGACTAAAGAAATCATTGTATGGGCTGAAGCAGTCTCCTAGAGCATGATTTGGAAGGTTCTCAAAATCTATGATAGCCTTTGGCTGCCATCAAAACAACTCAGATCACATTCTTTTCCTCGAAAAAGAGTAAGGTAAGATAACTGCGCTCATTGTATATGTGGATGATATGGTGGTTACAGACAATGAACCTAATGAAAGGAAGGCCTTGCAAAATTACTTGTCCAAAGAATTTGAAATGAAAAATCTAGGCCCTCTGAAATATTTTATTGGGATTTAAGTATCAAGATCTAACAAATGGATAGTTATGTCTAAAAAAAAATATGCTCTAGATCTATTACGAGAGACTGATATATCAGCATGTCAACCAGTTGATAGACCAGTAGAAGAAAGTCCAAAACTGTATTGAGCCCAACCAGATACCAGTCGACAAAGAAAGATTCCAAAGACTTGTAGGGAGACTGGTGTACTTATCTCATACCAGATCAGATCTAACTTATACCTTGAGTATTGTTAGTCGGTTTATGCACAATCTTGGAAAGCAACATATGAATGTAGTTATTCCCATTTTAAGGTACCTAGAGTATGCTCCAGGAAAAAGAGTATTATTCACTAAAAACACAGACCGTCAAAGTATAAAAGCCTATATTAATACTTTACCTTTCTGGAGGTAACCTTATAACATGGAAAAGAAATAAACAAAATGTTGTAACTCACTCATGTGTAAAAACTGAATTCAGAGGTTTGACAAATGTACTTTGTGAGACATTATGGCTAAGATTTTTTTTTATAGGATTTGAGTTATCTATCTAAGCAACCTATTTGACTTTTTTGTGACAATAAAGTAACATGTGACATCACGCATAATCCAATTCAACATGATTGTACAAAGCACATCGAGGTTGATAGTTTTTTTATTCAGGAAAATTTGGATGGAAAGACTGTAGAATTGCTTAAGATTTGATCAGATGATCAGTTGACAAACTTCCTCACCAAAGCAATCTCAAATCAAGTATTCTTAAAATTGTTAGACAAGTTGGGCATGTTGGACATCGATGCACCAAATTGAAGGGAGTGTTAAATAAGACATAAATTATATGTGATTATACTTTCCTAATTTAGATTTTATAATTGCTTGATTCTAGGGATACTCTAGACCTAGAATCAAGATATATATACCCTTGTAGAGAATGAATGAAAAATTTGAGATCCTTTTTCAATAGCATTATATTTGAAATTCAACATTTTTCTCATTTGCTCGAAGGGAATTCAATTTTTAAATCACTCAATAAAAATATTAGTTCCGTAAAATATCAACGTTAAATTGTCCATCAAAACATCTAGGGTCAACACTCAGAATTATCAAAATTCTGTCTCCATTGCTTAAATTTAAGTGATTAAGGGTGAAATCTCAGGTCCTTGTGTGCGAGTTTGCTTTCTCCTTCAACCTTACATCTTTGATATGTGTTCTAATCCATGAATTTGGTAAATTTCACATACCCCCTCAATTTTACCTTCTCACACCCATAGAAAAATCTTATATAGATACACTTGAAGACCTCTATTAGACTAAATCTCATAATGTATGAAACTTCTCACATATCCACCAACTTCTTCTACCTCTGATAAGTCGCACCTTTGTTTATCGAGGGCGGAATCACGCTTCACTTAATCTTAATCACTCTGACACATATTTTTCATTGCTTCATGAATAACGTGAAAGTTAATCTTCCATCTCTTATGTTTGAAACCATGGCCCATCAACTAGGATATGCTAGTGGTGTGCAACCATAAGAAAATGTTCTTATTCTTGTACTTCGATTCTTCAAAGTTCCCATGTCCTTAGAAAAGGTAACGGATGTTGTCTTAGATCTCAATAAAATTAAATTCAAATCTACATAACTTATGAGATATCAATGGGCGAATGGGTAGTGGATTAATGGGAGGACGTCATTATCAGGTTCCTCTTCCCAAATAGAGAAAGGAAACAAGAAAGTGATGGAAGGTGGATTATCAGGAGAGATGAATGACATGGGAAAACTCTAGGTCATAACTGACAGAGGCATTAAGCCTTAGAAGGGTCGGATCATATATGAATTTTGACCCGAAACAGATAGAGCCATTGGGTTATCTGGGCCGAAGTAATGCAGGACCAATTGGGCGGTGACTATTAGCCAAGAACTAGTTTATAATCTTGAAGAATCGATTGATGAAGTGTTCAACCGGTCAAACCACTGTGATGTACCAAATCAACAATATAAAGGAACTATACTGTATAATTTGAATTTAAGTAAATCAAGGCCACAGATGGATTCGAAACACCAAAATTAGCCAAGAACCGGTGTTAAATCTCAAAGAACCAGTCGAAAAACAAGTGAACCGTCCAAAAAAAAATTAACACTGAACTGGTCAACAACAAGTGTTGACCAGGAGGGCTAATGATGCAGATGAGTTGGCAGAGAATAATGGTGTGGCATTGGCTGGTGGGCTGACGTGTCCTATACGCATTGGTGACGTGGAAGCCACGTGGCAATGACGTGGAAGCCACGTGGCAATGACGTGGCGACAAATGGTCATCAGAAACTGATATGGCATATGGTAATGATGTGGCGACTAATGTGGTAGCTGTTGTGACATTGAAGTGGCAGCATATGGTCAACCTTAGGGCTGACGTGGTGTTTGACTTGGTAAAATACATTGCGAATCAACAGAATCTTCAAAATGCGTGTTAGGTCTCATACGATGTCCGATTTTGGTGTTTTTGGTGGCCTTGGAATTGTCTTTTCAAGAGGAGGGTGATGACATTGTAGGTGTTAATATTGGATCGATGGTGAAGCCTGTAGTAGTCAACGAAGGTGATGACAGCGACAAGACTGCGATAGCGCGTGGAGGCCCGTTGAAACTCCGATAGTAGTGATTTTGGTGGCGTTCGAATTGTCTCTTCAAGACAAATATGATGGTGTGATGGTTGCTGATATCGGAGCGATAGTAAGGCCTGTAGTAGTAAACAAAGGTGATGCCAACGGCGGGACAGTTGGTGGCGCATGGAGGCGCGTTAGAGCTTTAATTATGGTGATTGTGGTGGCATTGGAATTGTCTCGTCAAGACAAAGGTGATGGTGTGATTGTTGTTGATATCGAAACGACAGTGAGACATGAAACAATTAACAAATCTTACTGTAACAACGGTAATTTGGTTGGTTGCGCGTGAAAGCGTGCGAGAACCTTGTTGGCGGTGATGTTGGTGTTGTTGAACTCGTTTTGACGAAACGAGCTTGATGGTAGAGTGTTGAATGATGAAAACGAGGTGGTAGGCAACAACGAAGTTGAAGGCTTGAAAAGATTTAGTAGAAAAAGGGTCAGAAATGCTATGTTAAAATAATTGAGAGGCAGGATATTAAAATAATATGAGAGAATTGTATTGATATATGAGAAATATACAAATACAAATATATACATGAAAATCTATATGTTGGAGGTGACTAGGGTAACCCTAATAAGGTTAAAGTTTGATTTTCTTAGTGAGATTAGAGTTTGACATAGTAGGCCAAGGACCATCACATATATTATCAGTAAGGTTGAGTAATAGTTTTTCTTCCATCCCTTTACTTTTATTTTTAAGGACAATTCTATTTTTAATCTTTTAAGTATTAACAAATTTCTATGTGCTATGATAAATTTAAAATTCTTTAAGTACACACTAATGATATGTTTGTTAACATTTTCATCCAAATGGGACCCAAAAAAAAAATCATTCGCACCGCACATAGTATTGGTATCTCTTAGTTTTGTTCTTTTTCACTCCCTTTTCTTTATTTTTAATCATTTTCTTATTCATTTTCACCGAATTTCTCCCCACCATTCACCGTGCGGTCCATCCTCATCCTTGTCTTTTTTTTTTCTTTCATCTCACTCTCTTTCTCTATATGTACATACATTTTCTTACAAGAATTTTTGCTTCAACCATTTTCGAGTAATGGTAGAAATGTAATTGAAGAAAAAAGTGAAATTTTAGATGTGACTATTGTACATCATTCTTAAAATAGCCAAATAGGAAGTGAAAATTTTTGTCCTCCGATATTTGACAAAATCCCAATTTTCTTTTTAATTTTTAAAAAGAGTCAGATCGTTACTTTAAAAAAGTGGATTGACTTTCCTGCCAATTATTATTGTTTTTTTCTTAAAAGATAAACTAAAAATCCACATTTTCCAATTTCTTTATTCACGTCTCATTCATCTTCACCCATAAAAGAAATGTCTTTTCGCATTTTTTGTACTACTTTTTCCATCTCTATTTTAACTTTTACCGAACATTGCTTTAAAATTCAATGACATTCAATATTTGACTAAAGGCATAATCTTGTTCACCAATAATAAGGTCCGCCGGTTTGCTTTAAACCGAGCTGGACAAATAAAAGACTATTTGTGAGACAATTCCATGACAATTGAAGATAAAAATCACAATAAAAATCCACACATTAAAACCAAGTAGATCAATGTCAAAATATCTTATATATAAATAATCCATATTATATAAAAATAACTATTAATTCAGACCAAAAAATTATAGTCAATAGTGAGGTAAAATTTGATCCGGTCAAACTAATTTAATTTTATTTATTCTTCCTAAATCAAAAAGATATTAGTTTTAGACCCACACTAACCTCCGACTTAGAGTGATCACTGAAGCATAAAATTAGAATGCATGTTCAATTTGACCGTTTATAATTGAAGAAGCAACCAAATCAACAACAGTAAATAAAGCAGACATGAAATATACCTTCGAAATAAACATTAATGGAAATTGATGTACGGAAAAAATGGACAACTGAATATGGTAGAGGAGGCTATTAACGGGAGCAATATAGATTTTAGGAGGCGGCAGGATGTTGAAATGAATGATTAGTGAAGAATAGTCAATGATGATGATGGTGCTAGAGGAATAAATGAATGGGAGTAAATATTGTGAGAGAAATGAGTAATTAATAAGAAATGTGTAATTGTTGTTGATGATAATGGTAAAAGCATCAATCAAAGGCCAAGATTGATGCTTCAGGCAAGGAGATAATAAGATGTACAAATTTTGACCTCTCCCTCATTGTCAATTCACATCTTCCGCTTTTAGGTTTTACATATGGGTTATTCTCTCCAAATCAAGAAAAATTAATTACAAATCACATTCTATAAATATAATAATTTACAAGTTAGGTGTACGATTTCAGATACCGTATTAACTTAATCTCGTGCCGAGAAATATTTGATTGATACCACACCAGTATTCTTAATACTTATCTAAATTTTGTAGGTACTTCTTAATACTTATCTAAATTTTGTAGGTACTAATCAGAAATTTGAGAGTTAAAATTCAAACATTATCAACAACCAAATAAGTGTATTTTAAAATCACCCAATAAAAGAACACACACACAGATCCTTGCTCACAGATCCTGATTAGAAGACACCTAAGTGCCTCCTCCTCTTATTATTACAAACGCCCCCAAAACGCCCCCCATCAAAGACAAAAAGGGAGCCGCAGATGACTAACGAAACTACATGTTTCACATAGGGTTGACAAAACAGGTATTTACACGATGACACGACATAAGACCGACACAAAATTATCAGGTCTAAGTTTTGCTTATCAGGTATCAAGTCGTTATCGTGTTAGACCCGATAACCCGATAAGTGATAACCCAATAGGTTACACGATAAGACACGATAAGAATTTTGTATATTTAGGTTACACGATAACCTGAGATCTAATAGGCTACCCGTTAATTTAATAAATTATTTTTACACCCCAAATTATCAAATATTATAATTTAGTACCTAATATATATATATTCACATTTTCCTAAACCTACTCATTTAGGTGGCGTTTGGTTAGTGTTCCCACTTTTCTGAACCCAATTGGAATGGGTTGGGTTGAGTTGAATTGGGTTGGGTTGAGAATTTTGGGAACAGAATTACGTTTGATAACGACAATTTTTGTTTTGTGCTGAGAACAGAATGTGTTTGGTAACGATTTTATCCTAAAACTATTTTTTTTTTTTGTTTGGTGGCGACTGGACGACCGACGGCGGCGGCGGAGGTGGCCGGAGACGGCGGTCGGTCGCCGGACAGTCGCTGGCTGGCGGCGGCCGGCGATGGTCGCCGGACGGTGGCCGGCGGCGGCAGACGGCGGCGGGTGGTGGTGGTCGCCCGGCAGATGAAGTCGGAAATTGAGAACTTTGGGTTAAGTTTTTTGAGCACAAAAAGAAACAACTTTTTTTTGTTTCTGATTTCTTTAAGATTTTGAGAATCAATTCCTATTTTTTGGATTGAGTTGAGTTGAGTTTTGTGTTTGCCAAACGCGTTCCCAAAAATCAAACCCACAATTTTTGGGTTGGGTTTGGTTGGGAACACTAACCAAACGGGGCTTTAGTCAACTTAACAGATTAACATGTCATTAACGTGTAATGGGTACGTTAATGTATAATGAAAACCTATCAGGTCTTATCGTGTCGTGTTCGTATTGGGTAGTCTGATATGATATACATATCGTGTCGTGTTCGTGTTTGAGTCTTATTGTATTTCGTGTTATCGTGTAATGACATGTTACCAATTTTGTCAGCCCTAGTTTCACACCAGCCCAAACCACCACCATTTTCTGCTCTCTACTCGACTCCCCTCCTCTTCATCCACTGCGCAACATCTTCAGAGACCTTTTCAGGCGCAGGCAGAGATTTGGAAACACTCTCCTTCTCCATACACCGCTTGCCCCATGAGATCAGCTTCGGGCATGCCGCATCTATGCTGAAATTACCGTATTTCTCGTAGGTGTAGAACCAAGAGTAGAAGCCAATGAGGGCGACATCGACATATCCGAGGGTCTCGCCGCCGTAGTATGGCTTCTCTCCGAGCTCTCCTTCCAATAGCTTGAAGCAGTCTATCAGCTCTTTCTTCCCCGCCTCTTGCCCTTCTCCCTTCTCCATCCATACTTTCCTTGAAGAATCGTATACCTTCATCAAAGGATTTGCATTTTTAATTGTTTTAGCGGGAAAAAATGGTCTCCTACAAAGAAATCCCTATCACCATCATCATGCGATGAACCAAATAAAAAATTATTCCCAATAACAATCTCCAAAAAAGCAATAGAAGATAAGAAAATTGAACACCGATTAAAAGAAACAGGAATTTAAATTTCAACAAAAAAAATATGAAAAATTCAAACTAAAGGATCAGTAGAGCAAATGTCATACCTTCTTATCAATGAAGTCGGCCCAAAACCTAACTTGAGCTCTCTGATATGGATCGGAGGGCAGCAACGGAGCTTTATCCTTCCACACCTCGTCGATGTACTGGATGGCGATCAGAGACTCGCACACCGGCTTGCCGTTGTGGATCAGGACCGGGATCTTCTTGTGAACAGGATTCATTTTCAGAAGCAGATCGCTCTTGTTCCACAAATCCTCTTCCCTGAACTCGTGCTTGATCCCTTTCTCCGCCAAAGCGACCCGGATCCTCATCCCGAACATGCTCGGCCAGAAATCAAGCAGAATCACCTCATCCGCCATGTCTACAAACAACAAAAGCATCGAATTTCTCTCTGTTTCTCAGTGGGTAAGTGAAGTGAGAGGTGGACTGTTCCTGAAAGATTAGGGGATTTGTGGAGTTGTTTACCTTTTGGGTCCGGCACTTTTAACTTATTTACCAAATAGGATCTTCTCGATTTTGACAAGGCCGGTTTCATATATTATATTTTATTATTATTATTATTTTTAGAAACCGGCCTTGTGAAGGCCGGTTTCTAAAAAAGGGCTGCCACCTTGGCAGCCCGTCTCTCCCGCACCCCAACCCCAACCCCAACCCCATGCTTATCCTCATGCGATTATATATATATAATATGTGGGCGCGCACATATATATATTTATAATTTTAAAATTTATTTAATATTTTATATATTTATCTATAATTATAAATAAATATATATATATATTGTTATAATTTTAAAATTTGTTTAATATTTTAAAATTTGTATATATAATTTTTAATGTTAAAATATTAAATATTAGTTAGTTATATATACAAATTAATTAGTATAATTTATATATATTTATACCAATTAATTTGTATATATAAGTAATTAATTAGTATATATAATTAATTAATTTGTATATATAATTTTTAATTTTAAAATATTAAATAAATTTTAAAATTATATTTGATAATCACATCATTTGTTCTTCCACCATCAAAATGAGTAAGTATGCCCTCAATATGTTTAGAGGTTTTGGTTCGTTTTTTGTTTCTTCTTCTTCTCCATCCAAATCCAACATCATTTTTAGGTCATTTGTTGATAATTTTTTTAAATGTTAATATATGTTTTTAAGTCAAATTTTGTGTTATTATTATTTTATAGTTAATATAGTTATGTTTTTATGTTAATCACTTAGATTTAGACAAAAAGTTAAATTATTAACTTTAGTATAATATATCATTTAAGCTAACAAGTTCTGTTATTTTTTTTAACAACAAAAAGATATATTAAATTAATAATCTTAATAAAAATTATGATTAATACATTTATTATGAAAATTTTTTAAAAGAAATTGACAAAAAAAAATTTAGTTATTATTTAAGAAACAAACGAATTACATATCTATTTATAAATCAGGACATATTTACATTTTGAGACATTTTAAGCCGTCAGATCGAATATCTGACGGCTGAGATTACATTTTTGAGAGATTTTATATTTGAGACATTTTAGGCCATTGGATCGATATCCAACGAACAAAATTAAATGATACCAGTAGACATTTTTTGCCATCCGATCAGATTAGATCAATGGTTGATATTTTTTGATCATTTTTGACCGTGAGATCGTTTCGATCTAACGGTTGTGGTTGACTATTTTTTTTAAAAATCTCTCAAGTCACAACACTATAGTTTCTCTATCTACAAATAAATCCCCCAAATCTCTCACAATCCCGCCAAAATCGCAACAGCCTAATTTGCTCTCTCAAATCTTTTATATAGCCATCTCCATTCCCAAAGCGTGAGCTCCACCTTACCTCTTCAGATCATCCCCAATCCTCACAATCCCAACCGCCGTCGCCGCTACTGCCAGAGCACCACCTTGCCGTCGCCATCTCCATCGCTGTCACCAGACATCGCCATCTCCATCGCGCCATCAACGCCATCGTCGAACCATCTCCATCGCCAGAAATCGGTTGTCGCTCCTCCTTTCTCCTTCTCTCCCTCGCTCCCACTGTCGTCCCCATGTTATTGTAAACCTCAATCCCTTGATTTTTCCGTATCCCCTTCCTCTCGCCCCTAAGCTTCACCATTCAGCCCGTCTCTCACTCTTCCTCTATCCATTCAGCCATCACCGGAAATCATCGTCGTCGTAGCCCTCCTGACGTCGCCGCTACAGCCGGCGCATCGCCATCGTCGTTTCCAACGCAACAACCCTCTTTGCTCAGTCTTCGATTGATCCAGTTTTCGCCGGCGGTAAGACTCCCTTCTCTCAAATCCAGGTCAATAATTGATTCATCACTTTTGTCTTATACAAACCGTCAAAATTAGGGCTACAGCTGCTCTTTGAATTCATCCCTAATTCCCTATCGTTCTACAGTCTCCACTCTCTCAATCTCGCCGCCCTCGCTGCCGCTTCAATCCGCCGTCTTCACTGCCACGATTTCTTCTCTCTGCAAATCCCTCCGTCGCCATCACAGTCAGCGGTCCCGGCTTCTCTCTGTTGCGCCAACACTGGGGTTCCCTCTTCAGGCAAAGGGTTTGCTCATTTCATCTCTTTCAACCACCAGGTATGTCCTCCATCCCTCTCTCTCACGTTCTTTGTCTTCTCTTCGTTCAAGCAATTGCACAGCCGTCCCTCTCAACTCTATCTCTTTCTCACTCTTGGCAGAGGACTTCTCCAGCCCTTATGACGCCGGTGCAATGGTGGTCAGCGGTGGCTGGCGATGACGGTGAAGATTGGAGATGGTTTCTCTCGGCGGTCCATCTATGGCACGCTCCAGATCTCGCCTCTCCCTCGCCACAGGTTCGCCCCTCTCCCTCTCTTACCTCTGGTTCTAAACTTGAGCCAATGTAGTGGACTGAGAATTAGAAGATTATAAGAAAAAGAAAGGTGCTTACCGTGGGTGGATCTACGGCGGTTGAGTTGTCGAGGCACTGGCGATGGTGATGGCAACAGATTGGCCGATCAATGGACGAACGAATACCGATCAACGGATAACAGAAAAATGAAACACATACATTTTCTATTTTCAGAAAAATGAAACACAAAAATGTTCCATCATTATTGTAAAGGTAAGATGTCTATTTTCTTTATTTCTCTTAATCTTTTGCAGATCTCTAATACAAATCAAACACATACATTGAATTTAATGGTTAGAATTGCTTTTGAGAAAATGAAGGGTCTAGAACTTGAGATTAAATCTTTGATTTGATTGAGAATTAGTTTTTCACCCCTTTCCCTTTTTGTTGTCTCTTGAACATATTTTACCAAAGGTAAATCTCTCCCTCTAAAGCACAACACTTATATTAAACTTTTACGATGCAAATATTGTATGATCCATTTGCAGTCAAACATAAATTTGTGTATATGGAATTTTAGCATAGCATTGTATTATTCCCTTTCTTGCAAAAATATTGTTTTACATTCCTTTTTTGAATTTCCCAAATTAATTGCCAACTTTCAATTTTCAACTAACATAATTCATTACTTTTTCCAAAATAACGAAATCTTTGCAAGCGGATATGTTATGTTCAATTTCTTCAGGTAATAACTTCACTTATGAAGCACATTACATGATAGTGGGTGGGCATAAGTTCATATTTTGTTTTACATGTGACTTTTTTTGTTGTTGTTGTTTATTTTTTTTCTTTTTTTTTTTTCTTTTTTGCATTAATTAATTGAGTTATTTAGTTGTTTCTTAGATTTTTGATTAATTGCATTGTTTAGTTATTTAGTAAATTTGGGTCTACTGATATTTGGTTGTTGCCATTAGAGAACCATTTATACATAATTTTTCTTATTAAAGGGTAAATTTCCTTTTTCAATTTAAATAGATAAATCTCCTTTACTTCTCATTATTATTCTCTTACAAAAAATATTTTTTTTCCAAAATAAATCATCTTTACTTTTCAAAATAATGGATTTATTTTCTCAAAATAAATAATTTAATTTTTTGTTCCTATCTAAACGGTATGTTCGTTTTTATGAATATTTCTATGAAGTTTGAGAAATTTGAAAATTACTTATTATATCTATTTGCTCTATTATTGGTGCTTAATTTAATTTAGGGATACTTGAGAACAGATCCGAGTTGTTCCCATATTATTGTTTTTGTTGAAAGTTTTCTTGAGAACAGAAACAAAAATCCTAACAGAAACACATAGGTTGTGTTTTTTTATTCTTTTTTTTTTGTTCCATATACGTTTCCAAATTTCTATTTCTGGTCCATGTTGGTTAGACGAGCTGGTTTGCTTTGTTATTTTGAACCAAATTTCTATTTCTGTTATTATGGGAAGTGGGAACAAAATAAATTTGCTTTTGTTTAGTTCCTAGATTTTAAGAACAAAATTAATTATGAAAATTGATAAAATTTGATCCCAAAAGTCTTTATCTTTTCAATATTTTCTAGGAAAAGAAGTATTAAAGTGGCATTTGTTCAGTGTTTCTGTTCCAAAAAAGTGTATACCGAAATCTTGGAACAATCTGCTCTTATTGTTTACTAACATTAGTTTTTCTTGAATTACCAGTTCATCATACACACACATATATCACTTTTTGCCACGAGGAGATTCTTCTCGCGGAATTTCCTTAGGAATTTGGTTTTATGACACAGATATTTAATCTCATTACTTTTTTTATTATTATTATTATAATTTGCAGTCCAAGGAGGAATCCGATTATATAATCAATCTTTGCAAAGCCTCATATGCAAAAGTTAACAGTTGTCGATAGTGAAACTGGCAAGAGTAGAGATAGTAAGTGTGCATTTTCTACCTCTCATTCCTGCCATTTCGCTTGGATTTGGAACTTGAACCTCTGAGTCTGTATCGTTTCATCCCCTTGCATTTACGTAATTGCGTACTTTTGATATTCGACATTCCTATCTTATGCAGAGTCCAGACAAACTCTTTTAATCAATTATGTTTGTGTTACCAATTATGTGTGTGTTTTCGTTTATTCTATTCTTTTTTATCTCTTTCAATAATTAGTTTTTGTCCTAAATTATGTTCTCAAGTATTTTTGTGTTATTTACAGGTTTGACCTCAAGTAGAGATCCAGAAAATCGCGAAATTGAGAAGGTATGGATTTAATTTGTGTTTCAATGTTTCCAGATTGTATTGGTTTCATGCAATAATCTGAAATAGTTTTGAGTTTAGTTGTTTTAGGTAAATGAATTTCTTCTCTTGGACAGTGGTGTTTGTGTATATTGTATAGACAATTGGTTGCATGGTGTTTAGCTGTATTTAAGGTCTTTTAATTTCATTCATGTTGAATTAATTTCTTCGATGAGTATTTTGCGTTTTTGTTCTCAATTTTTTTTACGAAATTCTTCAGTTTGGACAGAAGACTTTTATGTTTTTAATTGTCAAAAAGGTGATGTTTGTTTAGTATTTTTGTTCCAAGTGATTGTCGAAAAAAACGCTTTTAATAGGCAAACGGTACCTAAGAAGAAGTTCTGGAAAAAAGAATTTTTTAAATTTCTTTTTCTGTTTTGTCTGTTCCTAGAGTTCTGATTGCTCATTTTCTATGCAATATTATTTTTTGATTAGTTTGCTTGCTATAGATTCAATTAGTTTTTTGTTTTTAATATTTTATATTTTTGGTTGCTTAATTTCTGTGTAGTATTTTTTTTTTTATTTAACCATAAAGTTTCTATATTTTTTTGTTCTTATAGGTTTACATAATCTTGCATTATCTTCATTGTGCCAATGTAGTTAAATGAAATAAGTTAAAGCTGTTTGACGAAGAACAAAATTTATCGTAGAGTGAGTTGTTTTCCCATTTTACATTGCAAAGCCAAAGTTCTTTTTCTTTTTGTATTTGTTTATTTTGTTTTGGTTTAACTCACGTTTAATTGTAGTATTATTTTAATAGCTGAATATCTACGTTGTTGGATACGATTGCGGTGTATTTGTAATGTAAATTGTTTGTTGATGATAACACTTGAATGATAATTATTGTTGATTTTTTTTACTAAAACATGTGTAAAATGTTATATAAAATTGGAGATTATATTTGAAATGGATCCTCTTAAATTGCATTTTTCATTAGGAAGTCATGGTATTATTTTAATAGTCGAATATCTGTGTTATTGTATATTAATTGTGTTGTATTTGGAATATACATTGTTTGTTGGTGATGGTATTTAAATGTTAATTATTATCGATGTTTAATAAAATAGGTTTATTTTGCATTTCAATATACCATATTTGTTATGCAAAAAAACCATCATTATAATAGTAACGAGGTTTTTCTATTTTTATTTTTTTTAAGGCAAAACATGATTTTCTGACCCTTCTGCAGGCTATCCCTTATAAAGTCCACTAATAGAATTTAATTAACAGACAATTATAAAATTGTTGAGGTCTAGATTATAATTGTCATCAATTTGCCTTCCCATAACTTAAAATTTTGTTTGCTTTAGAATTAGTTTACGTCGACTATCATATGGTATGATGGATTATGTTTTGACAGATGATTTTCTGTGATTGTGATTCATGATCGTCGAATCATTGTCTGTGGAGTTGGGATATGAAATCGGTGATTGCATTTTATTTGTGATCAATGGCCTGAGATATGAAGGTTATCATCACTTGGCAAAGAACTCTTATCTTTGATTCTATATATTGGTTCTAGATCTGGGAGAGCATAGAAGTGGTTGAGACATACAATTTAATATCCAATTGACAACTTCTCTACCTTTTTTTTGTGTGTTCTATTTTGTTAGATTTTACCATTTTCTGGGTTTATTTTGCATTTCAATATACCATATTTGTTTTTTCTCATAAATTTTTCACATTTATTTGTTTTCTTAACATGTGGTATTTCGAAGTAGTTGGAGATTCAAGGTGTCCCATATCTGACACTTGGTGGCAAACAATGACCGGTGGTTTCATGGTAGTACTATTTGTTGCAGCGGTCTTTTGTTTAAAAATTTCTGACAACCATTGTTATGGTAAAAAATATCCAGTAAATACATACAATTGTAGTCCAATCCTCTATTTGTTGATTTCTTTTGTTCGTTTGTTTTTTGTTTTTTTCCCCCTTTTGTGTCTTTGTACTGTCTTTTTAATTATTGAGAAGGGTCTCTTGGTTTTCAACTTCGAAAAAGTAGGTTATTTTTATATTTTTTGACAGTGTTCTAGATTTTTTTTTCCCGACGAGGTGGTTCCACACACCATCATCATAAACTCGGGGTTTCACGACAATGTGTTTTGGAAGAACATCAGGCACATCGTGAGGGAGGTAGACTACACGTTGACGTTATGGTCTGAAATGCTGGAGGGGGTGAGGCGGAACAACATGCAATTCAATTATAGAGGGGTGATTTCCAGAATTTTTTATTCTGCTCCCAGATTTTTTATTATATTTTTGGTGTGATGCGGTGCATGCAGTTGAATTAGAGGTACGATTTTTGATTTTTTTGATTTTGTTCCTAGATTTTTTTATTATGTTTTTGGTTCTCCTAGGCTTTTTTCGCATTGACTCCAAAGTTCAAGTGGTTATTGATTAAATACTTCTCTTTTTACTAACAGATGAATGTCAAGCAAAAAATGATCACTTGGAAGTGCTTGCACACCAAACACTCTTTCATCTTCTCACAAGTTGCAAGGTTTCAAATGTTTATCGAGTAAGGTTTCAAAAAATAAAAAGTCATTATTAAATGATTAAGTGTGATCAACGATTGAATTTTAGGTTGTTGAGTACAAATTCGAAATGATTTTTGTTTTAATCTTTTGAGTTGTGTGTAGTATTATTTTAATAGCCAAATATATTTGTATAATAGATATATGTTATTTTGTTGGTGTTTAATGAAACATGTGTAGAATATTGTATAAATCGGAGAGAATATATCAATTTTTTTTAGGTTTAATTTTTATTTTCGCCTGTGCCACATATATAATATATTGTAATAGTATATAGGTTTTCTCGATTGTAACTTGCACAGTCAAGAAAATGATTATTGTTTATGACATGATTGTGTTAGTTATTGTCATGCTTCATTGTTATTGATCATGTTTGTTAATGTGTTTAAAATTTAGAATGTACTATAAATAAAGGGGATTATATCCAAATTTTTCATAACATATTTTTTTTAGTTTTTGTTCTGGTACCTGTTGAACAGTTACTTCTTGCCTACTTCCTGTGTTTTTAGAAATATTATCATTTTTTTACTTATGCATTTAAATGAAATCTAATTATTTGTCATTTTTTTTCTTTCTACGCAGTGATAATTTTTTTACAAGATTATTAAAAGTGGAGTTATATTTGTAATATTTAGTGTAAATTCCAATTGTTTAGTATGCTCTAATGTCGTCTTTAATTTTTGGTTTGAGAGTCCATATTTAAGGTAATTTTTCCTAACCATGAGTTGACTTATTTATTTGTTTGTCTTAAATATGATTATAATTTATTTGTCCAGTTGATAATTATTATGTTTGATTTTCACTAGACGATATACAAATATGTGCCACTTCAAATATTGAAGACAAATAGAGAAATCTATGGCTTGACACAGTATAATTAAGGTAAGTTCCAGTAGCCTTGGGTGGTGGGCTCCAGTGTCCTGGGTGGTGGACTTATATTACTAAATTTATAATGTATATACATAGTTATTATTTGTCGTATTGTTAAATTTCATATTGTAGATTATGGTCTTATTGTTGTATGATATGATTGTGTTCGTTGTTTTCGTACTTGATTGATATTGGTTGTTTGTCAGTGTTGTGTTATAAAACAGGAGTTGATAATTTCGAATGTCATATAAATAGAGGGAGTTATGTCCATTTTTTTTTTTACATTAATTATTGATCGTCTTCAATATTTGAATAACTTTCAAATATTGGAATGTGTTGTATAAACAAAGTAAATTATGTCAATATTTTTAATTTTTTTAATGGTGCTTATTCGATAGAGAGCATGGTTGATTCATTGCCCAAACTAGAAGTGTTTATTCGATATGGATCATGGCTGATTCATTATCTAAACTAAGCAATATGAATGATATACAAGTGCATCAAATGTCAACAGTAATGTAAACATTGATAGTAATACTAAAAATTCAAATCTTGGAGGTTTATCTATGCGGAATATGACTGAAATTGGAAGTGGGATGAGTTCGAATAAAGATCCATCTGGTTCGTTGTTCGATTTTGGATCAAAACGTGGTGTGTGTCACTTCAGGAATTATAACCTGTTTGAGAGACAGATAATTTGAGAATTTTCAAAATGCTACAAAATCAAGTTGATCATCTATTAAAAAGGTGAACATCAAAAGTAGAAAGTGTTTTTTCTTTATATAATTTTTTAAACTCAACATGATATTAGTCCTAAGGGTTGTTTGGTTTGCAATTTCATTTCCAAAGTACTTGGAATATATATTAATAGGGTAATTTAATTAATTTTAAATAAAAAAAAATTAAAGTAAGAGATAAAAAATTACAAATTGTGGTATTATTTTAATAGACAAATATCTAGGTTATTAGATAGTGATATTTAAATGTTTATTATTGTTGATTTTTAATAAAAATATGTGTAGAATGTTGTATAAATAGATGAGCTTATATTGGTTTCTTTTAATTTCAATTTTTTTTTTCGTTCGTGCCTTCAGGCACGGGTTATGCCCTAGTATATATATATAATATATTTTTTTTTATATAGGTGGGGTGGGGGGGTGATCGTTCTCAATTTTATATTAAATTTTTCACCTTTAAATTATAATTTTGTTAGTCTTTTTAGCAATTTTTTAATTAGTAATTAATATAATTTATTATTTTTACAGGATTAAAGTCAGAAATAAAGAAATACAAGAAAATAACAAAAATAGGGCGAAATTGCAATCCGACCGGCCAAGTCACGCCTGTGACCTGAACCTTTACAAATAAAATAAAATGAGCATTTAAAGTGCATTTTATGGAAAGCAACAAAGCCAATTCTATAGCAGTTACAAAAAGGGCATGCAACACTAAAAGCTCTTGAAAGGAATTGATCGAAATTAAAAGGGAATGAAGAAAATTAAATGGGATATTTTTGGAAAAAGAAGGTGGTATTCGGCAGTGGCCACTGGACAATTACCATTTGAGCATTCTTGTTAATATTTAATTTCCCAAAGGCTACGAGATATTTTCGGAAGGTGGTTTTTTTTCCGTAGCAATTTTCGTGCACCTTGATACTTCATTTATATAGGTTTCTTTCTTCATTTTTTGGGGTTCCGGCGGCCACTATTTTGGGGTTTTGGGTTCATTTTTGGACTTGGAATTTTTCACTGGAACTTATGAATGAATATCGTAAGGAAGAACACATCATGATTGGCTAAGTTCGTCAATCAAATTAGGGTTGTATATCTTCTCAAATTTATCTATGTAATTTTATTTTTATTTCGATTATATTTTATTTTTATTTGTGTAAGGTTGTAAAACAAATATTGTGATTTTAAATATTTTTATTGAATAGTTTATGTTCTAAATGTTATTATAGAGATTTAGATCTGAATTTATTTGTATCTCTAATGTTAGATCTAATACTTGTAGTTTAGATCTAACAGTTTTACAATCAATTTTAGTGGTATCGATACGACTTAATTGGATAAATTATACTAAACGATTAGTTCACCTTAGATTAATTAATGTAGGAATTGAATCGTGAAGATAATTTATCCCAATTAAGTGGTCGATTTATCTTTCGCGATAATATTGGCTTATAATTAATATTACTTGATTACATATTGAATGAAAGAAATAGGAATAAAATTTACTAAATAAATTGATCAATTTATGCATGTTCCTAACCCGAACCTTTATATATATTTTATCTCAATTTATTAATTTTGTGCTATTTCATTATTAAAATTCAAAATCAAACTAAAATTTTTTATTTTACTGAAGAGAAATAAAATACAAAATTAATAGTTATAATTCAATTGACCCCATAATTAAGCAGTATACTGCAATTTTTTGTCCTCCCTTAATTGACAAAATGTCAATTTTCTTAAAATAGCCAAATAGAAAGTGAAAATTTTTGTCCTCCCATATTTGACAAAATCCCAATTTTCTTTTTAATTTTTAAAAAGAGTCACATCGTTACTTTAAAAAAGTAGATTGAATTTCTGCAAATTATTACTGTTTTTTTCTTAAAAGATAAACTAAAAATTCACATTTTACAACTTTCTTTATTCACGTCTCATTCATCTTCACCCATAAAAGAAATGTCTTTTCGCATTTTCTGTACTACCTTTTGCATCTCTATTTTAACTTTTACCGAACATTGCTTTAAAATTCAATGACATTCAATATTTGACTAAAGATATAATCTTGTTCCCCAATAACAAGGTCCGCCAGTTTGCGTTAAACCGAGCTAGACAAATAAAAGACTATTTGTGAGACAATTCCATAACAATTGAAGATAAAACTCACAATAAAAATCCACACATTAAAACTGAGTAGATCAATGTCAAAATAAATTTATATATAAATAATTCATATTATATAAAAATAACTATTAATTCAGACCAAAAAACTACCGTCAATAGTAAAGTGATATTTGATCCGGTCAACCTAATTTAATTTCATTTATTTTCTATGAATAAAAAAATATTAGTTTTAAACCCGCACTAAACTCTGACTTAGAGTGATCACTGAAGTATAAAATTAGAATGCATGTTCAATTTGACTGTTTAAAATTAAGAAGTAACCGAATCAATAACGGTAAATAAAACAGACATGAAAGATACATTTGAAAGAAACATTAATAGAGGTTGATGTACGGAAAAAACGGATAATTAGTGAAGAATTGTCAATGATAATGATGGTGGTAGAGGAACAAATGAATGAGAATAAATATTGTGAGAGAAATGAGTAATTAATGAGAAATGTGTATTTATTGTTGATGATGATGGTAAGAGCATCAATCAAAGGCCAAGATTGATGCTTGAGACAAGGAGATAATAAAATGTACAAATTTTGAACTCTCCTTCATTCTCAATTCACATATTTCTCTTTTAAGTTTTACATATGCATTATTCGCTCCAAATCAAGAAAAATTAATTACAAATCACATTCTATAAATATGGTAATTTACAAATTATGTGTACGATTTTAGATACCTTATTAACTTAATCTCGTGCTGAGAGATATTTAACTGATATCACACAAGTATTCCTAGTACTTATCTAAATTTTGTAGGTACTAATCAGAAATTTGAGAGTTAAAATTCAAACATTATCAACTACCAAACAAGTGTATTTTAAAATCACCCAATACAAGAACACACACACAGATCCTTGCTCACAGAGCCTGATTAGAAGACACACCTAAGTGCCTCCTCTTATTATTACAAACGCC
This sequence comes from Eucommia ulmoides, assembly GCA_016647705.1. NCBI lineage: Eukaryota > Viridiplantae > Streptophyta > Magnoliopsida > Garryales > Eucommiaceae > Eucommia > Eucommia ulmoides. The sequence goes on from CM028328.1 coordinate 10,020,956, forward strand.
CCCATCAAAAACAAAAAGGGAGCCGCAGATGACTGTAACGAAACTACATGTTCCACACCACCCCAAACCACCACCATTTTCTGCTCTCTACTCGACTCCCCTCCTCTTCCTCAACTGCGCAACAAAATCAGAGACTTTTTCAGGCGGAGGCAGAGATTTGGAAACACTCACCTTCTCCATACACCGCTTGCCCCATGAGATCAGCTTCGGGCATGCCGCATCTATGCTGAAATTACCGTATTTCTCGTAGGCGTAGAACCAAGAGTAGAAGCCAATGAGAGCGACATCGACATATCCGAGGGTCTCGCCGCCGAAGTAGGGCTTCTCCCCAAGCTCTCCTTCCAATAGCTTGAAGCAGTCTATCAGCTCTTTCTTCCCCGCCTCTTGCTCTTCTCCCTTCTCCATCCATACTTTCCTTGCAGAATCGTATATCTGCATCAAAAAATTTGTTTTTTTAAGTGTTTTATACAATAAAACGGTAAAAATATTTGGTATTTGATTAGAAGTTGATGTTATGTAATCGGATAAAATCTCCCCTATAAAGAAATCACTATCACTATATGTTAGGTTTATTTTAAATTGGATGCGAAAGGGTTTGAAGGTCTGATTATAAGTGTGAGAGAATTGTCTATTGGAATTGAGAGGGGTTCAAGACACCACTATACTACTATACTAGTATCAGAGGTAGTGAATCGGTGCGCAAGGCACAACAATTCTGGCACAATAATCAGAAAATGAGAGACCAATTGAGGATTACCAAGATCCGAGATTGTTAAATTTATCAGTCAAATATTAAAAAAAAAAATTGTGGACAGGTTATAAGTCTAAGTGTAAGGAATGGCCCACCACGAGTTGGCTTTTGAGATTCACAAGACGACCACTACACTATCATCATGTCAAATTAAAAATTATTCCCAATAACAATCTCCAAAAAAGCAATAGAAGATAAGGGAATTGAACAGGGATTAACAGAAACAGGAATTTAAATTTCAACAACAAAATATGAAAATTTCAAACTAAAGGATCAGTAGAGCAAATGTCATACCTTCTTATCAATGAAGTCGGCCCAAAACCTAGCTTGAGCTCTCTGATATGGATCGGAGGGCAGCAACGGAGCTTTATCCTTCCACACCTCGTCGATGTACTGGACGGCGATTAGAGACTCGCACAACGGCTTGCCGTTGTGGATCAGGACCGGGATCTTCTTGTGAACCGGGTTCATCTTCAGCAGCAGATCGCTCTTGTTCGCCAAATCCTCTTCCCTGTACTCGTACTTGATCCCTTTCTCGGCCAAAGCGACCCGGATCCTCATCCCGAACATACTCGGCCAGAAATCAAGCAGAATCACCTCATCCGCCATGTCTACAAACAACAAAAGCACCGAATTTCTCTCTGTTTCTCAGTGGATAAGTGAATTGAGAGGTGGACTCTTTCTGAAAGATTAAAGGGATTAGTGGGTAGTTATATAGAAGATTTTTAGACCATACGGAAAACAATGGTTTTGGACGGATCTGGTTCGTCAAGACGATTTCGTGGTTTCGGGAGAGAAGATTCTAGAGATCCGTTCCGAGAGGTTCGTCATTGCTTACGTGAGCACCCGATGAGAACGGTCCTCGCTATTACCGGAACAGCCGACAATTGCAGAAGGGGAAACTATTCATTTCGTCAAATTTAATTGTTTTAGGGAAAATCAATTGTAAATTATTACTCGCTCGTTTTTATTTTATTACCACGGATTTTGAAATAATTTTCGCATATATTTTATTTAATTATTTAAATATAATTTTATATTTATTTTTCTTAAAAAATATTGTGTGTTAGTTAGGGGTTTGTATTGTTTTTTGTTTTATTTTTAGTTAAGTGGGTGAACACATATTATTTTGCAGTGTTTGAAATATTTATTTTTTTTATTTTTTAATATTTATTTTTATTAGTATTTTGACTATTTTACTTTTGAGTGTTGAAATTAAAAGTATTGTTTAATATTTGATTAAATGATAAAATTTTAGTTCAACATAATTTTAATTTTAAAGAAATGTGTATGTTCAAATTATTTAAAATAAAATTAATTAACAAATACTCTTACTAATTTAAATATACTCAAAATGTTGAAAAAATGGGAAAATAGTATTGATAAACTCTAAAAAAATTGGGATGATATAGAAGGAAGAGGCAGAGACAATGAACCATTAAAACTCAATTTTAAAAACTAAATTTAATTAGTAGAATTATGACAATAAAATTAATTAAAAAATACATTTAATAATTTTAAATATACTGAAAATCTTAAGAAAGAAGAAAAATAATGTTGGAGAACTCTCATTTATTTGAAGACTTGAACTTTTATTTTTAAGTTTTCTCATTTAATATAAAGTGTAAGAAAATTATATTATATATGATGTAGTGTTAAATAGTGATTTGATATTGAAATTTGCTTAAAACTATAATTGTGGTTGAACATAATTCGAATTTTAAAGGGATATGTATTAGCGACTTAATTTTTGTGCATATAGTTTTTTTTTTAAAAAAAATTAATGTCAATATAATTTTGGTTTTTGATTTGATTTTTTTCAGATATTTTGTATTCATTTTATTGATATGTTTTGTCATCCATTTGAATTAGAGGATAATATATTAATGACAATAAAAACTAATCATAATCATCTATTTGAGTAGTAGTGGGTGATTAGCTAAGATTAAAAAGATTAGCAACACTTTAATCTCCTTCAATGTCTTCTAATTTTAGTTATTAGTATTAGATTAGATTAGATATTAGATATATATAGATTTTATATATGAAATTGGTTGTATAAAAAGAAAAATTAATTTCTTTCATTACTTCAATCAACACGAGAAACAAATAATATAAAAAACTCAAAAAAAGGGGAAAAAATTAAAATATTAAAATGTCAAGAATAGTTTTTTTTTTTTTTTCTTTTAAAAAAATTATTTAAAAGAAAAATCTCATTATTTCAAATTAGGAAAAAAAAAAAAAAATCATTGAACACGCTATATTGATAATAATTAGCAATTAAATTCAATCAAATAAATATATTAATGATAAATATAATTTTTAAAATTTATTTAAATAAAATATTAAATAGAGGAATTAAAGAGAAACATGATTGTTCGTGTATTATAAAACTTATGGATTCACTATAAACAATAGTAATACCGTAGGAGACTTAACCAAGGTCCTTGATTCGAAGTTTGGGAATGCAGTTGCGTTAAAATTCGGTAGAGAGAGTTTTGCCGCCCTTGTAGTCCGACCCAGCTCAATTCGGATTAGTCGGGACCCAATGTGGTTATCGGACACCGAAGGTTTATACAAAAAATAATAATAATAATAATAATAATACTGTAGGAGAGAATATTGAAGCCACACGTTAATAATAATTAGGGTTAACCACTGTATTAATGTAAAACCCCGACCTCTGACTTATGTACGATTTAAATCGTGTTTTAAAATATTCCGGAAATAACGGGGCTAATGGTGTTAACTTTGATGTAATTTTAAATTTGAGGGGTTAAATTCGTAAATTTTCAAAAAACATGTAAAATTTGAAATTGAGTAAACTATGACTTAACTAAAATGAGGGGGTGTTAGTGTAATTATCGCAAAAACTTTTTCAAGAAGCTATTGAACAAAATAAATAAATAAATAAAATGAGGGCAGGGGAGCCGGCCACTTGGGCTCCCCTTTGTCAACTCATATATATATATATATATATATTGATGAGGGTATTTTTGGACACCTTTGAGTCAAGACTTGAGACCCAACCGCGTGTCAACCCTCACAATGACAATGATGCATTTTAGAATCCACAATGTCACGTTGGAGCACATGCCAACTAGGGATCTTTCCTAGAATCTTATTTGTACCCTGGGAGGAGCGAGAAGCCCCGCAGGGACGTGCCGCTCTAAGCTCTGCGCCGTGCCCTCGGCGATTAGTTTCAAGGACTCAGTCATTCACCTCGACCGACTCCCATTTTCACCTTGTTTCTTCTCTAGGACTCTACGGATCTCTGCTCTCCTCCACCGGCTCACCGTAGCAGGCCTGACAAAGGCCCGTGTGCTTCGCCAAATGGGCCTAAAAGTCTAAGCCCAACGATTATCTCCTAAACGCCCTAGATTATCGGCTAAACACAGGGGTTCGATTAATTAATCGTGTTTAGGCCTGACTAATCATCTTCAACGCCTATATATACTAGGGGCTATGTAAGCACAAGGTACGCTAGAATGACTTACATTACACGCGAGTTTATTTGTTTGCTTGCTATATTCTGTACCTTTTCTCTTTAAGCACTGATTACCACGCCGGATGGGCTTTACTGGGACAAACCCTGGTCTGAGCCTTCTGCAGGTACACTCCCTGAGGAGCAGGACTCTGGACATAGCAGGTCAGTCCTTCAAGAACCCAGCACAACTCACGCGAGAACTTTTCAACCGACGACTCCACCTTAGCAAAAGAACCCACCTGTCATCCAACTGGACCATACTCAAGATGTGTATCAGTTTTATGCACCAACAGTTTGGTGCTGTCTGTGGGAACCGAGCAAAAAGCGTTCCCCTGATCACTGCTCTCTGCTAAGCTGAGCTTGAGTGATTATAAGGTCCAGTTAGATAGATACAAAACAGAAGAACGAGAGGACATGTCGAAAAATCCAAACGCATAGCCACCAGCTCCCACCAACGAGGATAACAACCCCCCATGGTCAGGTAGGACCATCCACTCAGCCACCTGGAACTGCGGGACAAATCTCAGGAGCTGTGGACGCATCTCGGTTTGATCTCCTTGAACGTCAAATACAAGAGTTCAAGTCAATATACAACTCCTCGCGCGCTTGCCACCGCCCCCTGTTCAGGGTGGACCAGCCTCTCCAGCCCACAACGCTTGAGGAGCCGCCCCAAAATCGCGATATTTTTATAGACATTCCGAATGGACAGCAGCCCGAGGGTCGCCCTCCGCCTCGCAACCCTGAGTTTGCAGGACAGGAGAGGCCCCTGTAATGCCGAGATCTCCACCTCCTCTGCCACACGAATTTGTGCCAAGGGATATGTTGATGTCCCCTAATGGTAGTGCTATTCATCGACCTGCCAGGTCCAATCATTGAGGTCAACGTGATCGTGAGGTTGACTCTTACTCACCTCCTTCCCATCACCCTACTGCCCGAGTTGTGGACAGTCGAATCTAGGGAGAGCCTCAAGCAGGGGAAGTGGTGGAGCGCCATCTGGCCAACGTGGAAGCCCGTATCCAAGAGGTATAAGGAGGCCGGGTTGGACCAGGTGTTATTCCGGAGGTGAATTCTCCTTTTGTGGAGGAGCTTCAGAGGAAGTAGCGCTGAGACACTTCACCCAACCCTATATGAGTCCGTATGATGGGACTTCAGATCCCGTTGACCACCCTTCTATGTTTAAGTCTCATATGGACATGCAAGTGGCCTCTGTAGCTTTGAGGTGCAAAGCCTTTCCCATCACTCTTATAGGTGCTGCAAGATCGTGGTTCCAGGGTTTGAGGCCAGCATCCATTTCCACCTTCAGAGAACTCGAGCAATTATTCTTGGCTCGTTTCAGCCGTTCCCGACGTAGGCCAAGGACTGTGGCTCATATCCTCACTCTTCGATAAGAGCCCACTGAATCTTTAGGTGATTACGTTGAGCGTTTCAATCGAGAAGAAAATTTATGCGATAACCTTCATGACGCCGTTGGGCTAAATGCCTTTGTTGACGAGCTCCAACATCAGAGATTATCCTACGATCTCTGCTCCAACCCTGCTCTCACACTCGATCAAGCTCTAGACCATGAAACTAGATTCCATGGGGCTGACCTTCGTGCTGCCACCAAGAGAGACCGGGAAGGGAAAAACCAACCGAGGGAACCAAAGAATAGAGATTCAAATCAAACCCAAGGCTCAAGAAGGTTACAGGTAACAAGAAGACTGGGACCCCTAACCGGGGAGAGGAGACCACTTCCTCTCCCAGGGCGTCCCCAGCAAGGGTTCACCCCACTTACGGCCTTGGTAGCCATCATCTTTGAGGAGAATTCAAGGAGGAATTTCTTCCCTCCTCCGCCACCCCCGAGAGGAAAGCCTCTCGGAAGGGCAACAACCAAGTACTGTGCGTTTCACTGGGACCAGGGGCACTCTACTGAGGATTGCTTCCAACTAAAATAGGAAATTTAAGCCCTCATCCGAAGAGTTTATCTGGGGAACTACGTCCGGATGGGGAATCAGGACCTCCCCGCCGAGGAATAACCGCCGGTAAAGCCTCAGGCTGAAAGGAGACGGGGGAACTGTACTTGTCCACAACCCCGGAGGACAGGGGATGGGGATGATCAGCAACACGTGGATGGAGAGATCAACGTCATTCACGATGGACGTGGCTCCGGACGAAGACATATATGAAGTAAGCACCGTAGATGATGCCACGCACAATATTATATTCTTCAGTGAGGCTGACCTCCGGGGGGTACATACATCCCACAAGGACGCCCTAGTCATCACTGTCGTGGTCAATTATTTCAGGATGGGGGCACATCTTGGTCAACGGAGGGAGTTCAACTGACATCATCTTTAAATGGGTCTTTGACAAGCTGGGGACAGAGGCCGATACCCTGCAACCCACTAGGTCCCCCCTAGTTGGTTTTGGGGAGGAGATGGTTAATTCTCTCGGATGGGTCTCTTTGTCTGTCACGATTGGGACAAGTCTAAAGTTCGTGACGAAATGGGCCAAGTTCTTAATTGTGGATAGACCGTCACCCTATAATGCTATCATGGGGAGGCCGACCGTCTCAACATTCAAGGCCATTTGCTTTCCGTATCATCAAATCATGAAATTTCCCACTAATTAGGGGATCAGAGAGGTTAGAGGTGACCAGGAGACATCACGCGCCTGTTCCCGGAGGGTACTGGAACAAAAGAAATAACAACCAGTGGCGGGGCCTGACCCCCGAGGGTCTGAGCTGGACACTCCTGAGCTCATGACCCTAGATGCTGAAAAAATCCTAGTGCCGATTGATAACCCTAGAGATGAGGAGCCAGGCCCCCGCCCACATGAAGACTTGGTGGAAGTTTCGATTCATCCAACTCTTAAAGAGAAAACTGTCAAGGTAGGAGCCAAGCTTGCCCCAGGACAACGGGCTGAGCTCGCAAAGCTACTACGAAAGAACGTCGATGTATTTGCCTGGTCCTATGATGAGCTCTTCGGAATTGATCCAAAAGTGGCCATGCACAGGCTATACGCGGACCCGCACCATCCTCGAGTCAGACAAAAGAGGAGGACGCTCCACCCTGAACGCCAGAAAATCATCGAAGAAGAAATGCAGAAATTGATCAAGTCTAGTGTCGTGGAGGAGGTGACATTTTCGAACTGGCTGTCCAATGTTGTGCTCGCCCCTAAAGTAGAGGCAAGTGGAGACTCTGCGTTGACTTTAAGGACGTCAACAAGGCCTGCCCCAAAGACTTCTACCATCTTCCAAGGATTGATCTTATTATTGATGCCACTGCGGGTCACGAGCTCCTTAGCTTTCTGGACGCATATGCCGGCTACAATCAGATCCCCTTGTTCCCCCCTGATAAGAGCAAGACGTCATTCATTACAGATAGAGGGACATACTGCTACAAGGTGATGCCCTTCGGCTTGCGCAACGCCGGAGCCACATACCAGAGGTTGGTAAACAAGATGTTCAAGGAGGAAATTGGCAAGACCATGGAGGTTTACATTAATGATATGCTAGTGAAAAGCTCACGAGCTCCCAATCACCTGGCGAACCTCCAGCAATGTTTTGACACGTTGAGAACCCATCGGATGAAACTCAACCCCACTAAGTGTATCTTTGGCGTCTCTACAGGGAAGTTCCTTGGTTATATGGTATCTCAGCGCGAAATTGATGCCAAACCTGACCAAATCACTGCTATACTCGGCATGTCCTTGCCCCATTCAAAAAAGGATATCCAAATACTGACCAGTAGGCTTGCAGCCCTGAACCGTTTCATCTCTAAGTCTTCAGAGCGGTGCTTCCCCTTTTTTAAGGTGCTTCATGGGAACAAAGACTTTAACTAGACAAGTGAGTGTAAAACTGCATTTTGTGATCTGAAACATTACCTCTCCTCAGCTCTCCTACTCAGTACTCCCAAGGTGGGGGAGGAATTGTTTTATATATTTCTGCTTCATCAACTGCGGTGAGCGCGACCTTGGTGAGGGAGAAAAATGGTGTCCAGAATCCAGTGTACTATTCCAGCAAGGTCTTCCTTGATGCTGAGACCCAATACTAAAAATTTGAAAAGTTAGCCTATGCCCTGTTGATCGCCTCCAGAAAACTCCGGCAATATTTCCAGGCACACACCATTGTGGATCTGATGGACCAACCCCTAACGCAGATCTTGCATTCTCCTAATGTCTCAGGAAGGCTGATGAAGTACAGTTTTGAGCTACGATAGTTCCATATTGAATATCGGCCGAGAACGGCCATCAAAGGCCAAGTCCTCGCCGATTTCATCGCAGAGCTCACCTTCCCAGAAGAGTAGAATCCAGAAGTAAATCATCAAAGGCCTCCTTCTCTGGGAGACCCGAGGACCTCTTCCAGCCCATGCGACTTCGACCCGACATTGTGGCAGTTCTTCACAGATGGATCATCCAATGTAAGCGGTTGTAGGGCGGGAATGATTCTGGTAGTCCCTGATAAAGAAGTTGTTGAATACACTCTCCGACTCGGGTTCAGGTCTACGAACAATGAAGCTAAGTACGAAGCCTTGCTCGTTGGTCTCCACTTGGCGAGGGAATTCAATGTGCAAACTCTCATTGTCTTTTGTGACTCGCAACTCATGGTCAACCAGGTGAACGACGGCTACATGGCAAAGGATCCAAGTATGTTGGCATACTTGGAAAGGGTCAGTGCACTTATGATTAATTTTGAAAAAATCCAAGTGTCTCAAATCCCGCGCAAAGAGAACATACACACTGACGCCATGGCGAATCTAGCTTCGGCAGTCGAGTGGACTCTGAAGAGAAGCATCCCTGTGGAGTACCTTGACACCCCAAGCATTGCAGCCTCGGATCCTGTGGCCATTATTTGTGAACTCACTGATAAGTCGACTTGGATAGACCCAATCAAGTAGTACCTGGAGTGAGGTACTTTCCTAGAGAATCGAACGAAGGCCAGAAGGGTATGCTACCGTGCATTAAGGTACACTCTCATTGACAGAGTTCTTTATCGGAAGTTATTCTCAGGCCCTTATTCTAGATGTCTCCGGCCTGAAGAAGCCAAGTATGTCCTAAGCGAAACTTACGAAGGATTGTGCGGTAACCACTCAGGGGGCAGGTCCCTCGCCGGAAAACTACTCCGCCAAGAATATTTCTGGCCCAAAATACATGAGGATGCCATGGAATTCGTTAAGAAATGCGATAAGTGTCAGAGATTTGCCCCCACACCCTTACGCTCCTCCCACCGTGATAGTTCCGATAACAAGTCCATGACCCTTTGCTTAGTGGGGCATTGACCTGCTCGGGCCCTTCCCCCAAGGGACCAGGCAGAGGAAGTTCCTGATCGTCGCCATTGATTATTTTACAAAGTGCGTTGAGGCTGAGCCACTGGCGCGAATCACCAAGGAAAAAATCTGCGACTTTTCATGGAAGAACATAGTGTACCGGTTTGGGGTCCCAAGAGTAATTGTGTCTGACATTGGTACCCAGTTCAAAAACTCTCTCTACATCACCTTCTATGCAGAGCGAGGGATCAAGATGAGCTTTGCCTCCCCTAGCCACCCTCAATCAAACGGCCAAGTGGAGGTTACAAACAGGACCCTCTTACACAGGTTGAAAATGAGACTTGATAAGTTAAAAGGATGGTGGGTGAAAAATATCTACCCTATCCTCTGGGCGTACTATACCACTCCAAGAACTCCAACTGGAGAAACACCTTTTGCAATGACCTTTGGTACCGAGGTCGTCATCCCCACGGAAATGAGCATGCAGACTCTCCGAACTACCGAGGCTTTTGATCAACTCGAGAATAATGTTGCGTTATCGCTGAGCCTTGACCTCCTCGAAGAGAGAAGGGAACAGGCCTAAATTCGGCGAGCTGCCTACCACCAGAGGGTAGCGAGATACTATGACCGACGAGTCCATCCTCGCTCCTTTGACATCGATGACCTTGTTCTTAGAAAAGTCATTCTTGCCACTAAAGAACAAGGCGCCGGGAAGTTAGCCCCCACTTGGGAAGGTCCATATAAGGTCACCAGGATCACGCGTCCAAGCACCTATGATCTTGAAACAGAGGATGGTATACCACTCAGACACCCGTGGAACGCCGATCATCTGAAACGCTACTTCTGTGGGGGCAAATTCCCCTTTGTAAAAAACTTTTGCTTTATACGGTGTAATAGTTTTTGCTGATCTAAATAAAGAGGATGTTGTGTCCAATGTGACTTGTGCTCCTCCAAGTAAACGACATCCCGGCCCACAAGGTCACAGGTGATTCTACAAATGGCCTCCCAACACTCAATGTCGCAGAAGACTCTCCACAAGACTCATCCTGGTGCTCAACGTCGAGGGTGATAACCAGACCCTCTACAGAGATCAATAGTCCGTACCCGGGGAAAGACTAAGGTCATCCACCAAGGGCAGGGCATTGATCGGGTCTGAAGACCTGTAGCTAAGTATCTCTCCTCACCAGTTGACGATAAGTCCGACGTTTTAAAAGGGAAGGTGCTCCTGAATAGGCTAAAAACGAGATAACTTGAAAAGGTTCAAGAATGAACCTGACTAGGGAGAACTCGCCTATGACCGGCCATGAGAAACCAACCATCGTGTTGAATCTCTGTGAACTGAGAGGACCAAGTGTCCTTTGAAACCATCCTCCTAAGTCAACGACACGATTTTCTCACGATCAGCTCGTGTCCCAGACTAAGGGGTAGTGGTCCAACGCCCTGGACAGAGATGAATAACTCTCGAAATTTTTATTTAAGAGAAGTTTTTTTTTACAACTTTCTAAAATTTTACAACTCTAAAAACCATGTCAGGTAGAGAATGGCGTGGCAAAAATGTGGGGAAGAATGATAGACTTGTGGAAGTACACAAAAGATAATTTATATTCATATGTTCAGGAGATGTACAAGAATAAGTCATCAGCCCATTACAAAAAGAGGGGATCGTCCACCCAATGCAAGTCGACAAAAAGAATAAAGTAAAAAGTCAACAAAAACTCAGGTGTTGGGGAAGCAACGACCCGGAGATTAGTCATCCCCACCCTCGAAATAAGAAGTGTCCGAGAGGGGAGAAGAAACGTCAAGCTCACCCTCTTCAGTGGCCCTCTCAATAGCACTGTCCCCCTCAGCATCTTCTTACCCAGTGCCTTCATGCTTAGTATCGTCCTCTGGCTCAGAGAATTCCATCTCCACACGGACAAGAGAGAAGTCAGGGCGCAAGCGGTGGATGGCCTTCATTGTGGCCTTGTTTCCAGCCTCTAGGAAGTCGTTGGGCATATTCTCCCGAAACTCTTCATACCTGGGGCCCTCCTTCCATTGTTCCACTGCCTTTGATTTGCCTTTCTCCCTGGCCAGGGCAGCGATGGCCTGAGACTTCTGTTCCTGGTCTTTAGCGCGTTGCTTGTATGAGGCTAACTCAGCCTCAAGTTTATCAATTCGCAAATTGAGATTTTGTTGATTAGTCCAGAGTCTAAGATTCTCCGTCCAAAGCACGGACAAATCAGTGCGGAGTTTGGCCTCCACCTCATCACCTTTTTTTAGAGAGGGTCATTGAAAGTCTACCTCGGCGAGATGTCCGCTTTCGGAGAAGATCTGGTTTGCCAGCCAGTGATACCGAAGGGCAGCCTATCGAGATAAACAAGTTGGGTAGATGAGAACATGTTCGAGAAACTCAAGATGATTTGCAAAGAATATAAGTGTTGAGAAAGACTGAAGCACTTACCCCCGTCAGGTCTCTGTAGACGTCTCCGGCAAACCGCTCAAGGATGGTACTGGAATTTTTTTTTATATCAGCAGGAGGGGTCACTCGGCCCAGGAACCCCGTTGTGAGCATTGGGTTGTCCAGCAGGCGAGTGTTGACCTCTACCCCGGTATTCCCGACTCTGAAGAAATCGGGACGAGCCTCAAGAGGGATAGGAGTAGCTAATGTTGGCTTTGAAAGACACCTACCCTGTTGTGTGCCTTGCTTGGTCGGCTCCCCGGCAGGGTGCTTGCCCTTCTCTTGAGGAGTCGCCCTGGTGTCTGGCCCTTGTACTTTGGGACAAGACTCTTTGGTCTTTTCCCTGGTGCGGGTCGAGGGCTGAGAAAGTGGAGTACCACCCTGGGAGGATTACCCCTGCTCAACACTAGGGCTCTTTGTGGCCCCAGCCTTTCTCTTAGCAACAATCTTCCTCAACAAAGCAACATTATCCATATCTGTCAAGAAATCACGACTCAAAATATCAGACATTAGGCATGAAAAATGAATGATCAATTTTTTTTTTTACTATTATCAGGCCTCGACGAGAGCTCAACAGGAGGTAGAGACGGATTTCGATAGAAATAGATATCGTATAGGGTCAAGCTCGGCAACTCATTTAATTGGTTAAAGGGTGTCCTCAGGATCCTCTCCCTATGCGCAGCGATCTCAAGACGCAACTCCTGTGCCTTGTGCAATTTCTTACTCGGTTTCTCGCGCTCTGTATAAAAAAAAAACGACAGGGACCCAACAAGTACAAAGTGCCCGAAGCACTGTTCCATCAGCCATCCCCGAGATTTCCTTACCAATTTTTCTCCAGTGTCGCTGAATGGGATTCGTGTGGTCCTGCTCATCAAGGCCGAACTCCCAGCCGTCGCCACCAAGGTAAAAGTACCTCGGTTTCCACTTTGGCGCGCGGGCTTTCATGTCAGTTAGGAATGTCGACTTGGAGGACACGTAACATAGCCCAGCACACGACGGGAGAGACTTGGCAGAGAAGAGAGCACGAAAAAGTTCCAAGCTCAGTTTAATCCCTTCCACCTTGAAGATAATGTACGCTGCTATCACTATCTTTGTACTGACCGGAGCCAACTGTGAGGGACACAGACTAAGCTCCACGCAGACCGCTCGAACCCAAGGGTGAATAGGGAAGTGAATTCCGGAGGTCAGTTAGTGGAGAAACACGGTAATGAAGCCTGAGGGTGGCTGGTGTGCCCTTTGGTCAGCATAAGGCATCCTCGTCACGACAGAATCTGGGAAGGTGTATAGGCTACGAGCTTTCATCAGGTCTTTCTCGGTTACGTTGGACTGAAGATCCCAAAGGGGACTCTGAATGGGAATACCTGAGTGCAAAATCTCAGGTCCTGGACCGTAGACGGGCCACAGCACTAGGGGAATTGCTTGGAGGAATACTGTATGTGTTACGCGATCCTCCTCCTCCGGAATGACGACAAAAATGGGCTCCCGCGAGGAGCCTTCTCCTCCGCGCTCATCAAGGAAATCGATCACGAACACTAGGTCAGCCAGGGAGGGTTTTCCCCTGGGTAATGGTGTCCGAACCGCTAGGGAAGAAGAGGACGAGTTCAGGGTGCCCCTGTGTCGTCTAGCATCCTCGGTAGAGGGGGGCACTCGCTCCGACGTGCCAGAGCCTGAACTGCTCCTTGAGCTACTCTCAGAGGAGGAAGAATATTCAAAACTAGAAATGTGAAAGAATATTTCAAAAATAAAAATAATACCAGATAAAGAAACTTCTTAAGAAACGATGAGAGAAATCGAATGCGTTTAAATGAGGCCTCCACTCTCTATTTATAAGAAAATGAGCCCTGAATTAATGAATGCGTCAATTGGCGCACCGGGCGCACAGGCACGCCACCTAAACGTGCCAGCTGGCCCTTTTGGGGACAACGTGGCTAGTCCCCCTTGGGGCCAGCAGGGGTTGGCCCAGGACTAGCACACGCTGGCCTTGGCTGGCGAGGGTGGGTTCAGCCCATCCAGCTGCGTAGTTGGACACGACTCGATACTTTGTGTGTTTGATGCGTACTTCTCCTTGGGCTCGTCTCAATTCTCTCTGCAGTGCAGGTCAGTCCGTGTTCAAGGCTTGTTCAAGGTGAATGTGTGTCACCCTGAAAATCGAAAAAATTTGAGGCCGCCTTGCCGTGCTACCTAACCTCGGACCCCAGCCGTATGGGAGCTTATTTCAAATTAGCTCCTCTAAAAAAAGTTCAACTTTTAAAAAATTATCGCCGTGAAATCGAAAAAATTCGGGGTCGCCCTGCCGTGCTACCTGACCCTGGATCTCAGCAATATGGAAACCTATTTCAAATTAGCTCCTCTAAAAAATATTAACCGTGAAAAAAGCGACGCCCTAAAAAAAAAAAAAATCGGGGTCGCTCTGCCGTGCTACCTAACCCCTGACCCCGGCCATAGGGGAGCATATTTCAAATTAGCTCATCTAAAAAACTTCAACTCTTGAAAAATTGTCATCCTGAAAATCAAAGAAATTCAAGACCGCCCTGCCGTGCTACCTGACCCCGAACCCCGACTGTATGGAGACCTATTTCGAATAAGCTCCTCAAGAAAAAACTAACTCTTGAAAAAATGTCGATCAAAGTTGTTTCTCGCGCTCCGAAGTCTCCAAGACGCCCGTTTCAGCCAGGAATTGATATCCCTGACCGCCTCGCTTCCCTCACTGCACAGGGCTAGGGAGGCAACTGATGAGGGTATTTTTGGGCATCTTTGAGTCAGCACTTGGGACCCAGCCGCGTGTCAACCCTCGCAATGACAATGACGCATTCTAGAATCCACAACACCACGCTAGAGCAAATGCCAACTAGGGCTCTTTCCTGAAATCTTATTACCCTGGGAGGAACGAGGAGCCCCGTAGGGACGTGCTGCTCTAAGCTCTGCGCCGTGCCCTCGACGATCAATTTTAGGGACTCAGCCGTTCACCTCGACTGGCTCTCATTTTTACCTTGTTTCTTCTCCAAGACTCCACGAATCTCCGCTCTCCTCCACCGGCTCACCGTCGCAGGTCTAATAAAGTCCCGCGGGCTTCGCCAAATGGGCCCAAAAGCCCAAGTCCAACGATTATCTCCTAAACGCCTTGGATTATCGGGTAAACACAGTATTTCGACTAATGAATCGTGTTTATGCCGACTAATCATCTCCAACACCTATATATACCGGGGGCTATGTAAGCCCGAGGTACGCTGGAATGACTTACATTACACGGGAGTTCATTTGTTTGCTTGCTATATTCTGTACCTTTTCTCTCTGAGCACCGATTACCACGCCGGAGGGGCTTTACCGGGACAAACCCCGGCCTGGGCCTTCTGCAGGTATACTTCCTGAGAAGCAGAACTCTTGACATAGCAGGTCAGTCCTCCCAGGACCCAGCAATACTCACGCGAGGACTTTTCAACCGACAACTCCACCTCAGCAAAAGGACCCACCTGTCATCTGATTGGACCATACTCGAATGTGTACCAGTTTTATGCACCAACACACACACACACACACACACACACACACACACATATATATATATATATATATATATATATATATATATATATATATATATATATATATATATATAGGGTATATACCAAAGACCTCCCCTGTCTTTTAGTCTTATACCAGAAATCTCCCTTATCATTTGACAAATACCAATCACCCTCCTATAGTTTTAAAATTGAAATCACTTACTTCCCCTATCAATGAATAGTTGATGACACAACATTGTTATTAACAAAAATACCCTCAAATTTATTTAATATCAATAAAATGACCTAAGTACCATTTCTTAATTTAATTTATTGGACAGATATACCCCTTATATTTTCTTCCCCCTCTTCCCTGTATTTTTCTATTTTATTTTGATAGATTTTTGCATTTATCGGCGGTTTCACACCAACAGTGGTGGTGGCGGAAGAGGTGAATGTGGGATTGTTGTAGTTCCTTAGCTGACTGAGGTGGTGATCGCAAAGTGAGCTCCCTTCCCTCGCCTCGTTCTAGCACTACCGCCCCTTTTCGTTCGCCTACGCAGCTTCTCCGCCTCCTCATCCCCATCCCAGCCGTCTTCTTCCCTTCCACCACCGTCGAAAAATACCCATTTCCGACCATTATCGTCATTCTCTTCCTCTAATATCCTCATCGAAGCAACGCTGCAGATTCAAAGATTTCAGATCCCACGGCCCAAAACCGAATCAAGATTCTTAGTTCAGTTCAAGATTCAAATCTTGTTCGAAATATGCAAAAAGAAAAATTCAGACGACAATGGAGGTTGAAAAAATCCTAGTTTTTTCCAAGTTTTTTCAATTCCTTGCTACCAAACACTACCATAACTAGAAACCCAAAAAGAAAAAAAGGAATTTAAATTAAAAAGTGAGACTAACTGGATTCTCCTTCACTGGAAATTGACATTTTTTGCCGGAAATCGACTAATTTTTTTATAAGAAAAATCACCATACATCTGTAGGGCATCTGATTAGCTCTAATATATTAATCACCTCCGCCATCTTTGGCTGATTGGAAGGCACATGCGACGTGCAAATCAACCCTAATTTAATCACCAATTGCCAACACCTGAACTATGTCGAAGTTGAATTCTTCGTCGACCTGAAAACCAATGTCGAAGAAGAAAATAAAAGCGTATAAAAATCTTATCGGATAATGAATAGAGAATATTTGAAACAATAAATTAGATCAATTTGTTAATGGAGCTGATATGGATTATCAAAATGATGCGATTTTAGGGTTTTCCAGAAGAATAAGAATTGGGGCTTTGGTAGATCGGCGAGAGAGAATAGTAGATTAGCAAGAGAGAGAGAGAGAGATTGGAGAGCTAACCTAGTGCAGCAGCGGAGGAGGTGGCGGGGTAGACATCAGTCGCGGCGGTGAAAGTGATTACATCCCACAGAGCCTCCTCCGACGAGTTCCTCTTACAACCCCGATAATGTTTCCACTCTTTAACGATGACGACGATGATGTTTCCCCAATTCCTCCTCCGACCACCTTCAACGCCTTCGACGGTGACGAAAGGTTGCTCTTCGATCTTCGTCTCACTCTCAAACACTCCGTCTCTCTCTCTCTCTCTTTCTCTAACTATGAAAATAATTGTCTCACTCTTAGGGTAATTATGTAATTGTACATCGAAAAATGTTAATTGTAAAATTTGATAAAAAAAATGAGGGGTAAAAAAGTATTTTCACATATAAAAATTGGTCAAATGGAGTTGACTGGTATTTGTTAAATGAGGGGGGAGGTTTTTGGTATAAGGCTAAAAGACAGGGAGGTCTTTGGTATATACTTTATATATATATATGATATAGGATATACACACACACACACACACACACACATATATATATATATCCACAGAGATGGGAGAAACGGAAGAAGCATCCAGAAAACTTAGAGAGAGAGAAGAACTGGAGGAGAGGAAGAAAAAGAGAAGAGAGAGAGAGGTTCGACCGGTGGTGGTTCGTCACTGCTCCAGCATGTGTGTGTGTGTGTGTGTATGATCCGTTGCCTTTCGTTCGTCAATGGGTGTTTGGGTGATCGTCACCGTTGCTGGTAAGTGGACGTGTGATTTCTCCGTTTGTTTCGATGCGAGCATGAGTGTGGGTTCGGTCATTTGTCGCTGTTCATCAGTGAGTCGATAGGTGTGTTCGATATTTAGGGTCTCTGTTTGTTTTGCTCTGTGTGTGTGTGTGTTCTGACCATGTTTGTGTGTGTATGTCATCGCTCCATCGCCGGTGGTGACAATAGTGTAAGTTGGTGTGTCAACGGTGGACGTTTTTGTGTGGGTGTCGCCGGTGGGCTTGGGCTGCCGGTGATCATCAGGGCCTGTTGTGTGTGCATGGTAGTATAGGGTGTCGCCGGAATTATTGCCGGAGTGGAGAGTAGAGAGAGAGAGAGGGAGAGAGAGTGTGGCAGCTGAAAAACCCAAAACAGAGCAAACAGGAAGACGACCATCTACCTAGGCGGTGACGGTTTCGCCTAGGCGGTGGAACATCAGGAACCAAATTTGCGTGAGTTCGCCTAGGCGGTGGACATTTTGCCAAGGCGGTGGGCAGCAGTAAGCAGAATTAAGGGATTTGAAAAGAGATCGACAACCGATTCAGAGTGGGTAACGTTTCTCGTTAAAATTTTGTGATTTGTTAATTTAATTATTAGCGTCGAAATTATCGAACTGATGAAAACTAAATAATGAGACCGTTTATATAAACAAAGTTTATATAGAAAATCGTAACGGAACGATGTTAATTAAATGAAAATATTCCAAAAGAAAACTCGGGGAATAGGAAATTACGAAAATTAGGATTTCATGGCATGGTTAGGTTATTTTACGTAAAATATTAATTTAGGCTCTGTCACTATTAGGTTCGCAGGCACCGGAGTACTGGTAGAGAATAGGCGGTCAAAGTTTCCGAAAATAGATAATCAGATGAGTGTACTGTCTTCTTGCCAAACTATATATGTGTGTGTGTGTGTAAAATGAATTTTACTTGACTTGGATGATTTTAAACCACGTGGATCAAGAAAGTTTTGGGTGCGTTGGGATAAATGTATTTTTGGTAAATTGTGTTGGTTTTGTTTTAAAGAAAGGAAATTGAAAATTGTTCGTTAACTGGGTGATTTTAAAAGAGAATGGAAAAATATATGGTTTTCTAATAATGCTTGGTTTTCTAAAACCAAAGGTGGAAAAATGGTTTTTTACTAAATAGGTGGTACTTTTAAAAAGAGAGAAAAAAACGTGATTTAGAAATTCTCCCCGAAAAGGGTGTGGTTTGGAAATTCTCCCTATCAGGGATGTGGTTTGAATAAATATAATTTTGAAAATTCTCCCCGAAAGGGGTGTGGTTTATATTCTCCCCATAAGGGGTGTGGATTTTTAGACGAAACTATTAATTTGGACGATGCCATAGTTTCCTCCCCGTAAGGGATGTGGATTATTTCTCCCCGGAAGGTATGTGGGTTTCTTCCCATGGGATGTGGATAGTTCTCCCCGTAAGGGGTGTGGATTATATTTCTCCCCAAAAGGGGTGTGGATATTTCGTAGGAAGGCATTCCTACGGATGTTACGGTACCGTTGCAACTCCCGATCGTGAGGTTAAAATGATCACTATGGCTAGCCAGTGAGTATATGGTGGGGTGGTGTTTGAGATGTGGTGTTTTACTTATGTTGGGTGATTTATTATTTATAGTGATTGGTCTTGTTTTATACTGAATGGGTTTGAATAGAACTTACATATATTGATTTATTTTCACTGCTTATATTATGAAATTTTTTACCAGATATGTGATGTTTTTCTACTTATGCTTGATCCATTTAAATGTTGTATTATTTAGAATGTATTATTATTTTAAAATGTTTTTATTAAGAAGACAGTACACTCGCAGGTGGAGCGAATAGGAGTCGGTTGGTCCTCTACTGGCGCTAGATAGGGTTATGCGGGTCATGCGTTGGAGTCATATGAGTGTCTTTTGAGACGAGCTGTCAAAGGTGAACTTAAAGGAGGTTCATGAGATTTGTATTTGTTGTTCTTATAATTTGGGACAGGTGTATCCCTATAGTATGAAATTATGTATATAATGTATACATGAAAGTTTGTATATTGTTGTATAGTTGGTTGGTTAGTTGGTCAAATGATGTCATGTCGACGTCACGCCGGCCCCATGGTGACGGGTGTCCGAGGTGGGGTGTGACAATTA